>JADNRV010000290.1:0-61508 GCA_015499995.1 Flammula alnicola
TGATTGTCAAAGAAGTCGACTTACATATGTCAAAGTCATGAATAATTCAGGAGATGCGAAGAAAGGGCCTGGGTGTTCTCGAGCGCCGACTAAGCTGATCATAGACAAAACCAAAAGAATGAAGCATCCAATCAGGTTTGCCGCCGTTGCGTATCTAGCAGTCAGCGATCGGCCACGTTCCCCAACCCGTTCTCGTAGTAGGGAATGGCCAGATGCCCCCAAGTCCAACGCATGGAAAATTTGGAGGCAGAGGCAGCAAAAGGCGACAGCGAAAGGGATCGCCAATGACTCATTAAAAATACTGAAGATTGTATCCATGAATTTCTCCCTAATCCTTGAAATAGAGCGAAAAGAACGTACGAATGACTCCACTTCACAGCCAGCATCATCACAAAATGCGAAGTTCTCAGTTATTCCTTCAACCTTGAACCGAAAGCGCCCAAGCCGAAACCTAATGTTGAAGGGCGTATTCTGCAGATGGTCACTGGAGGAGAAGAAATAGACAAGAGTTGTAAATTTGGATAGGTCTACTGCGAGTGGGATCCGGCACTGCCCTAGGCTGACCATATATGTACACACGTTATGTCTAAAAATAGTTTCAACTTACCCCGTGTACTCTGGTTTAACTGGTTATGTCGTGTCATTGTCGCGGGGTTAGCAACATACAGGACCTCTTTGAAATGGTGAGTAGTATGTAAGGAGACAGGATCTGGCTGCACCGGACCGCGATGACGAGCACTATGAAGCGGTTCAGATTCCGGCGGGCTTGCAAATTGAAGGTGAAGTTGAAGACTGTGTCGTTCTTTTGATAGCGAAGGGTACCATGATCGGCAGAAATCCGTGTTTATTCAAAAGGACGTCTGTGCAAGTGGAACGAAAACAGATTCCTTCGATGTTGGGCTTTGCCGGCCGAGTTTCACAGCTGAGATCAAATTTAAAGGCTCCATCAAGCTGGTTAGCTTGTCCTCCGATATGCGAACAATTATCACAACAAAGACTCTCTTTGAGCGTTGAGGAACGACGCGCTTTGTTCTCTTCCATGCAGGTCTCACAGACAACGATTTTTTTAATCTGTCATTTTGAATAGATTATTTCCTAAAGATTTATGAATGTTGAGCATCCAAAAATATATAATTATTATTTGCGGAATCAACAGACCAACAACCAAAATTGACGTGCACCTTGTTCCCGCTTATCCCTCACCCTGTCCTTGCCGTCGCAGCGGTCGACGAGCAGCCCCCTTTTCATGGTTTGCTAACCTTTCTATCCGACCGACACCGACAATCTTTTGAGAACCCCTTATTTCCTTTCACAATTTTTCGATCCTCTCCAGGTTAGCAACCAAGGGCAAAGACACCATACCGACCGCATACACCTGGCTGGATCCTCCAGAAACGTCCTAAATGCCCCCTCGACCGGTCCTCAAAACTAGGCAAGGACGACCTGTTTCTGCAGTATACATTGGAAAAGCTTCAAGCCCCAATCTACAAGACTTCACGCACTCGGCACAATTTTCGTCAGCCTACCCCAGTTTAATCGACGGAACACCTCCTGGGCTCCCTGACCTTCCGGAACCTCCAAGCCCAGTTTCGAGCGTAGGATCTGTAAAATCAGGTCTGCCTTCGCCGCCCGCGACGAACTCGACGGGCAGCGGAAGCACTGGCGATCCGGCAACCATAGCTCTTCGTGAACGGCCTCTGTCACTCCATAGTAATAGCAGCGCCAGTACGAGCAGCGGAAGTCACCATACGGTGTCCACGCCTATGAAGCGCAGCAGCAATGTGACCACCAGCAGAAGCAGCAGCAGGTTAGGCAATCAGGACGATACGGGGGCGGAGGGCGATTTTGATGATGATTATGATAAAGAAAACGACAACGACAACGAAAGTAATCAAGACGGAGACGACACCGCAAGACTGGACCGCAAATTGCTGTCCAATAGCAACCACGACGAGAAGCCTAAGAGCTCAAGCGAGAATGTGTTGGCATTGCAGAGAGTAAGGAGTTTGGCGCAGCGGAATCGACTTGTATGCACATTTTCCATTTATCCTTTATGCGTGATCGCCTTGTTGACATCTTCTATGTTTCGTCTTTTTCTCTCTGCCATTCTTCTGCCCATAACCACGATGGCGGCCTATTTACTTGAACTCCTCTTTGCGCCTTTGTCTCCACACAAGGCGCTCGACAAACTCGCCAGGCTCGGATCGCCAACCCCCGCCCGCCCAAATACACCAAATTCCCGTTCTCCTGCCCCATTACATGCACCGACCACCTCTTCTCGTCTTTCACAACCGCCACGTCAGGTCCGCGCCCTTCCAGAACCACCGCAAGACTATGGCCGCTCTGGCTCCGAGACAGAGCGCGAGTCAACCACCCACCACACCAACGCACAGTCGCAATCCTCTCATTCGTCCTCCTCACATTCATATACTTCGTCTCCTCGTCACCAATCCGCCACACTTTCGTCTTCAAACCGCTCAGTAACACCACCACCGACCACGCCATATAACAACAGCCCTGCCAGCCGCCACCGCCACCTATCTGCGCCGGACTCGCCCAACAAGGCTCGCCGCGTCGCAGCAGGCTCTACCTCGACGTCATCGAGTTCGAATTCACGTTCGAATTCGAGTCGAAGTCCATCGAATCGACGACGTCATCGGTCCATGGCCAGCATGTCTCAACTTCAGCTCGCTGACTTTGAAGAGGAGGAAGATGTCCATGACGACGCTAATCTTAAAACTGCCACTGGCACAAGGGGTCATACTCGAGATAGGACACTTAACGAGAGGGATTTGATCACGCAGAGTGCTCTGGCGGCGGTTGCTTCATCGCGGAGGAGTCCTCTGGGAAATCGAAGGAGAGGTGCTTTACCGAAGGAATTCAGGTCGGATCTGGTCAATGACAGTCCAAGTCCGAACCCTGCAAGTAGGCCAGATTCATCGGCTGCTTATGATTCGAGGGACAAGATGGCTAAGGATGAGAGGCGGGAAAGTTGGAAAGTGAGCGCATATATTCATGTTTTTGGCTTTTAGACGCCCTCTCTAACTCTGTTCTGTTCGTTGTCAGCGCTCCGCTGAACCAATAACCCCACTCCGTCCAACACCCAATGGTGTCGGCCGCTCATCAACGTTGCGCGACACGCGGCGGGGCGGTGGTCCAAGTCCACGCTGGTCAAGTGATGATTTTCGGTCACCCGCCTCCCTACGAGATCGTCACCCCAATGCAACACAATCCAACGAGGATCTCATTGCACAAAAAGAGAGAAGACAGAGCTTAAGAGGGGGCAGTGCCGAGAGCGCTTTGTTGTTGTGGAGCCCTGGTGGGCGGAGTCTGTTGGGCGAAGGGCTGCGAGCCGCTGGCTTGAGTAGGAGGAAAGAGGAGGATTCTCGAGGAAGGCTGACTGATGCCGGCCCCTCTACGGCTAGTGGGGATTCGTTCAGGGATAGGGATCGGAGAGTTGAGTTGAGTCCGCAGGATGTTCTTGACGAAGGGCGGAGGAGGGTTTTCACACAGAGAGAAAAGGATCGACAGGATCGACAACCGCAGAGAGCATCGACATCCATGGCGCAGTATCAGTACCTAGACAGAGATGAGGATGGCCGTCGGGGACGCGAAGGAGGACGCGACCTTGCTCTTAGGGGCCACAAAAGCTCGTATTCCTTAACAACAAGAGAGCGAGATGCGTCTCCAACGAGGCGGACGGGGGATCCTTCAGCTCCGAGACGGGAACGTGATTCGCTTCCTCCAGAACGTGCCGGGTCTTCGATGAGTCGCTTTCACAACATTCAAGTACCCCAGCACACGTCCTCTCCGGCTCCTGCGATGCCTGCACACCTACTGGAAAGGGCAGCTACTGGAAGTCCATTCGGCACTCGACGATTCACACAATCGGCATCCTCTTCAACGGCCCAGATGCAAACTGAGCATACACGTTTAATGATCGAGAGTCTCGCCATGTTCGAGGCACAGTTGGCTAAACTTCCGCCACAACTAGGATCGTCGACGACTAGCAGCAGTGGTGTCAGCTCTTCTCATGCGGAGCTGGCGCGAAATGCTCAGGGTGTGATCTACACCGCCGAACGCCTCGCTGCGCTGTTGAAACTTTCGACCGCCAGGGCACAAGATGCGCAGGTTGAAGCGGAGGTTGATACCACGGAGCGTGATAGATCCCAGGATATCCTCACCATCTGGAATCGGGTCGCTGCTGACTATCGTGACGGTTCAAGGGCTGCAGACGAGCTCGTTCGTGGCCTTACTGCGGTGTTGCTCGGAGTCGGACGCATCATGCGCGATCTCGGCGCTACGGCGGGAACGAGTGAATTTGGATCGCCCTCTGTGCATGGCAGGCATGTTAGTCTCAGCGAGGAAGATATCAGAGGTGTGAGTCCTGACATCAGAGCTGAGAGTTCTGCGAGTGGGAGGCGCAGCACGGCCTCGAGACATAGCTGGGAACCAGCGCCAAGGGATAGGGAGAGAGAAAGAGAAGAGGCGCTGAGACGGCTAGATGGTGGTACCAGGTCGGAGAGTGTGCTTGCGAGAGCATCACCGGCGACGTTCCAGAAGCTGAGGGATCGCGATCAATTGGAGACACCCTCACATCCCTCTCAGTCGAGTCTAAGGAAATCGACACCCGGCACTGGTGATAGACCAGCCTCATCTGTCAGGCGATTGTTTGCCCCTCGAGAACAGCGCGAACAGATGTTCGATGCGAAGGTTGCTCCTGATAATAATGATGAGAGACGAGGCCCTGGCATGACCACGCTCGACTCTCAGGAGACCATCCACGGGCAGGGCTATGAACCCTCCCCTACTCCAGCTTCAAAAACTCGCGCCAGTGCCGCTCCAGATCGCAAACGAACCCTTACACCCATCTCCATTCCGAAACCACTACCCATCCTTCCATCCGAATCCTTGGTCCGTCGTCAAGCAGGAACCTCCACTGCCGCAAACAACAAAGCAAACGAAGGTTCCCTACGTGACAAAGTCCGGCAGAAATCCACTGTACGTTCAGAGAGACCTTCTTTTCCTTCCATCACCACGCCGAGCAATGCTACTACTGCTCTGACCCCACATACGGTGTCCACCACGCCCAGCAAAACCGCTGGCTTCCCTCTCGTTCGTACCGATTCCGAGAAATCAACTCGATCGCAGGTCACTTTCTCTCGTCCTGTAGCCGTGTCCGTGTCGGCCACGTTGTCCGGCATTCAACAACAGCACCTTGATGGCGAAAGGAACCGTACCATCTCGAACGCCAGTTCGAATGCGGAGCCAAGCAGCAGTGTTCGTCCGGACCCTATCATGCGAGCCATGTCGGGTTCTGAGACCGAGCGGGACATCAGGAGGAAAACTGTCGGTACAAAGACGCCAAGAGCATCGTTGGATAGTCAGCTTGATGAGCGTAGTACTCTGACTGCTAGTGGCACTCGCCTTTCAAACGTGCATGCGGCTGACAGGAGCGCTGCCTCGACAATTTTGCATCAGTCTGCAAATGCCAAGCGTGAACGCAGGAGGACGGTCACGGATATTTGGCCTCCGGAGTGAAATTATTGAAGCTCCTTCTGGCTTACATATTTTTTTGTGAGTTTTGACTCGCACTGCTTATATTGCTAGCCATTGACTAACCAACACAGAGCCTTTCAGGTGCTACTTTTCTTCTTGTAAATACCCCACGGCTGGGTGTCGGTCCATTCTTCACAATTGGGCTATCCGGCGTTCGACTTCATCTTTGGACTATTGATTCACAACTCTTTTTCCGCCATAACTTTCCTCTATTTATCCTTTTCTGATTCTTTCATCATTCCCACCACTTCTCATCATTTCGTTCTTAGCATTCCTGCCTGTGTGATTCTTCCTTTTTCTACTTGTCTCCATCTCCTTGTTTCGTATGGCCCTCCCGACTTCTCACGATAAGACGCAGTCGCAAACTTTCTGGCTTGATGCACTAAGAATAGACGAGCGTAGGCTCGTCGTGCAACGATTCCGCGTCCAAGTACTGTATTTCTGTCCTCGATGATGACTGGCATACTTTTATGTACCTACCTAATAATGACACGAGTTTCCGATACCTTGAAAGTTGAGACTAACCATTCTGTCTGCATTCGGTGAGTCCGACGGTCTGGGTAACTTGGCAGCCCGCAGCCCAAATTAGAAATAGATACTATATTTAGAAGCTTATGTTATGCGTCACGTTTCAGCTTTGTGCGCGTCTCCTCCATTCCTCCGTCATCAACATAGGCTTTAGCCCGTGGTGACCTTCGCTGCGTTGTAACTGGCCAGATGGACAAATGGCGCGTATCAGTCAAGAGATAGTCACTGAGTTTGGGTCCTGGTGTGAGGTCTGCTGACCCGTTTCGGCCACACCGAGTTTCTCGATGAGTTGAAGGGCACGGAGACATTGTAGCGATATATTCGGTATGTCAGAACCTTCAACCCAAGGTAAGTGTGGTCCTCCGTTCCGGCTAGTAAATCATGCTCACATTCAAACTATAGACGACATCAGAAGCTGCCGACGTGCTCGTTGAGAAGTACAGAACTCTGAGGCAAGACGATGCTACAGGCGCTGGTCGAAATTCGTATCGGAACACCGTACGTCAGCTCGAGAATATGATTTGGTTGAGTGAGGCCATCGCACGGCCTAACTGCACGTCTGAGGTACGGTTGAACTATCCTCGTCAAACGCTTCTTTTTGGTTGAGCCGTTCTCGCAGATTATACCGGCCTTTGTACGAGAGGCATTGATCCTGTTGCGACAACCAATTACCCATGTTGAACATGATGCTATCGAGTTTGACGAGGAGGAACTGGAGGGCGAACGCGGAAACAAGCAACGCCGAGCAACTGATGCCCTCAGATGGCAGAATTGGTTCCATGAGCGTCCTAAATTCTGATTCATTGGATGGCTAGCAAATCGCTATTGAAGTGCTAACTTGAAAACTAACTACAAGTGGGGGATAACGGAAGTCCATTCGATGGACTGGTAGGCAGCTGGTGGCTGGACGCGGAGAGAAAGGAAGGCCTCGGTGAGCAGAAAGATGCGAGCGATGACATAGAGAGGCAGGCCAAGCAGGAGTGGAATGTAGACAAGCCATCTTACCCACATGAATCTGTGGTCAGATTCAACAAACCTTTCAAGAGGAAATGCCAGGGCCAACCAAGCAGGCTCAGCGGTGATGACGAGGGCGGAGATGCGCCAGAGAAGCTGCTCTGTCCGCGACGGAAAGGTGAATGGCCATGCGATCAGGTGCATCGACCCAAACAAAATGGCGATTACAAGTAACGCACTTATCTCTACAACGCGCACGTCATTGAACTCTTGTGCATAGAACATCGGAACACGCAGTGCTCCATCTGGCATCTTGTGATCGTCAGCCATCTTGGTGATAGCCTATAGGGCGAACCACACTCCCAACAATTCGCCATGGCACTACGACCAAAAGAAAGGAGAGCCAGCTCGTCAACGATTCTCCACCGCCGATATCTTCATCTTCAAAGTCTTCCTTCAGCTTTCTTCGCAGCCAGCCTACTTTTGGTGGTATCGTCGCCTCTGTCTCCAACCCTACAGTATCCGCATCGCCATCGCCATCAGTCCCGACTTTCTTCTCCTCGAGGCATACAGCCACCCCTACATTCTGTGGTTTGTTCCACCATAGTCCATATGTAATCGCATTCAGCACTGCGAAAGCAAGTGTGACGACCTCGAGCTCCGTCAAGGGGAGTTTCTCCGACCATCGTGCTATGCATTGAATAACGAACCATGTCGTTTGAAGGACGACAATCCCTTTCGAGATAAAATCGCCTTTGCTTCGATCCTTGATCTCGACTTCGGTAATCGTCGGTATCTCGATGGCCTTGTCCGTGATCAGCTTCTTCAAGCCCTCGTAATCGAGTGTCCGGATGGGCCTGCCACCCTTGCAGAGCAGAAAACCGCCCATCTGGACAAAGAACCCATGCGTAATCGTCCACGGCCGTATTGCTTCCGGCCGTTGCTTCACCATGGGTGGTCCATCAAACCACTCCCTCACACTCTCAAATATTGAATGCGTTGGTGGTGTTGCTGTCTAGCTGTAAGTCTTTGTTGGCTTTATTTCCTACAATCATGAAAACTTACCTTTCGCGATATGCTCATTATAGTCCCTCATAATCTTTCTTGCCCCAGAATACTGCCTCATTGCCCACATTGCCATCAACTCAGGCGCAACCATCGCGTAAAACATCATGACAATTCTGCGCTTAAAGCATGTCCAGCCTGAATCCCTTGGACCTGGGATATTCGGATGCACAGCGGACCAGGTGCACGCAAATATTGTTACGATGCAACTCCAGGATATGTCCCACCCCGTTCGGCTACGGAGGCATCCCCCTCCACCTGTGTCGCGGAGTGCAGGGGTTGTATATTCGATAGCTGGAGTTGCTGGAGGTGAGACGGATACGCCGTGTAAAGTGCGGATACAAGAAAGAAGGAGGAAGAGGACGAACATTACGGCGTACTTGAGCGGATTGCGGAGTGTTCGACGTCCTGTGTGGCATTTAAATTCGTGGGGTGTTGCGTTCGCTGGGCGCCCCGTGTCATCATTGCTCAGGGTTAAGTATGCTTGGCGTAAGGTACACATTGATGGCAGGAACGCCAGGGGCCAGGGCAGGCACAGCTTTCCAGCTTCGTCTCTCATTGACTGGTCCAACCCTTCCGACATAAGAGTCCGCGTTTCGAAATTTCTGTATCCTTGCGGAGCGTTACCCGTACATTCCTCACTCTGGCCTCGTCAAACCAACACATCTTGGCTTCATGACTCACTGCACTTTGAGAGAGAGGAATACAATGGACAGTCAAATCAGCTTGGACGATCGGCCTCTGTCTGTCGGGCAAGTTGAATCATTGACCATATATCCCGGGGAACTGGGAAGGGCTTTCAAGTTTACGAGACCAGCGCTGGACCGCTGTCGAATCTCAATGCTTCCGAACGTTGACATCGATAGTCACGGGAGCTGCAGTCATTTCCTTGCATTGACGGATTTCGCAAAACCAGCGTCCAGCACAATCGAACACCTTGTATATGCCTTCAAGGCTTCATCACACGGCAGGTCGTATCATCTCCATTCCTCCACTTTCTAGTGACCACGATTTCTTCCAAATCGTACTAGCCATTGCACAGGTTGTCTTAGCCATAATATTATGGGCCTTCGGGGTCTCCTCAGAAAAGCTGCTCCAGCAGCTTACAATCGACATCCTGGACCGATCCCTGATCGCCGACATTTTTCTAAAACGGCGTGGCATCGCGTGGATGACCTCTTTGGATTCTAATGTTCCTGCTTTACACACAGTGATCCTATACTTTTCAGACGATGACGATGTATGCCCCCTTCCAAACATGAACGCCAAAGGCTTAGGGGAGTCACAGTTTGGTCCTAGACCTGCACTGAAATTTTGACCGATTAGCCTGGAGGGCTCTATACAGTAGAATAAGTATAGGTCAAATTTACCGTACTTCTCAACCCATTTTCTCCTGTACATCACCTTCCAGTCGAGCTCCAGCATGTTGCTAAAATTAAACTCTAGAGTGGGAGGTGCCAACCCCACAATAAGTTAACCGATTCGAAGCACGCTACAGTTAATCGAACGTTATTGCTGTTTTCATAAATCCTGGCGAAGCTGCCTTTTTGGGCGAAACCAAAATTTTCGTCACATCCGAGCTGTCGTTTTGTTCGCGCCATAGCTCTCTTGTTTCTCAACCAAATTGAATAATTTTTAGTGCATTGGAATCGCATGAACTTAAGCTTTCGAATGGTGTAATATAATTAGGCTATTTCTCGCTGTACAAAATCTCATAGTATCACGGCCTCTCGGAGCCTAAATCCCTCGAAACATAGCAAATCTGTACATTTCTTCACGATATATGATTCTCTCAAGGTAGAGAATGTATTATCAGTATTTGAATAGTGTATAACACAGAAAATATATGTTTTTGGGCAGAGGAAGGGCAGAAATAGGGTGGCTAGCAGGTAACCCTGTGCAACCCCATGAAACCAATACTCAACTCGTAGCAACTCGTCTTCTCCTGCCAACTCTACCATTACAGATTATCATCTCCAACATTATGCTAGGGTCTAATGCTCTTGCAGCAAAGAACAGTCAAGTTTTCGAAAGAAATCTTCAAGCTGGGAAGTGCGAGAGCGCAGCAGGCTTTTCAGGTTCTGGTACAGGATCTTCAGCTCTCAAGTCAGATATAACTAATCCAGAGGCTTCCTTGGAAGGTTTTGGGGCCTTTCCTGTCCTTTTTAGCAATTTTAGGTTGATATGTAGAGAGCAAGAGGATGTGACGTGGCATTAGTTCCGGTTGGCTGGTCAAGGCTATTGCCTATCCATATATTCCTTCATTTTTTTGATAGCTTTTGGTTACAGAGCTATTTCTAGAACATAAACCTACACCAAATCCTTGGTATTCGAGAAGAAATGAGGAGGTTTGCCATATTTTGAGGGCTGGAGACTGCTTTTCAGCGAGTAACAGTGACATTTCTTACACCTTTATATACCCCAAGTTTCTTAGACGGTTCGAAAGCTTACGTTCATGCGATTCCAATGCACTAAAAATTATTCAATTTGGTTGAGAAACGAGAGAGCTATGGCGCGAACAAAACGACAGCTCGGATGTGACGAAAATTTTGGTTTCGCCCAAAAAGGCAGCTTCGCCAGGATTTATGAAAACAGCAATAATCCCTTCTTCAAGTATGTAGGATCTACATGATGACTCGTCGTCAGCAAAAAATTAGGATCACTATCACCATCAGCGGAGTCATGAAGCTCATCCTAACTTGCAGCATCACATTCACGCAACCTCGCGCCAGCGATAGTAATGTCAACCCAAAGACACAAAACATCGAACCCCTACGAGGACAAATTCGGGTACTCCAGAGCCGTCCGCAAGGGCCCGTTCATCTTCGTTTCGGGCACGACCTCCATCGACACGAGCAGCGGCAAGGTGCTCTACCCGGAATCCGCATACGAGCAGACCCTGAAGATCTTCTCCGAGATCGTGCTCGCCATCGAGGCTCTGGGGGGAGTAAAGGAGATGTCGTCCGCCTGCGGATGTTCGTGGCGGAGGAGAAGGACGGCGAGGGTGTTGGCAGGGCGCTGAAGGAGGTGTTTGGCGAGGTTGCGCCGGCTGCGACGATGGTCTTCGGGTTGGGCTTCGTGAACCCGGATATGAGGGTGGAGATCGAGGCAGATGCTGTTGTGCTCTGAATTGAGTTTGAAGGAACCTGTGGGAGAGGGTCATCCAAACATACACTGCGGGTCTCTCAGCGCTCATAACAAAGGCGAGTCCGCACGTCTATGTACAGCAAAAGATATGTAACAGCAACATAAAATGTACAGACAAAAAATATCAGAGCAAGGGGGATTATGAATGGCATGACTGATGTCGATAGCAATGATGATGATGACGGTATGCAGTGATCGATGCGATGCGATGGCGTCCAAAAAAGAACGAACTAGTGCAATTGATTAGTGTATAAGAGTCCTTCCAAGTTTCCCTCTACCACGCGCACTGTCCCCCTCTTCCTCCTTCAACAGGAGCACGCAAATCCCAGCGATGGCAAAAATCACGACGCTGGTGTATACCGGAATGGATCGGTCCATCATCAAGAGAAAGCCTCCAAGCATAGGGGCTATCATCCCCCCTCTGGATCGCGAATAAAAGTCAGCGAAGGGCACAGAATGTCAGTTCAATGAAACGAAACCGAAACGTACATCCGCGACAGCGCAGAGGCAATGCCACACGCCGTACCTCGAACTGAACAGAAGAGAAAGCACGTCAGCCATACAGAACCGATTCTTCAACAACGACGGAACAAAACACACCCTTGGTCCCGAATATTTCGGGAGTCCATCCATACAAAACAGCCCACATAGCCTAGACAACGCGATCAGAATAAATCTTGCCGTTGCACAATGAGAGTCTCACCGTCGCGCTCAGGCTGATCCCGATAGTGCTCAGCCTCACAGCCCACGTCGACGTCACAAGGACAAACACGACGCAGAAGAACGCGGTGACGAAGGTGCTTCCGGCCAGCGACCACCTTCGCCCCAGTCGCGACTCTATCAGGTACGCGCCAAGCTACAGATGATGCCGAAAAAGACAAAGAAAAAGGGGTCAGATTTAGCGAACAAGCCCGAAGGGTTTAGAAAAAAAAAGCATGAACGCACCAAAGCACCAGGACATCCACCGATTGTGAATATCGCCACATCCCACAAGCTCTCCTCCAACGTCTGCGGAACGCCAGTGCCCATTCTTGTTTCCAGCAATTTCGGAAGGAACACGTTGAACATAGTATAACCTACACAACACCAAAGTAGTTAGCGGCGAGCAATCAAAAGGCCAGGCCAGCGGTCGGGAGGAAATGAATATGAAGAACGCACCAAGTGACATAGCACACCATGCAGACCATACCAACACCGTCGTCCTCAGCCACTCCGGAGAGAGCACCATCATCACCCTGCCCCACCACGCCCCCAGAGGTCTCCTAATCCACCGCGGGAGCGCCCTGTACACCTTCCGCTCGTACACAGACGCAGCCGACCTCCTCGATCCCGCCGAGGACGACCGTCGTCTCCTCGTAGCCCTTGCTTCCACATCCACATCCACGTCCTCTTCCTCCTGATGCAGCATCGTTGGTAGGGATTGGAGGTCCTTCGACGTGGGGACCTCAGCAGGCGGTAGCAGAGGCGCGGACGCATGGTTGTCTAGTATGGGTGTCTCCCCCGTCGACGAATACGCCGTGACCAACCCCGATCGCGAACCCCGCCCATTGGCACCGGCACTGGCACTGAGACCGCCCTCCAGACTCGCACCCCTCTGCAGCGCCGGCGCCTGCGGGGGCGACACAGGCCCGTCCTCGATAACACTCGCATCGAACACCGTCGTCGAGTTCGCTCGTGTCCGGACGTCCTGTGCAGCACCAGCACCAGCAGCACCGCCGGATTTGACATTGAGCGCGTCCGCAGTGTCGTCCGGGTGGTGGTGGTCGCGCACATCTTCGAGCTCGATCGACAGGTCGGAGCCGTTGAAGCGGGAGATCATCTGCAGGGACTTGACGGCGTCGTGTGGGCGTCCGGCGTGCACGAGGTAGCGCGGCGATTCGTGCAGGCGGAAGAAGACCATGCGGGCGATGAACATGGATAGTGTCTGGTATGGGAATGGGGGTGTCAGTGTCGGTGTTATGAACGCAGTTAATCTGACGGTGTCAAATTGCAGGGAAATACGTACGATGAGGCCGAGAGATATAAGAAGGTACTTCCATCCTTGGTTTTGCGTGTCTACGTCACAGGGTATGGACGAATTTGCCGGACAGGAGTTGTGTGGGAGCACCAGCAGGGCAACGAATGCCGAGAGGACGGCGCCGAACGAGAAGAAGATTGAAAGTGCTGTAACGAGGTACTGCTTTTCCTTTGGCATATGCTCGAGAAGGAGGGTGCCATCAGTGGGCATTGACCCCTGGTGCAAAGGCACGTTTAGAATATTGACTGGGAAGGGTGATGGCTGAACCTTGAATGACTTACCCCTACCGAACTGCCGAGGAAAAAGAGCGCGATGCATAGTGTAGAAAAGGAGTTGGCAAAGGAGGCTAGGAGGCCAAAGACGGCAGTGAAAAAGAGCGTGGCATTGAATGCCGTACTTCGTCCCATAACGTCAGAGCCTAGGGTGAGTATCATGGTGAGTAATGTGGAGTCACTCGAAGTGTGTATTCACGCACATGTACCCCAACCGACAGCACCAATCATCATTCCACCAAACATGGACGAAGAGAGGCTCCCAATGTAACTGTCGGGCACTGGGATAAGGAGATGAGACCGAGTGCAAACACTACTCAGACAACGCGACTCACCCGAATAGTGCTGTTGTATTCGAGGAAGAATTATAGCAATAGCTTGTATCCACATCTACACGAAGCATATTCAGAATGCAGCCATCTCAAGATATGTTTCGAACATACATTGTCGGCCATCCATCCTACAAAACAACACATTCAGAAGACCGAATGAAAAAGGAGAATGAAACGCTCACCGAAACCACATAGCGACAGCAGTGTCCACTGGTAGCTACCCATGCCTATACGGTCAATGGTTTTATCAAGCTACAAACACAAAACGTGAAAACCATTCTATCCAATCTAGACAAGTCGGTCATTCCATACCGGTGTTCGACTGTCATAGTCTTCTCCAACCAAGTGCTCTTGCTGTTCGAGGTCTTCGTCGTCGGGATAGTAATTAGACGCCATGGGGGCAGAAGTAAAGAAAAGGGAAGCACGAGGGGAAGCCATTACATCTAGGTAACATGTAAGTCGGTGCACTAGATGGCGCAATAGTAGGGCGTAGTAAGCGTTTCTTGTGGGGAAGAGGCCTCTGCCGCCCAGAAGCCGTCAAATATAAAATTCCCAGAAATGGAAGAAACCTGGCCCATCGGCCCGACGCCAACCTCGGCTTGCTATTCGGCACGCGTAAAAAAATTCACAACGCAGCGCTCTATAGGCCATTCGCGTCTCCCGACATTATTCCTGCAGGCTCAGGGTCGGGCTGGGCCTTTCATAGTACTTACGTTGCCTCTCGCGAAGCATCTTGCCTTTTGTGGCGTCAATATTTCCAACGACCAGGACTTCAAAGCTTTATTACACGGTCGGTCGGATATGTGGCCGACATATGTAGCCTTTAGGACAGTAAAGGGCATTCAAATCAAGGGATCTGCCCTCTCCTCCTTCGCCCTCTCGACTGACAGGCGAAATGTAACACCGGTCTATGTAACTGGCCGGTACCCTGCAGTTTATATGAAGCCCAGTCCACATTCTACGTAACGCACCAAAACTCAGCGCTCAGCAAGCAACTCGAACCAAAGGAAAACTGTACATGAGGATTCTAAAATCTGGGTTTCAACTGTCGGATTAAGTGATTCGCGCTCAACGTTCAACACTGATGCTCTGCCCTGGAGGTCACCTCCTTCTACAGCTCATGGATGCAAGCCAACCTCCCCTTCATCGGTGATCTGCCCCGCTGCGAAATACGTCTCACCAGCTCGCACGACGCAGGGATGTACCACCGCAACGATGGGACATTAGTCGGCGGTTCAGAAGAGAACATTCTCACCCAAAGGGACACCATCTACGGCCAACTCCTCTGGGGCATCAGAATTCTCGATATCCGGCCGTATTTCTAGAACTCCGCGCCTCAACTATGTCTACCGCGACGGCACCTCCATCTATCGAGTCTTGCCCGTCGACATAATTATAGCTCCACTTCCAAGTACTTGTTCTCCACACACTCCCAATTCACCATTTGTCATGACGTTCCGTGGAGTCCCGTTTCATGTTATATGAACTTGAGGGAAAAATTCAATCCAGAGGATTTCACCTTGTTCATTGCATTTATTGTTGGGGGAAAGTTTGGATTTTCTCTTCCCCCCGACGTCAGGCTTCTATTCATACGGTCGCTTGTCAGCTGAATCGTATGCACGGGGTGAAAAACAGTTCGCTCGTTCTTTTCAATTCTGTTTCACCAAAGACTGCATGTATTTGTTCTGCATGAGTAAACTATGACGAAAATTAAAAGCGCTATTCAGATAACATGTTCACTCGGAACCATTCTCCTCAATTTTCGTGAATTCGCAGAGAAAAGGCTTCGGATAACTGCAACCGATGTAAAATGAATACAAATAATGCATTATAGATGAAACGACAGACCATATTAATCCCGGTGTATAGTCAACGGCTGGAGTAATCTCTCGCCCTTGGTTGTCTCGAGCTTTCCTGATGACAAAATTAGACAGGACAGAGCATATTCCTAACCAAAGCATTTTTTCTGCGTAGTCTTTACCAGCACAGACCCTATAAACTGATGGATATTTTGCAATGAAAATCGGTGATCGAACATCTCACCTTTTCCCAAAACCGAAAGCAAAGAGATGCGGATCTGGGACGCTCGGATCGTCAAACCGTTCAGGTCTGAACTCCTCAGGCGCAGGATATAGTTTTTCATTCATAGAAATAGACCTTATCATGAATTATTAGCGTTCATAGAGTGAGCATAGCACAAAACTTACCAGACGTTTGCCATTACTACAGTACCACTTGGAATGTACATGCCGCGGTAATTGTCGTCGCATATTGCCTGATGCGCTATACCTTGAGGGATTCGATCAGGAGTGTTCACGAAGAATTCAAAAATAAAGTAAACAACCTAACGGAGCGACTCGGGCCCATCTGAGGGTCTCCAAAAAGACCTTGTGCACGTATGGAAGACGTTCACGCTCAGTGTAGGGGGGAGGAGATCCATTTCCAATTATAAGGTTAATTTCGTTTTGAGCCTTTCGCTGTACCTCTGGAAACAGAACCATCGCCAAGATAAACGATTGCATTACGGAAAATAGCTGCAATGAGTTGAGTGAAAGGTCAAGCCAAGATGAATAAAGTGTCCCTTACACTGTCAGCGCCAGCTGTTCGTACGCGAATAATGTTGGTACTTGTCAGCGTATTAACGTAAAAGCAAGAAACGCATATCATTTTACCTGTGTGCACAATTGCTGCCGTCTCTGTACAGATTGGCAGTATTAGCTCAAACCGATGGTACACATATGAAGTTGTTTAATACCTTTTATCGCCTTTAAATCTGGACTGCCGGTTTCAGCTTCCCAGCTTTCAGTCTGGATTAGATTGTTAACAAAGCTTGTGTGAGATATGCCATTGTGCTGAGTGGTATGTACGTGTGAGATCTTCTTAAAACAGAAATATGGACGAGCGGAACGCACGATATCATTCAGAGCATAAGCCATTGGGCTTTCTAGCACTTCTTTGACTAGTTTCCGCCATTTTTCCCCTTCCTTCTGAAAGCTTGCTCCAGGAAACCAACTCGGTATCCAACGTACTGAATATTTGTACTTAGGTCAGTATACTTGTGCAAATAAAAGCGGCAATGAACTTACGCAATGGTATAACATCAACGAGATAGGCACCAGGTTGTCCCGCCCGAATTATAGCCTCCACGCAAAGGTTCGATAACTCGATATAACGGTCATCGTCAGATTGTGGACAGTAACCATAAGTAACTTGTAGGATAGTTCGTTTCGACCATCTTTGCATGTTGTAAGTATTCCGGTCCAAAATACGATTTCTGATCTTCGACTTGCCTTGCAATGTGTGAAAGAAATTCTTGAGGTGACTCGTGCAAGCATTTGACGAGTCTATCCGTTTCCTTCATACATATATGGTTCAGTTAACATACTTGTTAATAAATTCCGATTACTCACTTCTTTCTGGACTTGCGCAAAGTCGTCCTGTGATGTATACAGTCCTTGATGGAAAATTCGCCGGTACTTGTTAAACATCTTGCCAGGATTCATTAAGACTACGCTCCAACTCCAGCCGATACTGTGAGATGTAATAATTAATGTTTGACTATCATCATAAGGAAATTTCGAAATCAAGTTACACGTCGCTCAGCATCGTGGAATGGGGCCGATTCGAATATATGGCAGAGCGCTTTTCCAATAAATCTTGGGCGGCTTCCAAACTGTCCAGAACGAGCAGAGATGTGCCAGCAACCGATAAATACATGGCATCGCCTGCCTTTACATTAGTACATTATACCGAGTATAATTAACCTGAATCACCGTAAATTTTGGACCATTGTCGAAACAGCTTGTATTCATATTCCTTCGGGATTTCAAATAGATTTCCAAATAAAAAACGACCATTTGGCCCAGGAGGAAGAGTTTGTCGGTCTAATCGCATGCGATTCACCAGCTTCAATATTAACAAGGCGAATGCGATAAGGGCTATTCCAGTTAGTAGCGACTTCATCGCGGTGGTGTACATGCTGGCTTGGAAGGGGGGATGATTGCCATATATATGGGCAACACAAGAACCGATCATGATACATAAGAGGTGCAGATATTTCCATGCGTTGGGAAGGAGCCTTTACATCCATTCTAAATGGAGGATTCAAACCTTTTTCATAACTCGATCGCGATTAAATTAAATCCCTAGATCTGATGCGAAAACCAAGCGAAAACGTCAGGTGGCCGAAAAGAGTTGGACAAGAGGTTCTCAACGCACTGCCGGCCCATTTTTGGATCATTTCCCATACTTAGGAAAGGAAAGCCCAGCTCTGCCCAGCTTCAACCTTTTATTTCAGCGATTTCTCATGCTAATTTAGTTCAACTGTGCGACCTTTCGTCTGAAAGTAGTCTGTATTTATAAGGTCAGTGTACGATCAAAGATATTCGATGTCACTTCTGATATCCCGTATATATCTGAACACATCAAGGTTAATGGAATGCCCTCTGGAATGCGGTCTAATTATACTTACAGTCTTGCATATCAAACTTGCACACGGATTTTTGTGAACCTGCTGACAAAGTGACGGTGCCTTGCGCCGCGCGGCATTCCTCGGTTTCCAAAAAATCTATTTCTGGGCCCAACGCAAATTTTCCCATAGGCAACTCTGAGGAGCCCCTTGCACGTCGGAATCAGGACTTCATCCAAAAAATGGCCTTTGGCGTCGGGCGACACGGAAGCAGGGCTTCGGAAGTGTCCACCAACTTTCGGCATGCACCCGCCGAGAGGCGTCATCAATTTGTCAGCAAGTTCTGCGTTCGGCGAGTGGCAGGGAATCGAACGCACACACTACTGCAGAACCCACAAGTCTTTCCCCATCAACGACCCATTGACCATGCCGACTTGCCACTACTTATCCCTCCGCCTATTGAATATTCAGCAAGAAGTTTGCATGGAGAGGGAGGCGGCATTTGCAACTCACGGGACTCAACCGCTAATGATTTATCCCACCATAAACCTCAACCCCACCTTGCTCATATCATGTTGCACGTCCGCGGAGCCATCGTCAGACCCCCAGCTCAAGAGGATGAGGCAAGCTATGACCGCGGCACTGTAGAAACTACGCTATCCGGCTCTCTGCCGTGAACAGCACGTCCAGATCCGTCACTCGAACCCCTTTCAGCCGTCTCACCTCTTTTCCTTCTCTCCCTACCCACTGAGACCCCCCGCCTCTGTCTACCTTGTTACGTCCAACCTGGATTTGTATGATTGCTCGCTTCGCTAGCAATCTTTCTCTAGGGGCTGAACTGGCGAACAAAGTCAAATTTTGCGGCGCAAATTCTAACTTTTTAATGGCGCATATCTTGCTCATTCCAGCGTATTTCGTCAAGAAAACGGGAAGCTGGGTAGGCGTAGGCTACTACATACACTATCTGCAAGAAAATCGGGATATCGTTATGGACTTGGGCCTCTACAAAAGCATCGTTGGACGCCCGGCCTCACCCGATTACCCGGGCCGGCGGGAACCCACCGTAAATGCAGAAGACAAACATTAAGAAGATGGAGTCTATCCGAGTCACAAAAACCCAGGCTAATCACGTCAAATCACTCCTCGCGCTTTCTAAGACCCCTCAACTCAACTCAATGAACAAGCACTCACTAATTCACACCCGCACCTGCACCCGCACCCGCAAAGCTCTCAACACCCCCACGCTCTCCTCGCTTTTCAACTTCCACTTCGCATCCGTCCCCTTCCCGCTTGTGCTCACCGACTCGCTCCCGTCAGCGCCTGGGAAGCTTCTCATCCGAACTGATCAGTCCACATCCTGCACGCCCCCACCGTCACCGCTGCTCGTTACGCGAAGCCGCCCCCTCCCTCGCCCCCGACATGGTTTGAGAACCCCGAGGTGCTGAGATGCGTGGCGTTGAAGTTAAAGGAGGGGGTGTTTATGAGCGAGGAGGAGTAGGAGCAGGAGGAGAGCTTCTAGGAGCCAGAGCCGCCACCGCTGCGGTTGTGCGAGTAGGAGTGTTGTGACCGCGCGGGCCCGCCAGGGTGCAGGATCGCGCCGACTGCTGTGGATCGCGGGACGTTGTTGGGCATGACGAAGATGCTGTCACGTCCTGGGGATAATGCACAGGCGCGTCAAAGCTATTGATGAGCAAGTACCGATTGGTAGACCGACAGTCGAGCCGCGAGCGGTTTGTCCTTATCTTTATTTCATTTTTGACTTGCTCGTCAGCCAGTCCATCCTTGGTAACCCAATAACCGCCTTGCAATAGCTCAACCCATCAAGCTGGTATTTTGCAGTCTGGCCCCACAATCCTGATCGTTTATGAGCATATGTACGATGCTAAGCCTTCTTCACCCGTCGATGGAGGGCAAGGGATTTTACGAGTGGTGGCAGGAATATGAGCTGTAGGTATGGGCGAGGAGTAATCGTAAGGTGAGGGTGGATGAAGGCAGCTGTAGCAGGCGCTCAAGCTTATACCCTCTCCGCCGGAGGAACCACAATGACTTTGGAAATGTTCGAGTGCGCCTGTGTAAAACAGCAAGCGGCTTACGAGAGATTCAGGGATTCCTGCGCCTCGCGGCAACCCTCACCATCGCGTTCGAACGCCACTTCTCCCTCAACATCCTGGCGAGCGCCGGATCCGCATAGGTGGAGGATGGGTCAGACTACCCCTGCGTTGCTGTCCCCATTCAGCCTCGAATCGCAAAGATACCCAGCCTTGTCAAACATCACGTCCCAGACTTTAACGCCCCAACGATCCAGTAATGCCCCGCCCTCGCGCCCTCGCATCCCGACCTCGTCTAGGTCACGATATTTATTTCGAGATAACTATAATACCATTCATGAACTAGTTAAATACACGATCTGCACCAATCAATTCAGTAAACGTCTCATATGTACAAAGTTTCAATCGCGGGGCACCGCTACAATTTTATGCAACGTTACGGGAGATTCAGGCATGCGGAGGACCTCTTTCATTTTCCAGCCTGATTTGTCGAGGAGACCCGCGAACTGTCCTACAGTACGTTCTACTCCATTAAGCATAATCGCCATCTGTCGTCGGAAGTAAATTATATGTTTTAGAACGTTTAGGCCAAGGCGGCGTACCTGAAGATCGATCATATAACTGAAAACTCGACCGTGGCCCAAGTTTGGCAGAAGAGGACTGGGAGGTGTCTGTCCAACGGCACCCGGAATATCCTTCTCTGCTATCGTCTTTGTGGGACATGCGTAATCCATTAAGCTCTCATTAATGATAAGTTCCGTGTCCGAATTGGCTGACGCCCGAAGGTTCTTGAGGATCCGAATACACGTTGCATCAGGCCAGTCGTGCATAATCATACGCATGAAGTAAACTCGAGCGTTGGTGACTGGCTGAGGCGCTAGAAAATCGTGGGCTAGTATACAGTCAGCAAATTAGGCATTTCAGAAACCCGACATCACATACCTTGAAAAGTGACTTGGCCGGAGGTTAATCCCTCTGGGAATTCCCCTTTGAAATGCTGTAACAGAGCTAGTCAGTATCTACTAATGATCTCTTGTGAAGATATTCTACCTGAATGCCATCAGCAACGACGGGTGCTCTGTCCTGCACAATCAGTTTTAAACCGCGGTGTGCTTTAGCTATTGTCATAGATTCTGTTCCAAGGCCGCCGCCAACATCAACAACAATGCTCCCTTGAGGAAGTGAATTCCAGTCATAGCCTGCGTGAATCCTTAACCAACATTCCGTAAAGGGAAGAACAAGCGACGAACCCATTAAAATGGCATTTGGTGGCATCATTTTGTTACCGCCTTCAAATGCAATGCCAAAGCGCTTAAGTCTGTTCTCGTTTCCTTTCTCTCCCAACCACATGAAAACGGGAAGATCGGTTTTATACGCCAGATTAAATGGTGTATGAGACGGATCCTCCTTCTTTGAGAAGTTTGGATCAGTCAGAGCTTCGTAGAGGTACGCAGACGATTTGACCACTTCATCCGTGCTAAAAGAGTAGTTAGCAACGTCATAGTGAACTTGTCTAAAATTTACTGACAAGTATGAAACACTTGCTGCAATGCCGCTAGTGCCAATAAATTTTTCGTCGGGTCTATGAGGCAAAAGTTTTTTTAGTTATAGTGCATTTATAGACGGCCGTACCTACTTCTGTACGATCTCTTGATATGATTTCCCAGTATCCAATGCTGATGAGATTCGGTTATTTGCAAAAACGTCTGGAGCAATTTCTGCAAGTTTCCCCATTCAATAAATGACGAGAAGTAAGCGAAAGCAACACATTCCGACCTTTAAATATATGCTCTGAGGAAAGAAGTCGCAAAATTCTCCCTGTAGACTACATGTTGAGTGAGATTATCCAGTCAAATAACAGAGAAGCCTACCAAGTTTTCCAGAATTGATTCCATTCTTCTCCGATATCTTATTGACATGAAGACCCTTGAACTCAGAATTAGCGTATAATTGATCCCTGTTAGAAAGCCTTGGCACCTGTGGTCCTGCTTCCCGCAAAATCTCAACAACGTTGGCGTCTACGGCTACACGGAGGGCTGACGAAACGTGCACCTGTATATTTTTCATGAAAGCCAATACATAAAGTTGTGGAATCGTCCTCACCTGAATTGCAGTAGTCATCAATGTGACGGGAGCAGGTTGCACGATGGCGATAAGCTGAGCCGCTGCACTGACTATATGGGATACAGCTTCCGACACTTCAGGAAGCATTCGGGGGCCTTCGCTTTCCAATGTGAATGGTTCGTCGAGAGAAGGGAGTTTTACGTTGTGACTGGCACAAAAACTGTCCACCTTGGCAACAGAGTCGGCGATGAGTTTCACAAGCGCAGTCATCGTGGGTTGGGCCATGGCGGGATTTCTTCCTTTACGCTGTGCAACGTTCGAGAATAAACTTCTGAGTCTGTCTTTCATGAGCTGTTGCTTTGTTATTTAAGGCTGCACTGTCCAGTGATATCGGTCATCTTTTAACCCAATCCGAGTGTACACCTAAAAAGCGTGATTCTCAGGCCATGAAATCCGTTCTCAGCCGCTGAAATTAGCTACTGGCATTATCGCATTACATACACGGACGACAGGCTTTCTGGTTTTCTGGTATCACGGATCGCAGAATTTCATTTCGACATCTCAGTTCATTGCTTCTATCAAGGAAAATACTATAGGCTGCTATAGGACGAGATGTTTAAATTTCATGTGAGAAACGAGCGTTGAGGGTATGCCAACGGAAATAGCGAAATGGCATTAAAGCAAGGCAGTACATGAGACCTGAAACAGATTTTGGCTGATGTTCCTGTCCCCACATTCCGCAGTGTCATCCACAGTCTATTTGCATCCCTGCATTCCACGATCATGATCATACTGTCGCTCCAATTTTGATTTATATTAATAGACATACTACTTCTCAAATCGGTGGCAATACTGTCGAGCAAGCTTAACGCGTTAACACGGGGAGTGATGCATCAGCGGCGTCTCCACTCAACTGATGAAAACACGTCGACTGGACTCCTCACAGTAGGCAAATTAGTTGGATGACAGCGGAATAGCGCGCATTCCGCACCCTGAAGAGGGTATTCTTTGACATGTCTTGGCTCATAGTCTCTTTTGAGTAACTTCTGGATTGCTGTCGGGAGTGACTGCCAGTGACGGACCGCTGGAGTGTAAAAACACACACAGCATTGATTTCCACCGATCACCAGCACAGCGGCAATGTTTCATAGGACGATTTCACGCCTCCTTCGACTTGTTACAGAATCATTGGGATGCGGAGTGCCCCGCATTGCTCAATTCAGGATATGTTGGCCCCTCTCAGAGATTGCTCCACAGGTGATTAATTGATTCCGTGAGAATTTCTTCTCATCAGCAAGATCACATGTGACTTCACGGGCTCGGCCGAGATCACTGTTCTTGTAGATCGCAGAATTAAAAATAAAAATTGTGTGGGGTACTTATCACGAGAATATACATACCGCTCCTGACGGAAGTTGTTCTCAGCGAAAAAGGTACCAACGACATTGGGCGGTGCGCCAACATGCCGCCTGACTGCGTGAGCCACAAGCATGAGTACTCAAACCGCACTACCAAAAATAAATTGGCTTACCAAGGACATGATACCCATCCGACACCATCATTAAGAACAAGGTCAGGGTAGACCCCATCCCAAATGTCGAAGGTCTTTGCATATAGCTATTCTTGCAAGAATCAACACAGGGAATACTATTGTTCCTACAATAAGATAGGGAATACAGCAGAGTCGTCGAAGAGAAAATGGACCACGGCAGCCTCTGTGAATGGCTGCGCCATATCTTCATCGTGTGCCCTTTATACATGCCACCGTTTCTCTGTATGTAGATTCTCTTGCTAACCTTGGAGATCTGAGACCTATTAGACTACGGAGAACAGTTACTGTGTGCTCGTGCGTCTTAGTACCTAGACTACTTGGTGCAGGATAATTTATCGGTTCTGAAAAGACAAAAGAGAAAAAACGACATACACGTAATCTTAAATAGCAACTACAGTAATCTATTCCGAAGGGTTGCTGTAAACTATACAATACCAGGAATAAACTTGTACGGTACTCTTTTTCTATAACCTTCCCAGTTTTCTGCAAAGCGAGTCCTCAACAATCTATCCTCAACTTGAGCACGGTTTCTTAATCCCTCCACAGCTAGCAGGGTCCACAAAATCCACAGACATAGGAGAAATCGTGGAGCTATGTTGCCTATTACTTTCTCGACGCTATCCCATAGAGTGAAATCAGATATAGTCACTGCTAGCATTGCAAGGTAAATCGCTGAATACGATGGATGTCGAACATAACGATATGGACCCGTCTGGTTAACATAGGAATTAAATAAGTAAAAATTTAATCTCGGCCACGAAGAGAACACTTACCACTAACAGACGATGATTATCGCAAATCATGACTCGAAACGTAAAGAAATTTCCCAGTGTTTGATAGCAAATAACTCGAATGTAAGTTGTTAAGGCAAGTAACAAGAGGCCAAGGAAGTACGTGGATCTCCAGAGGGTTATGCTTTGCCGTATTTGAGCCCCGTGTCCGTCAAATAGCACGATTAAATCACAAGCTGCAGGAAAGCACATCATAATCTATATTTCTGAGTCATAGCTTGCGCAACATATGCAAAGCAATACATACCACAGAAATTCGGTTACATACATACGCTGTAGTTTCCCAAAGGTTACTATCATTATTTGTCGTAGTTGGATGAGAGCCGGTATGAGGAGGAGTAAAGGATATGTATGTGCAATAGATAAGTAAGCAGTGAGCAAAAATGATGGGGTCAAACATTGCGTTCAAAATAGTACAACGAGGCAATGCTTTATCTCTTCTGACGTTAGATTAGAAGGTGGACTATTATAACAAAAACATGCATCATGATGAAGAGCACAACTGAACGGAAAAGAGTTTAGACACAGCATAGATAAACTCATTGCAAAAGCCTTACTCACGACTGTGGGTCCATGCATAGGCAACGGAGTGAGTAATCACTCGTATCAGTATCACCCAGAAGTCTATCCATCCAGAATTCGGGTTGTACAGTACTACCTATAAATATGTGAGAGAGAGTGACCACAAAAGACCTTTTTCCTGGGAACTAGGGTGATGCCATTGCTGCGGAGGCCATCACATATTGAAAGGTATCCTAGAGCAATATATTCTTAGTTGTGGCGGTGATTTTGATGAGCTCTAAAAGGTGAATTGTATTAAGGAACGAGGTAATGTATTTTTGGGAAGTAGCAATTGGGCGGAAAGGTTCATTCGGAAAGGTTCGTACCCTCGTTTTCTGCTGTACAAAAGAGTGTTCTCCCGTGATCATCACACTTCAGGCCCAGGGCCATACCATTACTGTGGAGGCTCTCACATAATATAGACCTACATTGATTGTGGTAATGATTTTGATGAGCTCTAAAAGGTGTCTCTATACCCGCGCTTGCCGTGTCTCAGCTGTCAGTAAGGCGTTGGATGACACACTGTGCCTTGGCACACTTGGCCATGTCCACTTTTTGGTCGATTTTACGCACACACGAAAAAGCTGGCGGTGACCTGAAACTGAGGTGGCTGGATCGTGGGCAAGAAATAATAAAACAAGCAGTCGTCTGGACAGAGTCATCAATTGGCGATATCAGTGCTATGAATAACCTACAATACCACTGCTCGTATCATGCAAAGCTATGAATAACTTACACGAACACGGGTACGTAGGCGCCATGGAGAGTCCGCAAATGTAACATAAAAGCCTAGTTCAGAATGAGAAAGTCAGACCATCGCCAATTCAACATTTGCCTTCAAGATGATTCACGATGTCTCTCCTCAAATGTCTGGCTTGGTTACCTTCTGGTGTACCACACTTTTATATGGTATGATTTTTCAACTTTGAACAGATGCAATTTTTTTAATATTTATCTTCTGTAGGGGTCTAGTAAGTTAATTAATCAAGGACATTAAATCAGCTCACCGACACCAGCAGCATCCTGCTCATATGATTCTCCAAGTTGATCCCAGGACGATAAACCCTCACCCGACTCATAAGCATCCCAGTCAGGATATTCCTCCCCATCTGTGCTGTCTCCATCCATCTCTCCATCCATGACTGACTCTAAATCGCCATTGTCAGGCTCATTTTGTTCCGTCTCCCAAATCATCCGGCGTTGCTGGTACCAACTATGGAGGATCTCTTCCTCATCTGCACTGGCTTCCATACCGGTGGGTGGTGAAGGCAGATTATCAGGCAGTGAAGGCAGATTATCGGGTGGTGTAGGTTCGTGTTCCATTGCGATATCGTGTTCGTTGTCGCCATTTCCATTGGAATCGCTTTCCGAGTCGGATGGTTCGACGGTGCATGTGGACTTGAGTTTGGGCGAGTATGTAAATGAGTAGTACGGAGGCGATGGCAACGTTCTCGGTATCTTGTGATTCTTTTGTTGCAGCATAGACAAAGAACTAGATTTGAGCGGCCCATAGTAGACAGTGTTAAAGTAGATGTAGGAGTAACTTTACCGAACATGAATTTGATTACAATATCCACGAAACTCGATCACTCAAGTCCGCCCGCCAGTCTTGACTCTTCACCGCAACTTTTTCTTGTCCTTTTCTTCTCTGTTACCCGCCTTTCCTTCACTGCTTCCCTTCTGTCCTAAATAGCACCCTTACAGCTATGCCAGTCAAAGCTCAGTCTTCTGGAAAGGAGAACACACCTTTGAAAGCTACAGGCACTCGTCGAACTGCCAGACAAACAAATGGTCAACCGCCAGCAGAAGTTGACAACGCTGGTCCGGATCTCCAGGCGATCTTGGCGAGGATGGAGAAACTTGATGGTTAGTATGATTTACTTGATATACGCATTGTTGACTCACAATTATTGTAGCTGACCTGCGGAAGGAGCGGAAAGAGAATGAAGTCCTCGCCCAGAAGCTCAACGCTCAAGCTGAGAATGCTGAAGACGTTAATCAAGAACATGAAGTGCTGGAGAACAGGTTACTTGAGCTCGAACGTGAGTTATGCCACTGCTCGCACCGTCAAGAATTCTCTTATTCTATTTTTATTGCCCAGAAACTCTGACTGAAGAACGTGACGCTAACGCGCAACTTCAAGAGCGTCTTGAGGCACTCGAGGATGAAGGGGAGGCCAGTGACAACAACAAGTTGCCAATGATAAACCGCCCCAAGGGAACAGCTGGCCAGCATTGGAGCATCCAGGAGGCAATGGGACTTGCTGGCTCGGAAAGGAAAACGGACGCGTATCAGGGGATACAGGTAAGTGACAATATTTCTCATTAGAATCATAATAATCTTACTTGATGATTTAGCGGAATCTCAGAGACCTCGTCCACAATGCGCGGATACGATGGCAGTCTCCCTGGAATGAGATTCCTGCCAGTGACAAATCGAAGCTGTTCCAAGTGGTGTGTTTGGCGGTGCATCTCAAAACAGTGTGTGTACATATTGTTCTGATCTCCGTTTTACCCCTAGGCCAGGGAACAGCACCCGCTTTTGAAACGTTACACGAACGACTGGGCGACAGCGGAGCTTGTTAAGCAGTACATGAAGAACAGGCGAGGAAGCGCTTACCGTAACGGATGGCTCACACCTCCCGCAAAATTCGCGCACCTCCAGGCCAACTCGAATAAGCGCGATCCGGGCGCTTCCCGAACGAAGCGAGCCAAGGCGTCTTTAGCCGCAAAGAAGAAAGGGAAAAAGGCAGCAACAGCAGCTCGGAGGAGATCCCCAACAGCTGGTTCCTCTGACGGTCATGATGGCTTGGAGGACTGATATGTGGCGCCGTGTAATTTGGCAGCAGGTAATTCGGGAATTGGTCTCATTTAAAGTGTATAGTGTATGTATCCTACGATTTATGTAATCACAAGAACAACCTATTCTATAGTCGCAATAACAACCTAGTCTATAGTCAATAACAACCTATTCTATTGTGAAGTGAATGCGATGACAGGTTCATTTTAACCCTTAATAGGTTGATTTTTTGATGTAAAATGCCCGCGATATCAACCTACCGTATAGTGAATCTAATCCGCTACTTGGATGTTATTTAGCCAGTGATAGGTCAGTTTTCAGTATAATATAGGTTGGTCAACACTCTGTGTCAGGTTGATTATAAACCTTACCGAGCTATTTGTACATAGGTTGAAAAGTTAAAAAATAGGTTATAAATTAACCAAGGTGCCAACCTACTTACAAGGTTGATCACCAACCTAACGAAGATGA
Source organism: Flammula alnicola (assembly GCA_015499995.1). Taxonomy (NCBI): domain Eukaryota; kingdom Fungi; phylum Basidiomycota; class Agaricomycetes; order Agaricales; family Strophariaceae; genus Flammula; species Flammula alnicola. The sequence continues at coordinate 28,569 of JADNRV010000290.1, forward strand.
AAATCATCCTTTTATTTACTGATATGCAACCTAACTTAGGTCTAATCCTTAGGTTGACCATCAACCTGGGCCGCCCGCACAGAGTAAGCCTTTGAAACCGGCCGGAAACATAAGCTTACTGTGCACAAGCGTCGTGATATTTTTTAGCTGCATTTCCATCATGGTTGAAAGGCGAGTGAACGGCGGAAAGACGATGCCTATGTAAGTTCCCGTTCTATTCATGATAGTCAAATGCTGACGGCATATAGAATTCTATTCGTTTCCACGATCTCCCAGTTTCTGCTCTCAACGGCTTATACGGCGATGGGACTGCGCATGCTCATTGATAGCTTCATTTCACTGGGAGACAGCCCCGAAGCGATCCTTGCTTATTGGCTAAGCCCAAGTAATAGACTCCAGGTAGCATCAAAGGCCATATACCTAACCAACGTATGGAAAAATTTGACTATCTAAACTCAATATTGAACAGTATTGACCTACCACATAGAGTCTTATTGGAGATGCCATTTTGGTCTGGAGGCTTTACGTCGTCTGGGGCAACAATTGGTATATCTGCGTCGTTCCGGTGAGTGTCGATTTATCCATCAAGACATTATATATCTGACGTCCTTCTTAAAGGTCATTATGGTCATAGCCACAACAGGTGAGATCGATATTTATGAGGCCCCAGTTTTTGTTGAATCCTTCTCAAGGCACCAGTTATGCTACTGTTGCCGACCTGGCCAATTTGTCAAGTCTACAGACCCTATTCCGAGCAGGCAACACAATCCTTGCCGCATGGGCACTTTCTATAGCCACACAATTCTCGGTTTCATGCGCCATTGCTGGAAGAATCATGTGGATTTCACGAGGCGTGCCAAGTCTCGCATCCCACAGATACTTTTCCGTAATATGGATTATAGTGGAATCGGGAGCAATATATTGTATCACAACAGTTCTCTTGCTTACCTTTTTCGACCTAAAGACACAGGCCGGAGGTATCATAGGGGGCGTGTTGGCGCAAATATGTGTAAGCGAAATAGACGATTATTGTAGAAAATTTTTCATTGACACGGACCTTGTTTTAGGCGATTGTCCCAACCCTGATTATTGTTCGAGTGGGACTTCGTCGTTCTTACGAGCCGACTACAATCACCTCTTATGGTTCTCGAAAGCCAGGCCGAGCAGCCTTGCCTATGAGCATGGAAGATTCCCGCACTGCAGGTATTGTCGAAGTGGGATTGGTACATAGGAAAGACAGTGGAACGCTCAGTACACCAAGCAAGTCGACTCGGGTACATACTGATGTGGAATCTTGGGACACGAGGACAGAAAACGAGTGAGGAACTTTGAAGGGTTTACACCTATTTTTCGTCATTGTATTCTCCTATTTATTCTCCTTCCAGTGGGTCGGAGTACCTTCTACGGCCTTTGAGAGAGCCAGTAGTCAATATAAATCTTCTCTTGTATATGTAATACCTTGAGCACCAATTCTACGTAGACCATTTATGTGGTTCCTATCCGTCAGAGCGCAACATTGAGTTGGAGATAATTCGCAAAAATAGCCGCTCAAAACGACCACTGGGCCCTTTAACTGATAGGAACTGACGAGTTCCCCTAGGCCCATCCTCTTTGCTGGGCTGCAGCGCTTACTGTCCAGAAAATCATGAAGGAGAACGTCCTTGAGAACGTTCTCAAGCAGGGCGCTTCCATAGCTGCACCATATGTCTTCGTTATTTCTGGGCCGTAGAATTTGGTGTTCAATCCGATAATCATGGACTTGACCCCGGGGTGAAGCGCTTTGGCCCTCTGGTGGAGGAACGATGCTTTGCGAATTGGTCGATGATCATGGGGATGTGCGGTGGGGCTAATTACGAGGGAACGTTGGGCGATCACTGCATGTTTGCGCCAGCATACAATGGATGCGAAAAGTACCACTGTACATTACAAGCATCACATTTGATCAAACCAATCCATGAACAATTTCGAATTACCACCTTTCTTCCAGGGCCTAACCATTAAGCGTGAAATCAATGACCTTCACCGCTGAAGGCGTCGTACCCGAACTTGTCAGCTGATAAAGAATCGAAAGTACACCACTGCTCGTAACGCGCGCCCGATCGACCGTCACCTCCCCGAACGCACTTAATCCCTGCGCCACACCATCATACGCCAGCGTCCAATCCGTCCACCCAGACGCCTTGCTAGCGGTGACGATGCGGACGTATGGGAGGACCACGTAAGCGTTGTCGGCGCTGTCCAGGACGATCTGCGAGCGCCCAACCGCATTGATGGCGAATGGGATCTCCATCTTGGTGAAGGTGCCGTTTGTGCTGCGGAAGACGTGGAAAGGCCGCGCGTATGAGGTGCGGTTGGCCGCGTAGTCTGTGACGCATTGCGTGAACCGACCTGCGAAGGCCATCTCAGCGAAAGGCAGGCTACGTGAACTAAACGAAAACCAACCAGGGACGTAGGAGATGATAGCGTGAATTTGTCCAGCGGAATCGACATCTTGAGACTCTTGGTTCATGAGACCGTGATCTGCATTGAGGCTATCAACGATGATTCCTGCAGTGTTGACGTTGACAGGATTAGAGCCGGAAGTTCCGACCTGAGCTCCTGCACTATTTTTCCATGTCCGACCTGATACCCATGTTAGTCCGTCCCAGTATAAGAACAGTATAAAATCCGCACCTTTGTCTTCGGAATAGAAATAAGTCGTATCATGGTTCGTCAAACCCCCGCTGCTACAGGAAACGGCACCATTCTGCTCTCTCCATGTGCCAGTAACATGAGCGCTCGACGACCTGTAGGTGAATCCATGGATATACAGATTGCGAGCCGTGCTGGTAGCGCCATTTGTCGATGTATATGTTCCGGTTCCAGAAGCCCATGACCCGACGTTTGACCAAGAGCCACCGCTGTACTCTGCAAGTTGGGTAGCACCGTTTCCGGAGACGCCGGAGCGGAAGACAAACTGAAGGAGATTGTCCGAGGTTATCACAAATTGTGGGTATGTGATCGTGCTAGAACGAAAATCAAAGTAAGAAAGTGAATATGAAAAGTGCCGATATGGACTCGACTGACCTGCCAATGTTGAGATTTCCAAGCGTGTTAGTGATGTTCCCGAAGCGATTTGCGATCCAGCTAGCACCGCTGGTAGCAAGCCCGGCTTCAGAACTGGTGTAATAGACCTGTGTGCTGTGGCAGTCTAGAGCGACGTGAATCTTGCCATCGGCCGGAGATACACCAAGAGAGATGACGTTGTGCGAGTCGCTGGTCGATAGCTGATGCGGTAGCTGAAGAGTTGTCCAGCTTCCTGAAGGCAGCTGCCTTCTGGCCAAAATCGCGGTCTTCGTCGAGGTGTACCACGCAGCGTATTGCCAGTTCGAGTAAGTCAGCACTGCGGACAGCTGGAAGGAGTTGACGTTGACGACACCATCGTAGGAGACAAAGAAAATCCCATTGGCGTCCAGTTGAGTATTGGAAACGAGAGAAACGCTCGGAGCTGCCTTGCAGAATGCAAAGACGAGGCTGACGACGACCACTAAGAGCGGTAAGGGATGCATTTTCACTTGAACCAGATGACGGCGATTCTCTGCATAGCAGGACTTTATAACCACCATACTCCGGAGAAACTTTATGACACAGATATTCCGCTGGTACGCACTGGCACTTCTCCGTGGGTGCAATGGTAAGAAGCAGAGGTCATGTTGACTAGAGATTCTTCTTTGAGCGGGCCGGCCTTGAGGATTCCACGAACATTTTGAAGAAGAGGCGGCGTTCTCTAGAGCATGTTATTTCGTCCATGATGGTTAGAAAACTCATCTGTTGGCAAGTACATGTGACTCTGCGATCCGGAATATCGTGCGAACTTCAAGCTGATGGCAGACTTTCAAATTCCTGTACTTAATTTAGCGCCGACTCGAGCAGCGGGTGAAGTGGCCATGGTTCCGAGTCGGTAATGCAATAGTTCCTCTAGACGACCTATACAGCTTGCCTTTCTTCAGAAAATATTTTACATAATTCTCTATTCCACCCCTAGGAGATGGAGCGAGATGCGGGGAAGGACCGACGGTTGCTTTTAAGGTTAACATCCTTGGCTGAGTCGGATACTCCTTCCCAGAAACTGTACTGCTCGATCAGACCAACACCGAAATGTCGTGTATTATATTTACTGTAATAATGGTGTTACATGGTAGGAGTATTACCAGTAACCAAGGGCTTCGCAGTTAAAAGTCAGAACAAACACAACCCACTGTCGATTTATTTGGGAAAATGGATATAATAGGTACGATCGTATCTGCATTTCTTCGGAAATCGTTAGGAGCGGTGGACCAATGATAGTGAAATTGTTTTGGATAGTCCACAGTATTAAACGTGGTGATATTTGGATATTCAGAACGAATAACGGAGGCTAAAAGTGCTGAATTCTGATATGGTTGGTGAGTAGTCAGAGTGAAACCGCTGAGCCCGCGGAAAACACCCAACCACCCAAGAACGTAGTCGGATTGGAGAGTGAAATCCTTCTCACTTTGAAGGGAAAAAGGTAGTTCCAAGGACAACCGAGAGACCATGGAGAAATCTTTTGTGAAGTCATGATCTCCGTCCGACATTGGAAACAGTGGCGACTGCCTTCCATGGTTGGAAAAACAAACAGTGATTCTGGGGGTGACATTCATGTCGGAAATAAGACCATTGAGGATAGAAAATTGTTTTCCTATTTCGAAGTTGTCTGGTCGGCCTCGCGTGCAATCGTCCATAAGGATGTTAACGAAGGATAGACTGGGACAGAGTACATTCCCTAATAGCTGTGTTGCTTGATCTGCGAACCCTGTGAACGCAACAAGGTAGGGAAGATGGAGCTGGGGTGGATGTGGTGGCGTTGGCGGGAATTCACTGTAGTCTATCGATCCGAAGGTAACCTTCCGCAACAGTGGAAGTCGAGGCAGAAATGTGATCGCGGTAATAAGGAACTCGTGTCTGTGAGCTGCCAGTTGTATTTCCTGCAATTGGGGGAGTGCGTCGATAATATGAGGGAATATATAATGAAGGAATTCATCTTTGGATACAATATCGAGTAAGAACAATGATAGAGAGGTAATTGGGGATTGTTTCATGATGGCGAACGTCCACGATGAAAAAGGTGGGAGAAGAAGTAAATCGGAGTGGAGGTCGAGGGTAGTCAACTTGCTATGTAGCCAAAGGTGAGGCGAGGGTGACGGGATTTCGTTGTAAGTGTACATCTGTCGATATCTCCAGTCATGCCCTTGCAGCACATGATCCCGCAGTCTTATCACATATCGACGCTTCGTCGGGCTACTATCCAACTCGACTTCAGTAGATCCCGCCAGGAGTTGAAACCTGTAAGGCGGGTCGACTGTAAGGGGCCTGTGATGGATCTGAAGAGACATGCAAGACTTCAGCACGATCGCTTCGAGAAGCCCGAAAAGTGCAGTCAGGAATTCCTCCACGACAGCCGAACGAAGAGACCAAACTCCTTTAATGGGATAAAATAGAATGCAGGCGGATCCGATTGAATCAAGTCGGGTAACCAGTTGGCGTACGCGATGGATATTCTTCACTGAACTTGTAATGGGGGTCAATGACTCTCGCTGACGATGATCCAGGATACAGACGAAGTGCTTTATAGTGACGGTCGAGAAGTCCACAGTCAACCCACTCAACTGATCTGAATGGCGGCTGAGAAGGGGCCATATGACAGAGAGGTCTTCAGGTTGTGTTATGCCCAACCTTTTCAGGAAAGTGGGTATCACGAAGCGGTTGAGCGAATGGCATGTTTTTCCTATATTCAAGAGTGTCGGATTGTCGGAATGGTCAAAAATAGCCAGCTGGAGTTCGATAGGGAGATTTTCGAAACAGAAGGCGGGCGTTGAAATTGAAGAGGTCATGGTCTGCTGTGCGATGCTCATGGTAAGTTTCGGAATCGGTATGGGGGCTGTGAGACATAGTGGTACGAGGAAAAATTACGGGCTGTGATTATCGATTAATATTTAATATTTAATACTTGCAAGCGACATTCCCACGTCTTCTCGAATCCTTCTCAAGGATTTTCTGCACATTTTCTCTCTTCGGTTGTCGATCATCATATATCAGAGCTGAAAAGTCCACTATGAGCTAAACTAATTTATTGCATCTTTCTGATCCAAACTACCGAAGTTCATGATCACCAGTAGGCAGAGATGGGCCCGAACCATCAGACTCCACCACCGCAACATGTACAGCCCCGCTACCGCCCGACGGCGGCGGCACCACCTTCTGACTGGGCGCAGCCGACTCCAACACACTACCAATGCTCACGGGAGGCGCATCCCCCGCCGTTGGACTCGTTCCGGGGCTCATCCCATTGAAGATGGGCGACCCTTCAGGCTCACCATATACTTCACGAGCAAGCTGAGGTGAATAAGGGAACGAAGACGAAGGGTCATCGCCAGGCCGCGCAGTAGTTGGCGTCTTCGCCATCGAGAACCGCGAAGTCCTCGCTGACAAGAACGAGCCGAACCCTGCACCCCACGCCGAGAGGGGTTTCATAGGGCTCGCTGCACCAGGCACGCCGCCATTTGGACTCGTGGGTGAATCCGAAGGAATGGAGTTGGTGCTCGTCAGGGAGAACGGCCGCAGATGTGATGTTTTGCTGTTAGTGTAATCGCTTTGTTTCGCTGTGCGCGGCGCATCCTCGAGGTCCGCTTTGGAGACTTCCACAGGTGGTGTGCTCGCACGTGAGGATTTCAATGTGTCCTCATTATTCTCGTATAGAGACGGTGACGGACTGGTGCTTGTGGCGGTGCGTTGTGCCCATCTGCCTCGAACGCCCTCCACCGCTTTGAAGAAACTGGTCGACCCAACAGTCAAGGTTCGCGCGACAGCTTCTCGTGCAGGAGCCAGTTGTTGATCTAGTTTCAGGTCCTGGATGCCTTCCTGGAGGCGAAGACCAATGTCGGCTACCACCGATGGTTTTTCATTGCATGGATGTCTTTATTTTCGACATTTACATCAGCATAGGAACAAGCTGGAATAAGGATTCAAATTTACCGTGGTTCCACAATGTCAAACAAAAGAGGATCTGTCGTCCTTTCCCAAACCTCGTAAGCATTCGTTCTCTTAAACTCCGAAATCCATAAAGGGTTGAAATCTTCCGTCGAACTCGGGTGGCCGCCTGAGGATGTTATTATGATTCAAGTTAAGATTAACCAGATATGGCAAACGTACCAGTTCCTCCAGTAATCAACACTCCACTATGCTCGCCCTTCGCTATAAAGTCCCGGTATTTGACAGACGAGAGCGCAGCGGAAATATACTCCTCGAACTGTAAAGAAGTTAAAAATTTCAGTAGGCTTTCTTTGACAGAAAACTTGTCGGTCTACCTTCGAGCGCAAATAGTCATCACTCCCTTTGAACTGCTGCATTCCCGTGCGATGCGTGTGGTCCTCGGCATTCCAATTTTCATTCACGTCTGTCAATATATCGTCCATCCACTTCCTATCCGCCGGCGTCAGTCCAGCTGACCGCTCCAGTTTAGGGTCTCGGAATTCAAAGATGCCCGTATCCGTCTACATGTTTGATCAATATGTAGCACTGAAAAATACAAGCAAACCAAAATACACACATTGACGAGAAGATCGATTTCACTTTGTTGCGTGATGATAGAATTCGTGCATCCGCAGAGCCAGCTGGGCGTTTCTTTGATCATATCGATTTGTTGCAAAGGGAGGTAGGGTTGGAAGAACGCGTCCTACGAAACAGAGAGTAAACTTGACACGTCATAACCAGTACAAACAATAGCAAGTACCTTTCCGAAGATATCTAAGGGTAAACCCATGAACGCCATCATACTTTTTTGGTCCGAGGTTCGCAATGAAGTGGGACGCGTCAGTGTGGGTGCACGTGCCGCCAGAGGAGGAGAACCGCAGTCGTCTAGGGTTTGCAACAAACCTGAAGAACACATGCGTCAGACTTCCTCGTTGGAAAAAAACTGAGACAGACATACCAGGCAACAAGGAAATAAGAGAATATTGGTACGTGCACAATTTCTCTACAGGATATCCGAAGAACATGATCTAAATTGGGATGGGTTAAGAGCGCAACGGTGACACGTCATTTCCACAGAACGCACCCTCTTTTGTAGCATCAGAGCTTTGACAAGAACCAGCGTCTTTTGTCGAAAAGTATGCACCAGGTCTCGTCTGTGTATGGAGAAATGTCAAGGTGACCAAGAATAGACGTCAGAACTTGGAATACCCACATACTCGTACCTGTACGCCGTAAGACATTAATATTGATGCTATAATTTACTTTGGGATGACGTACCCATGTATAGTCCGCTCTCTGTGAGCTGGGTCCGCAATGACCGTTCTAACGACGCCGCAAAGTCATCAAGAATGCTCGAATCTCGAAAATCCCTATAAAGCTTGAGCTTGTTTGAAAATAAGCTATATGACGTCCACAGACCTTTGCAGAAACAGAGCGGTCGTCACTACGCGCAGCTTGTCTCTGTGAAGCGGTCAGTCTCAAAAGGAGGTGCATTGGAAATTGGGGTGACCTTATGGGGCCAAACACAGGTTTAGCAGCCAACACCACAACGGCTTTCTGTACAGTTGAACGAGTTACATCTGGACCCTTTACGAGAAGAGACGAGGCTGCTATTTGTTGGTTGCAGCTAGTGTATGTACAGCGTTAGCAGGTTGAATAACCAACGCAGGACGTAACGCACGAGATGCCGAATATAGTCGTTGGCGTTGGGCCCGGTTTGACAAGATGGAAATACGAGTAGTCCTCGGCACTCTGGTGGAATCAATATCGCATCCCCAACAGAGATGCCAAAAGCACATACCAGATGAGCACCATCTGGAAGCGCAAGAAAAGGTAGAATCTTCGCCACTTCTTCGTCCTCGAAGATTTCTCCTTTCGAATATTCAATGCGAGGGCCAACCTAATTCTCCTATCCATCAAACATACACACCAAGAGGGCAAAATGCTCCGAAAAAGGACGCACGAGATGGTTAAAGTCGACCAAGGCTACTCCCAAAACCAGCGGATCGTTCGTCGGGGTGATTAACAAAGACTCGGGGCGTGCCTTGCGCGACGACGTTGATGCAAGGGATGTCACCGACACAGTGTCATCCCTGTTCGGAGGGCTCGGTGGATACGTGACGGGCTTAAATTCCCGTGGCTCGTCTTCGATAACCGATGGTGCAGCTGAAGAAGCTGGCGTCTCCTTGAGTGTCCTATGAGCATACGAGTCTGCACCCTCTGCATCCGAGTAGTCCATAAAAGGGTTCGACTCTCTATGAGAATTCGAATCCGAACTGTGCGTGGCAAACGACTGGCGTGGATCGCTCAGTACCGAAGTCCGCCGTGACCGGGGAGGAGACGACAGGGATATCGAACGTTGCGAGGCGGTATCGGCGTCGTCGTCATCCGATTCTCGCGGCAAATGTAGCTTTTGGGAGGGAGTTGGGGACGGTGGGGGTAGGAAAGAAGAGGCCATGATCGTCGTCGTTGCTCAACAGAAATTTGGATATCTTCATGCCAGAGGCCATGGTGATGATCGCAACGGGTGTTGCAGATCGAATTACATAATCAGTTAAGTTATTTCGAGACGTTTTGGTTACCCCTGCTGCGCTTTCTTTCTTCCAGCGGAAACTAGGGTAGTTTTGAGAAATAACTCGAATTTGCATGGAATACGCAACTACAGCTGCAGAGGTTTACAAACAGAGTTGTTCAGTAGATTCTCTTTTTATGATTCTGAAGCCTTGGGTGCGGCAAAACCTGATTCGGTACTTGCCATATTGGGAATATTGCAATGGGCGTCCTCCGTCCCGCAGCCGCTGCCTGTCTGCATGGAGGTCGCCGTCACCCATAGCCCTGATATTTTTACGATAAGTACATAGCTGGTCACAACACTCCGTGCCGCTCTTGTTTCCTTACCGCCACCATGGCTCTCCTCCTCCTCTGCTGCCTCTTTGCTGCAGTGGTCGCATCTCCCGTCGACTACCCCGCACCGATATCCCAGGCAATCTTGGCTAATGTCCCGGACCATAGTAGCCTACGCAATCCAGAGGGAGCGGTCCTGGGGTGGTACGATCCACGTCTGAATGGCGGTCGATTCCTTGACGTGAGTGAATTGTGCGTTGTAAACGACGCACAACGGAGCTCACTGAAGAAACGTGTAGTACACGACGAAGAAGTACGGCGAGCCGCTTAACGTCATCGTCTCAGGTTTATCGGATCCATACGTCTTGACTGATGAAGGATTCCGTAACTACGTCAAGTATGTTGTACACCATGAACTCCCTGCTTTTTTTTTCTGACCTTCACTAGGTCTCTCGGTTATTCTGAAGAGTGTCTTGGATTGCACTCCGGCCATTTGCATGACGCAAATTTGGGCGATGGTCATGGAAGAAAGACGCAGCATATCCTAGCACGACAAGATTATTTCCCAATCTGGGGAACATGCTGGGAGAGTCTCGCAGGTATAATATCATTATCACCTTGTATAAAATACAGACATTCATCTCATTCTCGCAGGAGGACACCACTTCCGTGCTTGGAAACAAAATGGCACTACGGCGAATACCGGTGCATGGTTTGTCGGGTAGGTGTTATTTCCTATTCTTATCTGCGCAATCCAACTTACAGAAATACCCAGGGCATCCAAGGAGCACGATTCCACCAGAAACCACGCCATCGTCCCTAACGGCTACAACCTTGGCCGCGATTGGTTCGTTGACCGAGCCATCCAAGGCAGGCAGTGGAAAGGTATGTGGTGGAAAGCGGACCTAGAGTGGCGCGAGGATCTCATCGAGGAAGGCAAGAAAGGTTAGTCCTCCCCATGTATTCTTGCCTCGAGTCAGACTGACAGGCGGTATGTACGACAAGGCATCAACCATGGCATCGCACAGGACGGGCGCATTGCTATCCTTACCGTCAATCGTGTTTGAATCTCATTCCCTTCCTATTGTACTGACATTCTATCGCATGGACCTTCTCTCTAACATTTACCTAGATGCTTTCTATGTTGTTATTTGTTATGTATTTATCAGTATAACATGCTCAGGCCTTGTACTACGACTTTCACGACTTTGTACCCTATTGTCTTCTGCGGTTAAGCAGACGTCTTCCGCTACTATACTTCTCTTCAGAATTTGATTATTCTGGGAACTAAATCGGAATTCATTTTATCTACATCAGCGAGGACTGCATTCGCTCGAGTCGGTCGAGGAAAACTGCCAGGGTCTTGACGGACAGGGGTTCGGCCGGTCCGGGCCGACGCATGGACGCCGTCAAAAACCCTATTTGCACCTGCTTGGTCTCGAAGCCGACCGAAATTTTGGCAGGGCGCGCTCACCAAAAAAGTTGACGAAGGGACGGTATTCAAATTCACAATTTCCCTTCCTCTTCTCCCTCTTCATTCCCTTTCTCCTTCATAAAAAGCACACAACCATGCCGTCAACAGGCAAGGGTAAGGTCACCACGAAAAAGTCTGCGTCGAGGACGAGCACAACTAAGCCGAGAAAACATGTCAAGGCCAAGACGAACTTGGTCACCGAAAAAGCTGCACCTCCGCCTGTAGCTGCGGAAGATGACGATGAGGAGGAAGAGTGGGAAGACGATGATGATGATGATGATGAGGAAGACGAGGATGACGACGGTGTAGACGAGGAGGGTATGGCGCGTCTGATGAAACTTCTGGGAGACGATGGTCTGGACGAGCTCGGCCAAGCCCAGCTGGATGCGTTAGCTGAGGAGGACGACGATGACGATGACTCTTCGGCAGAAGGCGAGGGTGAAGGTGAAGACGAGGGCGTCGAATCCGGTTTGGAAGACGAAGACGAAGACGTCGAGGCTCTGGACGAGAGCGGTGACGAGGTCGAGGGGAGCGAAGATGAAGACGAAGAGAATGAGGACGCAGAAATGGAGCAAGACGAAAACGAAGACACGGCTATCCCTCTCGACGAAGCTGAGTCTGTAGACGAGGATGCCGTCCCTCGTCAAAAAATCGAGATTGACAACAAAGTTCGTGCTTTCCTATTTCCTATGCCGAACTTCGCTCGACCTTAAATGTCTTATCTTTTTTTGCAGGTTGCGCTCGACAAAATCCGCGAATCCATTAAATTAGATCCCTCACTACCCTGGACAGAGACTCTAGTTCTCTCCTATCCTCACACAATAACCGTCGACGTTGACGACGACCTCAACCGTGAACTCGCATTGTACGTCTCATTCCCTCCTCTCCTTTCTGCACATTTGCACATTTATTAACCTCCCATTGACAAACTAGTTACAAGCAAGCCCTGCACGGGGCCAACGAAGCCCGCGCCAAAGCCGCCAAGCTCAACTTCCCCTTCACGCGCCCAGCAGACTACTTCGCTGAGATGGTCAAGAGCGACTCGCACATGGAACGCATACGCATCCGCCTCCTGAACGAATCAGCCGGCATCAAAAAGGGCGAAGACAAGCGGAAAGAGAGGGAAGGGAAGAAGTTCGGCAAACAAGTCCAGGTCGAGAAGCTCAAGGAGCGCGAAAAGTCTAAGAAGGAGATGGAAGAGAGGCTGAAGGGTCTGAAACGCAGTACGTCTCTTTTACACGCTTCTTTTCGTTCCATTTGAGAAGAAACTGACTGAGGAAAAATAGAAAGAAAGGACGTCTTGGATACCCCTCAGGAAAATGACGACGACTTTGATATTCGCGTGGAAGAGGCTATCTCGGATCGTCCTGCAAAACGTGGAAAAGCCTCGAACGGCAGAGGAGTCCCGCGCGATGTGCGAAACAAGAAATATGGTTTCGGCGGTGCTACACGGCATTCCAAGTCAAATACAAGGGAATCAACGGACGACTTTGGCTCTGGCCCTGGCAGAGGTAGAGGACGAAGCGGACGCAGAGGTGGGCGTGGTGGCAGAGGCGGACGAGGAGGGGGAGGAGGCGAACGGGGAGGAGGAGGAGGCAGAGGCAGAGGTGCCGGCGGCAGAGGTGGTGGTACAAAAAGGCTTGGGAAATCGAGAAGAATGGCAGCTAAATAGTATCAATCATCCATTGCCTTGTCCATATGAATACCCAGGCCGCTGTTCTTTGTCCGAACAGATATATCATTACAAAACTATCTACAATCCGGTCCACAACTAAAATGTCCATCACAATCCTTACGAAACCACGAGCGCGATACTATATGGCGAGCCAACCTAGTTGGTTGTAGCATCAGTGAACTGGGTGTTGGCTATTCCTACACGACTGTTGGTCGTGTCGTAGACACTGTAGAAGCGCTGCAAGAATGCAAAACCATCTGCAGACCAAGTCAGTTAACTTTTCCTGTTAATGTCAAAAGACGACGCACTGATGAAATCAAGGCCCTGGCCACTATTGCTTCCCAAGTCAGATACAATGAGGTAAATCTTTCCGGCCTCGCCACCCAGGGTAGAGTTAAGTGCACGGGGCCAGATTTGGGCGTTGGCAGTAAATTCAAAGGTCGTCTACGGAATGCGCCCTTTAGAGACGACGAAACATGCAGTGGGGAAAATACTTACAGAACCAATCTGGAAGAAAAGACTTTCCATGCTCGCAAGTTGATCCTCGGTAACAGTCAAAAGACCCGTGGTTCTGCAGAACATCTCATATTATAATTTCTGTCGGTGCGGACAAGACAAAGTAAAACTCACTGATCCATGGTTGCTCCTGTAGCCTGCTGGTAAGCCTGGAAGGCATCAGTTGCAATGAGGAGGAGGGTGGTTCCAGTGTCGACAATCCCAGAGGACTGCAAAAGTTGAGAACCTTGGCCGTAAGAGAGAGTCTGGTCGATTCCCCAGTACATGCTAGCTGGAGATGTCTTGGTAATTGGAACGTAGGTAATCGAACCCGTGAAACTGCGATACAAAGACGGGGTTGGTGATTGATAAGTTCAAAATCAAAAATGGCATACCGAGAACTGTCAGTGTTCCCAAACGTCATCTCGCCATTCATGGTACCAGACTCAGTGGTCGGGTTGAACGAAATTCCAATCGATTGGGTAGGAATGGTCTTCTGAGTGAATAGGTTGTTGGTCACGGTCGGGACATTCGGTGTTCCAGAGACAGTTCCTATGCAATTGATACATCGGTCAGGAAAATCCTGAATAAAAGAGCCTTTTTAACAGTACCTTCTGTCAGATCGACGGGGCCGATGCTAGTACATGAAATCAATATAGATCAATGAGGTGGTCTTTTGAAGGTTGAGTAATGCTGACCCAAGAATACCATCGACACCCTGGAATCCAGTCGCTTTAGAGGCAACGCCAATGGATTGATTCTTGATTACAAGCTCTCCGCCAAGAGAAACTTGGTCTTGGACTGGATCAATGTCAGCGAACGTAAGTTCTATAATTATGAGTGTGGCGCATACATTCAGTCCCAGAAAAGGACCCAGATCCGTAGGTGACGTTCTGTTTGATAGCCATCTTTAGCGCTAAACAATGCGAACTTGAGCATCGCTGCGTACCACTTGCTTACGAGTGCTGTGACTCGTAGATGTCTGCTTATATTTCTTGTCGGCCCCGACCCAACTATTCCAGCTGGTAAATAAAAAGAAAAGGACAAAAATCAGGATACACACGTATTGGAACTTCCTATATGCGCATATATTAGAGATAGTAGTATGCCCGGAGACGACGTTACGTGCCTGTATCGATCAAGAGAGTGAACTGGGCAGCAGGTTGGCCAACACCAACGGGAAGGGTGTAGGTAACGCCTAAGAAATGAATTTGAGTGAATACATGGATGTCAAGAAGCAGAGATCCATCTAACCAGCGTCGGTAGCATCAATGGAGTCCGCGGCAGCATCAGGATCTCCGGCAGGGGGAACTGGGGCAGGAGTAGGAGTAGGTTCAGTGGGCGCTGGTTCCGTGGAAGGCTCTTCGCCCTCCTCGGGGTGGTGGCCGTGGTGGTGACCATGGTGGTGGTGGTGGTTACGATTCGCCTGCTTGACGGCATTAGGTCCGTGTGGGTGCAACCCTTGCAAGAGCTTCTTAGCGCGAGCTTGGTCGTGGGCGAGGATATGCTTCGCGCCTTGCTTGACGCGGGTATCGAACGGGAGTGCGGTGACAACGACGTGCGACATATTCAATATGTGAGGATTGGCTGTGGAGTGAAGAAGATGGGGGTTGGGAGGAAAGGATGGAAGGCGAGCTTGGCTGAACTTTATAGGTTTTCGATGGTTGCTTATTTTGCTAGAATTACTGAGAGTGGATATATGCAGAGGACGTCATTGTGCTAGGGTAAGAGTTATTATTAGATTCGCGACCGCCTGAAGGCATTCATGCAACTTGGTGATTCTCTCATGTCGAACCGAGCCACAGCAGGAGCACGCGTTCAAGTTGAATAGCACAGCACAGATAACAACGCTTTTCGGCGTTCAAGAACGCGCAGCATGTAAATTATAGCTCTTGACGTCGTACAGCTCAGACGCGGGTTCTGATATCTGCCACCGCTCCCGTGGTTTATTGATAAACGTTGCGAGGTGACAAAAATAATCGCGATCGGACATAGGGCCTAGATTTAGTCCGACTCATCCACAGTTGAGGCTGCCATTGTGCTAGAGGGGCCTTTGTGAATACCAAAAACAAGAAGCCAAGATAGGCAGAGGATACAATAGGTGTCTTGATAACGAAAAAAACACTGCGTCACCGTTGAGATTTCAGAACTCCAGTATGATGAGCCCATCCTCCACAAGGCATCGTTTTCGGAAAACTGGACAGCCTTGGACATAAGTATAGACCAGAAACCTCCCTTCGCCAGAAGAAGGGAACAAACACATCGTTATAAACCAGAAACGCGCACGGCCTCAAGACTGCGCCGACAAGAAGGCAAGCATGTCAGAAACAGGATGTGAACATTTTATATGTCACGTAGATAAGAGTGCAGACGCCATGGAAGGATGAGATCGTGCTGTCTTCGTCATCCTGATAGATATTTTCATGACGACTATTGCATGCATCGAGTGCATGTGACTATCGGAGCAGCGAGAACAATAGAGAAGTCGCCCAGAACAAGTCGAGAATCAATGTACATCGCAGAGAGTAGACTGGTGACCATTGGCATAGCGAGAAAAGAATGCAAATTCATCCAGTGAGCTTCCTGAAAACGGTCATCAGCTCCAAGCACAGTTCATTTCTGCCCCAGTGACGAGGTCAGAGTATTCTCAGTGATACAGGACCTATAATAGATAGCCTTTCGTCTGAGAGGAAGTGGTAAACTTTATCCGCAGAACTAGAATTCCATTCCACCAGAACTCGGTACCGCGTCAGACCGCATGCTGCACCTCGGTGAAGTTTGTTTCCCCAAGGCCGGGTTGTTGACTACAGCGACATCGCGGGACAGTGATTTTGCGTCGAATCCAACTTTAAATTCTGCCTTGCCCGGTAGTGACCTGTAGTGACGTTCGCAAGAGCATTCCTTGAGTACACCTGAGTTAGCATCAACGAAAAGGAGACCAAGATCAATCAAGCACTGGCAACGAATATGTACTTACCCTAATAAAAGTCACAGGCGAAGCTATTTAGACGACTCAGCTCAATGAGTATGCACGAGGAAGCACACAGCTATGGAGATCGAAGAAGACCTCGCTTGTGATTATGAGCATTGGTGGCAGTGGCAAAGGACGGGGACGCGGACATTATCGCCCCAACAAGGATATGTTCCCACACCCTGTCTAATTTTAACCTCAACCAGACTGTCGCTCTCTCCTCCGCAAACGACAACATAGCGGACAAAGGGCACGCAACATCCCGTACGGATACCGAGGCAGACCCCCTAATGCAGGGACCCCTATCGATCCCTTATTCCAACTCTGGTGAAGATCCTTGGGGAAATATGCTCAAACAATCGTTGAAGGGAAAGAACGGAGAACTTGGCACCCAACGATGAAGTGCGGATAATATTGTCGACCTTCGCGAGTGGGTGACCTATACTACAAGAGACATGTAGCGCTAACTTCGATACGTATTTTCTTTCTCTTGCGGGCTGCTCTCTTCTCTACCAGCTTTACAGCCTTCATAGGCGAATTCTCCAAGAATCTTCAACCCGACCGGCACGAAACCGTGATACTGCTCCTATCGCAGCTATGCCACAAACAAGCCCTGCTCCACATTCCGATTTCGCGTCAATGCATTCTCACCTGCGCTCCGTCTCGGCTCAAGGTCTTCTTGCAATTGTTCTGCATCTCGTTCTTGTAGATCGCCGTCGTTTCATCAACCAAACGTACATAGGACCCGATTGACCGATTTCGCGCCCTCTGATTCTAAACGCGCTCTATGGAATTCAAATGAGGAGCACAGGCGATGTATCTCATTCACTGTATGAGACTCGTGAGAGGTATTCTCACCGAAGGCGAGGTTTGCTTTGACGGTGTCTCAACGAATCAAATCAACTTTAACGCGTTGAGAACAAGTATCACAATCATTCCGCAAACGGTCAGTAATTCTGATTCTGTGGTAGGCCAGCTAACGAATTTTATTTGGTCTTTTCAGCGTGAACTTTTGGGCGGTGGGTTAAACAACATTTTATTGCCAGCGCTGATCGACGGTTCCGACTATCATTGTGCAGGCCCCCTCCGAGAAAACTTGGATCCCTAGCAAGTCTTTCATTGGACACCGAGATCGCCAGCAGAGGAGGCGACCTGTCTCTTGGACAACGTCAAATAATCGCTCTTGCTCGAGCGATGGCACGCGGAATTCCTCACTATAGGTTGTATTCAATCTTGAACCAAACATTATCCATCGGCTACTTTTGCAATTGGTCAGTAGACTTTTCCCTTGTCAAGTTTAGAGGCCAATCTTACGCGACTATTTTGAAGATTAAAAAACGGATGCGGTGATATAAGTCAACTTAGACATGATGTCACTATCGCCACCGTCGCACATAGCGGGAAGACAATCATGGATGCCGATAAAGTTGTAAGTCAATCTTTTGCCCTTTAACATGGCTGAATTCTGGTAGATCATTCTTGATAATGGTCAGATTGTAGGCGATATCTATTTCTTTACCCGAGGAATAACATATTTAGGTCGAGTTCGGAACCGAAAGATCTTTTGCTCAAGGATACGTTATGTTGCGGGCCTTGGTTTGTTGCGGGCCTGCGGGGACAAGGAGAGGTTGTCCAACTGGCTGGGATCAATTGATATCTTTACGTTCTTTGTCTGTGGAGGCTTGCACGGAAGGGAACACAGTGCGTCGTCCCTCAAGGTCTTAAGCTCTTAAGGCTCAAAGGGTCTCTGTTGTAATAGGTGCTCGCATAAGACGGCCGGCAAGCTAAGCGGGTTGATGGACGAAATTTGATCTCAGCTGTAAAACTTGGCCAGCAAAAAGCCCAACACCAAAGGAATCTGTTTCATTCAGTTGAAACTTGAAGCTTGAACTCGCACAGTTGTGTCCGCGGTCCCTTTAATAACCACGGATTCTGATTCTCCTACCCCCCGCTATCAAAAGAACGACATATCAGTCTTCTCCATTAGTTTACCTGCAGGACCCTGAACCACCGGTACCGCTTCTTCACCTTTCCTTACTACCACCACAGTTCAGCATGGACCGCCCATACTTTCTAAGAAGCCCATATGGCTGTATCCTTTCCTGCAGTTCAGTTTGATTGCTATCCCCGCGACAGATAAGTGCATAACATCGTCCTATCCATCCAATAGCACCGGAGCATCTCGTCCTATTCGGCAGTAACAGGTGCGCAAATTGGGATATTTTTATAAATAGGTGCTTGCGATGACTCGACTGTGGAGATATATAAAGATTTTTGATGTGTATTTCAGCGCTCGTTGGACTTTCAACAGGACAAGCATTTACCACACATCCATATGCGAGCTATTCTTCTCCAGCGAACAAGAATGGGTGTGTTCAAGTATCAAGATGATACGAATTATCTTCCCATCAGCGATGACGTGTACGTACATGACAATGTCGTACCATGTGTCGTGGTTAACACTGAATCTGTTGAAAGCTTTAGGTATTTCGATGATATACGCTTTATCCCTTTAGCCTTTGCATACCTCTCGATATGCCTGCTGCTTTTGCACGTACTTGTCCTTCGTGTGGCTTTCAGAAGACGGACTTTGGTAGGCCACCAACCTGTAGAGGATAGTGATGTTTTCGACCTCGACGACACGCGTCAAATTTCGGGATTCAAAGAAAAGATCAAGGCCCACATTCAGTACTATGGTGGATACACAATCTTTGGATTCATGGTAGCGCGTCTAGCCGGAAGCGTCGCCCTTTTGCAATTATCAAGGGCTACTTTACAGAAATGTGAAAGCCAGACCCTCGGAGAATGTCCGGAGGGTTTCTTGACCGCAACATACGTGAGTGTTTTTTGAAATATCAATCAAAGTGAAGAATGGCTTAGTTCTCGACCCACGACCTAGTCGTATTCGGCCATCCTGGCATTCATTTCTCTGACATCGAAGTCATGGAGCACACCTCTGACAAGATACAACATCGCTACTCTGCTCTCCACGTTCGCGATCTACGCATACCGCGACTTGTGGCCTCTGGCTACTTATGCGAAACAACCAGCCGACATTGCAGAAGGAAAGATTCTGTTCGTCAAGATCGCTATCCTCGCGTCTACGGCCGTGGTTATACCTCTGTTCATACCTCGTCGATATGTGCCCATTGATCCAAAGGTCTGCACACTCTATCTCATTGCTTTTCATGCTTACTGAAATGCGAATCAACCTGTAAAGAACCCCATGTCGACACCCAATCCCGAGCAGACGGCATCGATAATCTCAATGGTTACTTATTCGTACCTCGACTCTGTCATCATCATGGGATATAAGGTTCCTCATCTACGAGCTGATCAGCTGCCCCCTCTTGCGGACTCTGACTTCGCCCAGTACCAAACCGGCAGAGCATTCCGGGTTCGTATATATATCATGCTTTATTGAAGTTAAAGAGTACTTATTCTAGCCACTAGCATCTCGATGTTTTCAGGGGCGCTAAGCGCCGGTACTTGTTTTTCGGGCTGATGCGTGTGTTCCGTAAGTCCTGTGCGGCTCAGCATTCCTTCTGTTGCTGATGACAATTCCACATCCTCAGGCAAAGAGTACACCATCATTGCATTGACTGTTATTGGATGCTCCTTGAGTAGTTTTGTCTCTCCGATAGGAATATACCAAATTCTTAAGCATGTCTCCTTGCGCTCCTTTCCTTGCCTTCCTGCTCACAGCCACGTTATGTAGTTACTTGGAAACAAGGGGGGTTGGAGCCACTATTCGTCCCTGGTTTTGGATAATCTGGCTTCTCTTCGGGCCTATGATGATGTCTTTCTGTTTCCAATGGTATTTCTACAACACGACAAAGGCAATGGTACGCGCGGAGGGTCTCTTCACTCAGCTCATCTTCGAGCACAGTTTGCGCATTCGACTCAAGGCTGAGACATCGAATGACTCCGATGCGCAATCCGATGCCAAATCGATACGCCCCGCTAGCAGAGCAGAAACTCCACTGGAAGCAACCACGCCTGATACTGCTTCCATGGCTGACTTGTCTATTGGTGATGGTGGTGATTTTGAACGCCGGGAAGTGTCGGAGGGATCTACGGTGGTTTCCGCAACAGGCTCGCATGTTACTTTGAAAAAATCGGCGGAAGGCAAGGGCAAGGCACATGAATATTCGAAGCAGGAGCGCAAGAAAACGTCGGGCGACAATCTTATTGGTAAAATCAATAATCTTGTCACGACGGATTTGAATTACATAACTGGAGCCCGGCACTTTATCATGAACAGTGAGTGCATACGTTCTTCATTTTATCTCCTTGGCAGGATAATAGCGTCGAATAAATTCAGTCTTATATATTCCGCTTCAAGTCACCCTTTGCTTGATTTTCCTGTATCGAGTGCTTGGATGGAGGTACGCTTGTTTGAATGCAACTTGAAGCCCATGTGTTACTTACCAATTTATGTTGGCAGCGCGGTTGTCGGATTTGCTGTAATGGTTGCGCTTCTCCCACTTCCGGCAATTGTAGCCAAGAAACTCAATGATGCGCAAGTCCAGAAAATGAAAATGGTATGACCGCACAACTTTTCTATCCTTTTGTCGGTATCTTGATTTAAATCGCCTTCATGCAGACGGATGCTAGAGTACAGGCCGTTTCCGAAGCCGTAAACGTTATTCGAATGGTGAAACTCTTCGGTTGGGAAAAGAAAATGTCGGAACAGCTCCGTGCGAAGCGTGTCGAGGAACTACGATGGCTCTGGAGAATGAAAGTATATGATCTTGTCAATGGGCTGCTAGGGTAATACTTTTCTTCAACTCAACAATTGCTTATCTCATGATGCAAACAGGTATATTTTCCCGACCATCACCATGTTGGCAACTTTTGCCTTGTATACTGTTGTGATGAAGGAAGAGCTCAATGGTATGCAATCGTGAAACGTAACATTGCCTTCGAGCCTCTGAACCTGCGATATGACTTATACAGCATCCAAGGTTTTTTCAAGCATGGCCGTGTTCACAATGTTGAGGGAGCAGATGTATAGATTGTTCTTTGACTCCGCCGATATCATTCAAGGTAAGATGAAATTCAATCGCTCATGTGTGATATCTAATGTTATATGTTGCTGTATCTAGGCAAGGTCTCGTTAGATCGAGTAGATGATTTTCTGCACAATACCGACCTCCTAGACTCATTCTTGGAGCCATCCGAAGTCGCAGATGTCATTATGGTACCCGCGACTGATCGGTCGGATACAGCCATCGGGTTCAGAGATGCAACATTTTCTTGGTCACTTGACAAGGAAGATGATTCAACAACGCCTTCCAGTCGCCTTTTCAGACTGCGTGTAAATGGAGAACTGCTCTTCAAGCGCAATGGAATCAATTTGATCATTGGCCCTACGTATGTTATCTTTCAACATGACCGCTTCATCAGCCATTCTGACATTAAATTTACAGTGGTTCAGGTAAAACATCGATGTTGATGGCATTACTTGGTAAATCTATGCCCTGTCACTCTTATCTAAGAAGGTTGTTGACATCAATATCAGGAGAAATGCATTTTATTCCATCGTCTCCTGATTCTTGGTTTAACCTTCCACGCGATAGAGGCGTCGCCTATGCGGCGCAGGAGTCATGGGTACAGAACAACACCATCCGCAACAACATCTTGTTCGGCTCTGATTATGATGAAGAACGCTATCGCAAAGGTACAGTCATAAACTCACTTCGAAATCAAAGGTTAGATCTCATTCGTGGTATCAGTCATCAAGCAATGTGCGCTAGAGCATGACCTTGAACTCTTTGATGCCGGCGATGCCACAGAAGTTGGTGAAAGGGGTCTAACTCTCAGGTGAGATCTTGTCGCTCTGACGCTTTTAGTAGAGCTCTCACCATTCGATCTCAGCGGTGGGCAAAAGGTAGCCAGCCAATCGATTAGTTGAAATAATCATTGATTAGCTTGAAGGCCCGGGTTACGCTTGCACGAGCTATATACTCTCCGGCGGAGATTATCCTCCTTGATGATGTTCTGGCTGCTCTCGATGTCCACACGTAAGTTCTGTTTCATTTAATGAGCACTTCCTTCGTTTATCTGATTTTTGATGTGCAGCTCGTCGTGGATTGTTGATCAATGCTTCCGTGGAGATCTTATCAAAAACAGGACGGTATTGCTTGTTGTGCGTCCCATTTACATTGCCAGATATATTTGATATATATATATAGCGCCCCGCGCCATCCAGACCCACAATGTCGCACTCGCCGGCCCAGTTGCTGATTTTGTCGTCGCCATCGGTATTGATGGTACTGTCAAGACACAAGAGACGGAGGTCTCACTCGCAGTTGCGCGGGACTCAAAGCTAGCTTCGGAAGTCAAAGAGGACCAGGAGATTACAGAAATTGGCCAAGAAGACATCCAAACCGCTCCGAAGAAACCCGCGGATGGCAAGCTCATAGTTACTGAAGAAATAGTCGAGGGACACGTCACTTGGAAATCCATCAAGTTGTTTTTGAGTAGTTTGGGAGGAAACCATCCTATCCTGTTCTTTTTTGCGGTCTTGGGCATACTGTTATTCAATGAATTGTCAATTACCTTTCAGGTGTGGTACCTAGGCTACTGGGGTTCTCAGTATGAGCATCACCCTGCCTCCGAGGTCGATCTTTTAAAGTGGGTTTTCGTTACCCCGTTCCTTGGAAGTTAGACACTAATCAAGAGTTACGCAGATTCATTTCCACATTCGCAGTCATATTCTTTTTTTCCTTTGTGATTTACAACGCGGCATATTTCTACTATATGTATGGGACAGTGCGGGCTTCTCGAGTTATCAACGAAAAGTTAGTGGATTCGGTATTTGGCAGTACTTTACGGTGTGTCACCTTGATTTTACGACTGTGACTCTTCTTTGTCCTCACTCTTAAAAATCAAGGTGGCTCGATGAGACTCCGACTGGACGCATTATTACAAGATGTACACAGGACATTCGCGCTATCGACGGACCCGTTCCTCAGTCAGCAATATGGGTCATGGATACTCTTGCTGGCATGCTCACGAAACTTGGCGCCATTGTTCTACTCACTCCTGCTTTCGTTGTTCCGGGAGCAGCAGCCGCAATTCTTGGATTGTGGACAGGAAATGTGTATCTCAACGCACAACTATCTGTCAAACGTGAAACAAGGTGCGCCTGCATCTGCTAGTGGTGGCAACCCACGCTTTAACACTGTAAATAGCAACGCTCGTTCTCCGTTGCTTTCACATTTTAGTGCAGCAATCCATGGCCTTGGTACGCATTCATTTGTGATCCTAGCTAGCTCCTCCCTGACTTGCGCACGGTAGTCTCTATTCGAGCTTATGGTGCTCAAAATAAATTCAAGACAGAATCATTGACTCATATAGATCACTATACCCGAGTTGCTCGAATGTCCTGGAATCTTAACCGCTGGATCGGCATCCGTATTGACGCTATAGGAGCTATTTTTACGGCCGGACTTGCAACATATTTGATTTACGGGCCATCCGTTGGAGCATCAAACACAGGTTTCTCACTTAACATGGCTGTTGAGTTCACAGGAGCTGTTCTCTTTATGGTTAGAAACTGCAATGAGTTTGAAGTACAGTCGAATAGGTGCGCAATTCCGTTTTTATTAACTAGAGATGACACGTATTGATAATCTTGTAATAGCTTGGAGCGTATTCAGGGGTATCTCGATATCGAACATGAGCCAAAGCCGACGCAAACTGGACAACCGCCTGCTGCCTGGCCTACGAGCGGAGACCTGCGCGTTGAAAAGCTTTCTGCGCGATATTCTCAGGTGAATTCATGTCAATAATTCAATTTTAACCCGGACTAAACGTTTGGCGTTAGTCTGGACCCAAAGTGCTGCATGACATTTCATTCCACATCGCTTCTGGAGAGCGAATTGGTGTTGGTGAGTTTTCTGCAGCCTGAGCAGGATTTCACGAATATGGCCTCATTTCTTTTGTGCGATGTAGTTGGGAGAACTGGAAGCGGCAAGGTACGTGATTGTCCATTTTATTAGCATTCTTGCCCATTGACACATATGTATTTCTATAGAGCTCGTTGACGCTTGCACTCTTGAGATGCATTCTTACCGAAGGCACCGTGTACTACGACGGTATTCCAACAAGCTCGATTAACTTGGATGCCTTGCGAACGAGTATAACCATCATCCCTCAAACGGTCAGTGGACATGACAGCGCATTGGAAACGAAACCTGACACTCTTCGGTTCCATAGCCCGAACTTCTAAGTGGTAAAAGGCCCCCGGTGTTAACCCTATTTGAGTTCAAAGCTCTAACCATATGCTTCAGGTACTCTTCGACAAAACTTGGATCCATTTGAACAAAACGATGACGCAACGTTGAATGATGCACTTCGTGCAGCAGGCCTATTCTCGCTTCAAGAAGAAGCTGGAGAAGCGAGCATTTCGTTAGACACAAAGGTCGCTGGCGGAGGCGGTAACCTTTCAGTTGGCCAGCGTCAAATTATTGCCCTTGCTCGAGCGATGGTACGCGGAAGCAAACTTCTGATCCTCGACGAAGGTTAGCTCAATCTTCGTAATAACTCATATCTATATCTCAACTCGCGAAATATATCAGCTACGTCTGCAATCGGTAAGCCGACCGTTCTCTATTAGGTTTTGAAGCTGACTCTAGTCAAAAAAATGCGAAGATTACAAGACCGATGCAGTGATACAAAGCACTCTGCGAGGTCAACTTGGCAAAGATGTCACCGTCCTCACTGTTGCCCACCGCTTGCAGACTATCATGGATGCTGATAAAATCGTATGTTTTGTTCTATTCTTTCAACAGATTTAGCTAACAAGTGTTCATATAGATGGTTCTCGATAGTGGGCGTATTGTAAGTTCCTCTTTCTTCTACGATTCATTCGCATCCTGTGTAACAACACGTTCAACATCTAGGCTGAGTTCGGTCGCCCCAAGGATCTTCTGAAAAATGATCAGGGTATGTTGCGGGCTTTGGTAAAAGGAAGCGGAGACAAACAGACGTTATACCAACTCGCAGGGCTGGATTGAAAAGTATACATCCCTAAAACAATTCGAGAATAAATATACATCTCTGAGTAGACCCGTGACCATTGGCCTAGCGAGAAAGAAGCCAGATTCATCATAGTAGGCTTCCTGAAAACGCCCATCAGCGGCAAGCACAGCTAATGCCTACCTGTTCAAGAGCTCCAGTGTGAGACCAAGTCAAGATATTCCCAGTGTAGAATAGATAGCTTTTCCTCTGGGGCAAAGCGGGAATATTTATGAGCAGAACGAGGATTCCCTTCCACCAGAACTCGGTACCGCGCCACACCGCATGCTGCGAACCTTGGTTAAATCATAACCCAGTTTGTTTTCCCATGGGCAGTTTCTTGACCATGGCACATACTAGTGATTTTGTGCCGAATCCAGCTTCAAATTCTGCCCCATAAGGCCCCGTGGTGGCGTTCACAAAAAGATGTCTTTGATTACCCCTGAGGATCAAGGAAAGGGAGTCCAAGACGAAGCAGCGGATACTTACCCTAATAAAAGTCATAGGCGAGGGCGTTTAGTGGATTCGTCCCAACGAATATCCAAGTGGAAGCCAAGTGGAAGCACACTACCTGTGGAAATCAGATAAAACCTCGCTCATCAATATTTCAATATTGTGTAGACTTATTATGTAAACAACAAGATTTTCCCACGTTTTTCGTCGTCTGCAAAGAACATGTCGGTGGACGTTCCCGGTCTACCTCCAACTCTCCCACTTGCAATATCCCGTCAATGTACTCTTATCCAGATTCGAGATGTTGTTGGAAGCGGACTACCAGTTCCACAAGAATACCTTGTTAGGAGTTTCTAGCGGCTTGAAGTACTCCGAGAGCGTCGAATTTTGTGAGCTTGTAGCATTCTCCATTTCATTCCGTACTCACCAGCTTTCTGATCAAGCCAACAAATATCTGAGCCTTTTCTGTCGGGTATACCACAGACCTGATTCATCTCTCTCAAATAGCACTCGTTTGTTACTCCGAGTCGCCACTAATGAACGTTGAACCACGATACCTGAGCGTCATGCTTTCCTTCTCTGGTTTCGACTCCCCGCGGCTATCGGAGACGCTTTGGCGTTCATGCTCAAGTCTTAAGCTTTATCAATGACTTCGAGTTTGAGGCGGTGTTGTGCTGCGCCGGTCATCTATCCGTGACACGTTTTGAACCGTATATGTGATTATAAGAGTGCTGCGCTCCTCCATACGAGCTCTGGTATATCTATCTTGTCTCAAGCTCTTCTATAATGTCGAAGTCGACATCCAGTGACCAACATCATCAGGAAAACCCTTAATCGATCATTATGCACCATGGGTCAAATATTCGCCTGAAAATAGCATAAAGGTGCACCATAGTTCATAATTGTAGATAATTATACACTTTGGATCTCCTGGACCAAATGGTGCACGGTGAACTGAATGGAACGTTGGTAAAAATATGCCTTGAAAAATAGTGCACCATTGTGCATTATTTTGCCTTCCTGGATATGAATTGTGGATAAATGATGCCTTATTTTTGTCAGATTTCACTTCAAATTATCGCACCACAGCGCACAGTAGAGTTTATTTAAATGAAATTTCATTGGCACTACCTAAGTACAACAAGATCTGGATGTATATATATTTAAAGGAAATTGTATCGCTCGCTGTCTATGGATGGGAACTCCCATCGTTACACCAGCTCGATCTGCAAGATCAGCGAAAGGGAGAGATGACGAGTGTCGTCTGTTGGTGGTGGTGACTGGATGTCGCATGTGTTAGTGAAGTGGGACTGGAGACGGTGCCGCTACACCGTTCCCACCGTGTTGCGGTTGTTCCATTGCGGCTCCAAATAGGGGAGTTGCTGGGGCATCAGGTTGCAGACATTTGAAGTAAGTGTAGGCGGCAGCTTACCTTCCATTCCTACACTATCCCGGGTGTCCATTAGAGGTCCAAATATGCATCGCAGCGCTGGTGATACACCAATAACAGTAACATATTCACAGGCTAGCTAGATTATCGTTCGCTGTCATCA
Source organism: Flammula alnicola (assembly GCA_015499995.1). Classification (NCBI taxonomy): domain Eukaryota; kingdom Fungi; phylum Basidiomycota; class Agaricomycetes; order Agaricales; family Strophariaceae; genus Flammula; species Flammula alnicola. The sequence goes on from JADNRV010000290.1 coordinate 56,090, forward strand.
TGGTCAGCGAATGGGAGGCAGAAGATCAGCAGGCACGGCTTACATTTTCCTTGTTCCGTGTCTGCTGGTGGTCTTGTCACCATCTGGTCTTGCGTGTCCATTTGAGGTCGAATGGGCAATGCACGGCGACTGAATGTGCCTGCACAAAGTTACCTGCGAAAGCTGGCCTCCACGTACCATGCAAAGGTATATTGTCATTGCAGAAGGTCGCATCACCTGATGACGTGGCGCTGGTTGAGCCCTGCCATCGAGGTCTATAAAAAGTAAGGATGGGTTAACGATGTCAAATGGAGGTGAAATGCTACTTAGGGAAATGCATGGGTTTGCAAACCCGCACGGGTCACGGGTATGGGTACTGACGGGTACGGGTACGGGTACCAATTCGCATACCCGCGACCATCAAAACAAGCCCCAGAACGTCGAAAACGGTAAAGATGCTTAGTGCGGGGTGTGTGTGAACTACTAGATAATCAAGTAGTCGCTTTCAATAGACTTTGTAATGTCTATTAGAGAGATACTATCAAATCCGACTTGCTTCACTTTTAAAATAACTACTTTACTACACTCAAACACCCAAATCAATGTTTAGTTGACTTAGTTCGTCCAAGGGAGGATAATAGTTTTATAATATCGATACCTGATAGTAGGTGTGCGATAAAAGAAGGTGTTTAACTATACAACGGCTCAGGCAAGGCCTTAGGCGCGTTTATAGCCAATGGGTCGTTTTAAGTCCAATAGACTTGTGTAAATTCTGGTCTGGTACTCGGAAACTAGTGCTCTATGCACAAACTGCTAACTGATCTCGCTTTGTCTTGTTCTCCAATTGAGAAGATGGCTCTATGCCCTTTAACTTGTCTTTACTTGTCTCAAAAACTATACTTGTGGAAAGAGGCGCGCAGATGTCTGATCCGCCGACACTACAGTCCCTTAACAATGGCCAGAGGCGCGTAGACGCTTTGTCTACCGACACTACAGTCCAGGTCCCCAGATGTCCTTTGACAAAGGGTAGGTTTTGAACAAGTCACTTAGACAGGTTCCTTGGCTTATAACTCTCTTTACTTGTCTTGGCGAATCACTTAGACACGCGTTCTCGTCTTAACAGTTCGTTTATATCGTTACTTGGTTTCTTTTTATATTATGGGACTCTCGCTTTGAAGCTACTTGGTACTTAGAGGTGAAACACTTAAGATATAATTCTTAAGTGCTTGTATCTCGTGGGTGGTAAATTGCTTGTATTCTACGGTGTTACAGGGCTGCTTATATACTACTGAGACGATATATTATTACATAGACGCAATGACGAGAATATAGAGATTTCATGGGCATTTGTGCGCGAGCGGCGGCCTTGTGGAGTACAGTTTCCGTGCGCGTCCGCTCAATCATGCCTTTTTGGTTGGATCGGGAGCTCAGATCGTCGTCGGCTCGGCTAACTTAAGCGCCTAAGACTTACTCCTCCTCGACCGCGTGGTATACAGGCTCGTGACCTTTCGTTTTCATTGGTATCTTGTCTTGTCATTGGCTATCGACTGACCGGAGCATAGACGCGCTTACATCTCGTCGGAGACGCTCGGGCAATCCTCACCCGTTCTGTCCGTGATAATCCTCGTGATTAGGGTTGTAACCCTTTGTCCTCCGTACCCGATACTCTGGTACTCTCGGCGTGCATCTGGGATCTCGCTGTGTCGAGTTATGTACCCCGGAAATCTTCCTGTACCAAGTTATTACCCGATATGGTATGTGTTCCCAATTTGGTATCCCTTTGATCCGAGCTTTGATCGGCGTTGCTACAGGCGCGTCTATGGGCGTCTGCTTTACCCCGCTGCTCCACTGTCCTCGGTGCCTTCGGCAATGTCACGCGACCTGTCCTGTAGTGTGCCTAGATGTCCGTTCTTTAATCTAGAGACCCGCGCCCTCGCTGTATAGGCCGGATGGTTAAGATATTACTGAAAGGCGCCTATTCCGTACACTTCATTAGATGTATTGACTGTTATCTCAATAGTTACTAATGATAATGTCTTTAATTGACCGCGCATTCCTCGTTATCTTGCATAGTTTCCTCTAGTCCTTAGTAGTCTTGTCATTGTAATGTCCGGACTTGTAACATTTAGACTACATTGTAAGCTTTACTAAGTGCTAAAAATAGCTCAGGTAAGGAGAATAGTAGTCCGTTCACAGCTAGCCGCTCGCGGTCTCTTCATCTCCCCCCAACTTAGATATTGACTGTCCCCAGTCAACCATATCACACACTATCAAGGGCCTCTTTCATTTGTTTCTTCGTTCAACATTTGCCTATGCAATCCTTTAGGAGCGCCTATGTTCTCACGGCAAAGCTTGCCGTTGTAATGAGAAGCACGGTGAAGACTTCCTGCCTAGCAAACTTTCTTAAGTTGCCACTCGTGTTCTAAGGTCTTTCCATCCTAGGAATAGTTTCCTTAATCGTTGCTGATCCTGATCATCGGTAAGCGCTTCTAATGATTCCGCTTCCTTGAAAGGCTACACAACTGATTCTATCAGGTTTTAACATATCCTGCTGCTTCTTTCTTGGTGAATATGAAGAATCGCACTCCGTCATAGTCATTCAGTTGCAATCGGTGACTCGGTGCGGTGTCTGTAGCTTGTCTTGGCCCGCGTATATAAACTGGGCTTTAGGCGCTCTTTTTAGACCCCAACACTTTTCGCACTTCCCAACCACCACTGTCAACACTCCTCATCTTATATCCTCCTTCTGTTTATCATAGCATCATGTCTTCTGCCATCTGTGCCTATTTGCAACCTATCTGGGACATTCTCCGCCGCAAACTCCTCATGTTTGTGCTTACACCGGATACTCGTCGCATTTCTGCGGCCTCGATGGCTCTTAGTGGGCTAACCATCCAGATGGTATGCTGTGCCTCATTATTTCTTCTTGAAGTTCTCGTCTCATCTCTCATCCGTGTAGGGTAATTACATGCGCGGGCTCGAGGTCACTAGATCTCCAGAGCCTGTCGCTTGCGTGCGCGTACGACGCTGGCTGTGTTTCCTGGCGCATGTCGCTGGTGAAACCCCTCCGCCGTTCGCTTTCTTCGCTGATTTCGATCCCTCGTCCGTGGTAAGTCATTATATTCCTTGCATTTTGTATCTTCACTTGACAATCCCAACTGTTCTTTCATAGGCGGATTTTTATCCCTTGCATCCCGAGGAAGTCTCAGATGCTGCTATGGATAGTGAACCACCCGTGTCCAACTACATCGGCCTGGCGCAGAGGTTGCTAGAGGCGACTTGGGTTCATTCCCCTGTCGTAAATCCCCTCGTCGCATATTCTCCCTCGCCATCACCGGTGCTTGGTGCGTATATTTTATGTTTCTCCCTGTTATATCTTTTGATTTTAACAAGTCTATTGCATAGCGGCAATCCCAACCATGGATCTTGATGAACCGCGTTTGTCGCTGTCTCCAGCTACCCCCGGTATGTATCGTTTTCGTGTTTTCTTTGTTTTTCGTTCTACCTAACTCCTTGGTCTAGCGGCCATCCCAGAGGTGAGGCGGGGCGAGACTCAACCGTCTCCGACGCCTATCCTTGAGGTAGTTGGACGTCCCGAGGAGCGGCTTCGCTGTTTTGTCGAGGTACCTCCTCGTTCTTCGAAGAGTCGCAAGGGAAAGGGCAAGGCTCGTGCGCGAACTCCGCCCCCGTCTCTCCCTCGTCCCCTCGTTACCCGTGCTGCCGCTGCTAAGCTAGCAGCTGTTTCTCGTCAAGAGGCTCGCCCTGGGGTTGCTTCTGGCTCACGGGTTACGCTGGATACTGACCAAACCCCCCCTCGGCCTCTCAAACGCAAGGTGGCTGCTCTGGGCGACGCTCGTAGCAAGCGCCCTCGACTAGAGGTGACCCCTGAGGCCCCCGAGCTGGTTTCTTCTCCTTCTAGCAAGTTGGCTGCTGCCCAACTCGCTCTGCTTTTGGGTGCGGTACCCAAACCCCTGGTGAGTTCTTTCATGTCCTTATTATTCCATGCATTTATCTCCTCGTTTTGTATCTTTAGGCGCCCCCCGTGTGTATTGCGTGCGGTCTCAAAGGATTAAAACCTGAGGACTGCATCGTACCACAGGGTGAACAGGGCTGTATCCCGTGCCAGAGGAGCCGCCGTGGCATCTGTTCTTTCAGAGCCAAGCTCAAGGACCAGATGCCGGACTTTGAGTCTTTCCTCGAGTTTGGCCAGTCATCCCTGACCAGTAAGTTCCCTGTTATTGTCATATTCTTTCTTAGCTAACTTGTGGACCCCCCTAGACCTTCAAAATCTATTTGAACGGATCCAGCGCATTAGCGCCACCAACGTCCTTCAACGAGCGCTCGTGCGGCAGAGTGACCTCGAGATCTCCGTTTTGTCGCGTGAGGTCTTGGGTATCTTGTATCGGCTCGTTGCATCGGATCCCGACAACTCATTCCAGGAGTTGTACCTTGCTGACGACGATGCTATGGAGACGCTGATCGACGTTTTGTCGGCTTTGTCTCCTGGCGATCTGTCTTCCAATGATCGGTACCCTACTCACTCGACTTCCCTCTCTGAGCTGTCTCTTCTGCTGCAGGGGGTTGCTACTCCACCCTGGCTCCTTCACCCTAGCCACATCCTTCCTCCCCGCCCTCGTGTCGTTCCGTATCAGGAGAGCGAGCCCGACGTCGACGAAGCCTCTGCCTCCCTTGACACCGATTCGGAGCGTGCTACTTTAGACGCTCTTGATCGCGACGTGGGCGACTTGGACGATTTCGAGTGCTACCAGTAGTTTTGGACCTGGTAAGCCCCACCTTATCCTTTCTTTCTTATCATAACCAATACTGACTTCTATTTTATAGTCATATAATCGCTTATCTTGTCTTGTCTTGGGTCTTGGTCATTCTGTAGTATACCGCCCAATGTTTTGTTATCTTTTTGGTATCTTGTATTGTACTAGCTTCGCTTCCTTAGATAGTTTTAAGGTCTATCTTTTGTAGCATTACTCAGTACTTGTTTTTATATCTTTGCTTTAAATACACAACCCTCCTCTTGCTATTTGACTTAGAGTCTGATCCGTCAAGCCAAATGACGAACATGCCAAACAAAGAGCCAAATAGACGAACAGTTCTAACAAAGAGCCAAATAGACGAACATGCCAAACAAAGAGCCAAATAGACGAACATGCCAAACAAAGAGTGCCTGTAGAATTTCCTTATATTGCTATAAGTATCTGAGGCTATCTTTTAAGCATTCCGTAAGACTTTATTTGTTTTACTTGACTAGGTTTATGATGTACAATCCGTAGTCAAATCGCAAAATTTCGTGGTAAACATAGACGCTCTTATGCATCGGCCGTTCGTTCTGTGTGTGCGCACCCTGTACCTCTCCCCCCAACTTAAAATCAACTGTCCAGTTGTTCCAAGTCCATACTAGAGATCGGTTACTATGTGCGGTTCG
>JADNRV010000291.1:0-61316 GCA_015499995.1 Flammula alnicola
GAGGGCGTTGCGGGGACGCTGGTTATAGTGTTTTACGTTTTCATCGACGAAATAGAGGTCCTCGAGATCGATGGGTGGGGCAGCGAGGAGGTCGATCGATCTTTCCTCAAAAAGGAGGGCGATAGGAAGAACCAAAGGAGTAGGATGAACAAGATGACGCTCAGAATTAAAGTGATAACTGAAAAAGAAAAGGATTGAGCGGCGCACAAAGATTCCGTGTTGGAAGCAGAGTTCATACCTATAGGCATGTTCATGTGGCTCTCTACAACTCGGACGTGTGGTCCGTTCGGAGGAAGTCCAGCACGCAGGACCGGAGGCCCAAGATACAAAGCCCGTTTTGGGTCGTCCATGAGAAGCGAGAGTTCAGACAGTAGCCCAAGAAGATAGATCCTGTATAATCCAATGAGGGCGATGGGCTGCAGTACTCAGAATACATACAGGAGCGTCGCTAGAAATATAGGAGGAAAGGAGGTGCCCATGGCCAACAAGTCTGGAACTTGTCCCCCCATCCGAGGGTCATTTGTATCGGTCCTGAATTTGAAACAGACGGTATTCGGAGACGGCGTGGTCTGCAGCTTGCGTCTATTCGTTATTTAGCCTAAGAGGTTGCTTTATTTAAATTCAGTACTAGTAACTTTGTTTCGATTCTCAAAAGTCCCTTAGGATAGAATGTAACCCAACAATGGCCGACATGCCCTTGACGCGTTCAGTACATCTTTGACTTTTTTTTTCTGCCGCAGGCGCGTGCTAGTGTACATGTGTGAAGCACACGGACAGTGCATTCGTACTCTCGTAGCCCCCTCCTCCCGTCGTGTTGCACGATGCTGTCAGTTTTCGACGAAGACGCCAATTTTTCTCATGTTCAAATAACGATCGTGCGGCCTTGTTGTTGTATAGTAGTATCCGTCGCTTTTTCCATGCAGCAGCTATGACCACCAGGTAAGGTTATAGGTCGTTGTTGAGTTCGTATCTTGACGTTGTTGTTACAGCATGCCCAGGCCCCACAGTATTCTGTCCCAACGAAAGTAGCCGCGGCTGTGAATGAGTCGGATTGAATATTGGCACTTGAACGAGAGATGGCGGGGATGTTCTGACTGACTTGCTACACCGGACGGGACGTCACTGCAGAGGTACATACAGACATGGAAGCATGATCATTGATCAGACGGACGCGTCGGGCAGCTTCGCCATACCCAGGGATTTCCTTCTGAGGCCGCCTGGGAAAGCGACCGATTTGCGATCAATTTTAACCACGTGACCAAATAAGCCGAATTGAGACAAGTCTCGCGCGCCACCGAAAGTTCAGCCAAAGCTCAGCCAGAATAGTTTGCCTAAATAAGGCACTATTGGCATCTTTTTCTGAGATTTAGGACGAAAACCCTGGGCCCAAAAGCGCACAGATTTGCTTCCGGAACACCCTGGGAATGACCAATTTTTCGCGTCGGGCAGCTTCGCCATACCCAGGGATTTCCTTCTGAGGCCGCCTGGGAAAGCGACCGATTTGCGATCAATTTTAACCACGTGACCAAATAAGCCGAATTGAGACAAGTCTCGCGCGCCACCGAAAGTTCAGCCAAAGCTCAGCCAGAATAGTTTGCCTAAATAAGGCACTATTGGCATCTTTTTCTGAGATTTAGGACGAAAACCCTGGGCCCAAAAGCGCACAGATTTGCTTCCGGAACACCCTGGGAATGACCAATTTTTCACGCGTCGCGGTTGGTCAGTCACGTGTATGTACTAAGTCAAAAGCTGACATAATCTAACAGCCCCGTTTCTTGAACGTCGATCCTCGAACTTGTTTCTCTCGCAGTCCCTCAACAGCCCTCAACACGAGACTTCTTATCATCCTCCGCCATGGAAATCGCGACCACGGATAATAAATCTACACCCACTGTAAAACCACCAAGCGCTAAAAAGAAGAAAGAGATATTTGCCAACGATAAGGATCGAGACGTCATTACGAAAACGCCTGGCGCGAAGGCCGTTGCTCAGAAATGTGGCAATCCACATTGTTACGTTCGCGCTTCAGAGGCGACATTAAAAATTTGTGCTAGATGCAAAAGTACGAGGTCAGTCTGCGGATAAGATCCCTTGAAAGCGGGGCTAACGTTTAAATGGAACAGGTACTGCTCACGCGAGTGTCAAGCAGCTCACTGGAAGGTAAGTAGGCGCATAGTCGTCATGCTTTCTTCCCGGCTTGTGCTAATATTCAAATGTCGACCAGACTCATAAGGAATGGTGTAACATCAATATTGATCATGCTAAAGAGCTAGCCAACGCAGACGCAAAGGGTTTCAAGTTTGGTTTACCTCCAGGAATTACCCTCCTTGAATTGGACCAAATGCTTGAAAGATGGGTCAAATTCCACAACAGCTTGCTAATGGCAGCAACCATCCACGCCCTTGCCCTCCCACGAGACATCAAGCGCTCTCGCTCCTACATGTTGCGAGTCCCAAGTCAGTTACCGTTCGGATCATGGAGGGGTAGCTGCGAAGTATTTCCGCGTCGACGATGCCTCTGTCATTGACATGGATTCGGGACGGGCACTCGGGGGCGTATGGCCGGAGAGCATCGACCACATTAACAGGATGAGGGAAGAAAGCGAGTCTCTGAGAAGGGGAACGATAGCTGCGGTCGCCTTGGAGTGTGAACCCCTTGCCATGCAAGTCGTGCCGTTTGGGTCGCTGCGCGATCTGAGCCCACTGAGGATTCAGCAGAGTTGGAAAGAGATCCTCATCAAAGATGTCGAGAATGGCAAGAGATTTACGCGATTCGAGATGAAATCATAGGTTCCTAGAGACTTGGACGCCATTGAACTCCCTTTCCCAATCTTGTCGGCATTGCTTCATTTCATGAACTTGCCAGCCTTCGATCCTCGGCCTCAAATCTTACCCATCCTTGAAATATGACGCGACTCTTCAGATTCGGAAACGTGCCATCGTTCTGCAAGTTTCTTGCCCACGAATCCAGAAAGGTGAGTTCTGCATTACTGCAGCAAATTCGGTATCTGATTTGCGAAAGGTTCAAACTTCCAGTAGAATCGGACTAATCATCTTTCAATCAACCGTTTCTTTGTTGTCATCCTCGCTCTCCGCCCCTAAGCTTCAACCTTAATACACGAAGAGTTTTTGTGACCACATTACCGAGAAATAACCTCTCAGAAACTTGATGCTTATCGACTTGACCTGGAGTATCGTTCTATTTGTGGCAGTCACGCTTTGGGACTTTTTTTCGATATCTCGATCATGTGTTTTGTGACTTTGCCAATGTTTGTTCCTCGCCGATAGACTTGCCATGGTCAGAGTTCTAAACGTTCAGATCTCGCCAAACACCCATGTCATAACCTTCTCGCCCCCTAATCGACTCACCGCTTAGGCGTTCACTATGCCTCGCCCTATCACATACTTCTTATCGCTGGTGGGCGTCATGTTGCACCTGTTTACCGAAGATTTGGCGACCTCGCCGATCCAGGTCGGACTGTATGTCCCTCAGAACGTGGACCTAGTTCTGAGTCGATACTCGGCTGCTCGGAATCCTAACTTTCGAAACGAAACAGGTCCAACTTTCTGGCCACCAGTGTATGACACTAGGCGGGATGATCCAGGAGGTGTTAAACCGTCGTCTAATGGGTCTGTGACTTATAGGATTATCCCTCGCGAAGCAATTTTGTTGAAGCCTCGAGGATCGAGGACGAGGTTACCTCTGTCTATCAACGGACAAACTGTTCAACGGTCTGCTACGAGGGCGTTCGGGCATCCAACGCCTAGGATCGAACTTTCGACTTCTTTGGCTCTTTGGGGTCGCCTTGCGCATCTGGCTAGCTTCTGTGTTCTCTATCTCTTGGCTTCGCTTCGAGGTCTCTGGTACGCTTTCGAGGGGATCGCTTATGCCTGGGCCAGAATCGTGCTTGATGCCGATGCTATCGCCCTGCATGTCTTTGAATGGTTTTTGTTTACCTCGTGGAACCTAATCAACTGGATCGTCGCGTATGCCAATTCTCTCTTGGCAGACTTGTCGGCGAACCTAGATGTCTCAGTGGCATTCATCCAGCGAGTTTTGGAAGAGAGGCGGATAAGGCGGTGGGAGATACGCCGTCTTGAATGTATTCAGCGGAAGATGCCGAAGGGCCCTTCGATCATGAAGCAACCTTCCAGACAACACTCCATGACACCGTTATTCAGACCGGAGATGCATGGCGAATTGACATATCTGTTTCTCCCGGAAGAAGAGACCTACCCTGTACATGCGCAGCAGATGTACGATCCGCGGTCTTTCAACCAGGTCAAGCGGATCGGGGCTGGTGCATTTGGGTGCATCTACCAGGTGGAGCATGGGATAACTGGCGAGATGATGGCCGTCAAGATGCTGCTGCGGAAGGACAACACCAGCGACGACGTGAATCTGGAGATTCGGGCGATGGTTAGGATTCAAGGCGGGCTCTGGTACCCCAAGCTGTTGAGCACGTTCATGGACACGGACAATTTTTATATTCTCATGGTATGTCGAACTCGGCCATTTCGTTCTGTCTGATAATTTTCTCTTAGACGTTCTATGAGCGTGGTGACCTATATGCGTACATGTCCTTCTGTGGAGGATGTCTGCATCGAACATTGGCCAAGTTTTACCTTGTCGAACTCGTAGGTCTATTATCAATCTGTCGATTGTCACGGACTGAAGTTATTTTGACGATTTTTTCTTTTAGCTCCTCGCTATTCAAGGTCTTCACAAGGTTGGAATTATACACCGCGACCTGAAGCCAGAAAACATACTGTTCAGCGAGGATCGTCACCTTATTGTGGCGGACTTCGGCGTTGCTCACGTCTTTCCAGCCGACAATGTTGAGGATGCGTTTATGGAGGAGGAATACCCAGTCTGGGAGGAAAAGAAGCACGTCGGTGGCGACGAATTTCCTCTTCTTACTCCGAGTATTGATAATCCGCACACCGTTAAAGGCATTGCCGGAACAGTGTATTACGGTGCTCCCGAGGTTGTCGAAGGCCGATTGTATAGCTATGGCGCCGATTATTATTCCATGGCAATGCTGTATCACGAAATGGTTACAGGATATGTGCGTATCTCCAAATAATCATATGCATGGCTGACTATTAAGGGTATCGCCAGGTCCCACTGCGATATGGATCGCTCAAGCCAGGCACTTCTGAACCAGAGGTTTTCCTCGATCTGGGACGGAAAGACGTTCATCTACAACCCATATCCATGACCGACTTGAATTTCCTTGTGAAGGTAAACAGCCTACGCGTACTTTTAAATACTAATATTCGATCGCAATGCCCTGTTGTAGATGTTGGAGAAGGACCCTTATTCGAGACCATCCGTCAAACAAATGAAAGCCGATCCCGTCTTTGCAGGCATGTAAGTCATTGATGTTTGTGATAAGGAGACTCCTAGTTGATTCGTTTCCATATCCAAGTGACTGGGAATGGATGTCCAGACGTGAAGGTCCCGTACCTCCACTGCTAGCAATGAGAAAGAGGGTACCTATTAGCCATTCGATTGATAGATGTCCCACGATAACTTAAGTACTTTAGGATGGTACGGCGACGGTCGTCCTGTATTGTATGCTAGATGTCTAGATACAACCCGCTGTTCCTGCACCACGTATTGCGTTCACCATTAAGATTATACCTTCTATCAAGCGGCTCCATTTCATCGCTAATTTCAGGAGTATCTAGTATCTGTTTCAACTTTCGACGCTGCCGATTGTCGTGATAATGCTGAACTCCATGTGATTCCTACATACTCGAGTATTCTTAAACTCTAGTGAAGGTATATCAAGTAACAATGCTTTGTTAGCTCTATAGTAATAGCTACTTGGTCTAAACGAATGTGTAAATGGCCCATGGCAAAGTGCATTATTACATGAAATGAAAACATAAGATAAAGCGATAGAAAAATTGTATCGATGAAGGTCAATTAGAGTAAAAATCAAAGGAAGTTTTAAAGATATACGCATGTCGTCGGGTAAGTTAAACCTCCATCCTTCTGCTGCCCCATTCCTCGGCGTACGTACTGACAACCACGAGAACATACAGATCGATCAGTTATACATAACATCCAGAAGCAGGAGATGCCCCAAAGCCAACGGCAACACCCAGAACATGAGAGAGCGAGATAGGGGCGTGTCTCTAACGCCGCCTACCCTGATTTGCTGACACCACCAACCCCACTCGCGGGAGCCTGAGCGGTCCGACTGGGATGCCTGGCCAGAGTCTGACCAGTGCGCGCGGCCTGGATACTGCTAAACCGTTGCAACTCCTCGGGACGCATCGACACCTTGGTTTTGAATCCAATCCTGCGGGCCGTGCGTCGGATGAAGGTCGTCCGGTTCGAGTAGAGCGACTCGTTAATGGATTGCGCGCGGGATGGGTGGCGCACGAGGCCAACCTCGGCATGGGCCTTGGCGATTGAGCGTTTCCTCAGGGCTTTGATGACGGTGGCCCTCATGGCGAATTTAATCCAGTCCAGAGGGATGAACCAGACGATGTTCTAGACGCAATCTATTAGCAGTTTGTCAATAAAGAAGAGTGGGGCTTGTCTTACCCAGACCCAAACGATACCGATCCATCCGCCAGATATGGATTGAATTTGACTGAAACCCCAATCACCGTACGCCGCAATAATGGACGACACTAGCTGAGCGAGGCAGAATGCAGCGACAAGGGCAACAGAGGGACGCTCCATGAAGAAGAACGAGTGGGCGCGCGTGGTGAAAATCAAAGCCTGCGAGATAATGGCGACCTGGAGGTACACAATCATGTGCAATTGAGGATCGTTCTTATTGACGGGATGACCGGGGCGGGCAAGTTGGACACCGAACTTGTCTTGGAAGAACGTTGTTTCGACGATGATGACGACCAAGGCAATGCTGCAAAGAGGGAAAAAATTAGTAGACATTCCTGTGATTTATGTAATCCACATACGTTGAAGCAGTCAGGTAGATACCATAAGCGACGGCGTACGCGAAAATTTCAGTCAGATCCCAAGAATCCGGAGTGTTCGAGGGCAGGACACGATCCAGCGAAAGAGTCATGATCGTACCATCATTCAACAGCGCAATGACTAGCACCATGAACGGAGGGAAATCGAACTTGTACGTGAAGGCGAGAATGGCGAAACAGACGACGATACGGATGGTGACCGAGCAAGCGTAGATGGCGTAGTTGCGCATACGTTGGAAGATGACGCGCGATTGGCGAATGGCATGCACGATGGTCGACAAACCGGGTTCAGTAAGGACGATATCAGCGGCACCCCGAGCGGCATCAGTAGCACCCTCGACGGCGATACCAACGTTGGCACGGGATAGGGCGGGCGCGTCGTTGGCGCCGTCTCCGGTCATAGCGCACAGATGTCCCAATCCCTGGAGGCGCTTCACGATCTCGTACTTGTGCTCGGGGAAAACACCAGCGAAACCATCGGCGTCCATGATCATCTCGTCCAGGTTAGCGTGCTTAGAGCCAGGAGCAGGACCCTCCTTGAGGACCTTAGCAGGGTACATGTGGTCACCCAAACCAAGACGACGTCCAGTCTCCTTCGCGATAGCCAACTGGTCACCGGTAACCATCTTGACGCGGACACCGAGGGCGAGAGCGTCGTCGATGGTCTGCTTGGTATCCTCACGGGGAGGATCGAAGATAGCGAGAAGTCCGATGAGCTCGAAACCGTTACCCTCCGCAGTGGGGTCGTCGTCCAAAAGTTCCTCGTACGCAACGGCGAGAGCGCGAAGACCACGAGTAGCGTACTCCTCGACGTCCTGCTCGAGTTGAGACTCTTGCTCCTCCGTCTTGTTCCGGGTGCATAGTTCGATGATGATACCGGTCATACCCTTGGTGACGCGCTTGAGCTTTCCTGTGGACTCTTCGCGATAGGTGATCTCGGTACGCTTGTCGACAGGGTTGAATGGCTTGAAATCCAGGAGCTTGATGCCTGCTCGGGCGAGGGAAGTATCACCAAGAGCCTGGACGACGGACAAATCAATGGCATCCTGGTTCTCCGTGCGCGAGGCGTAGGCAGCGAGGAGGATGACTTCGTCGGGAGAGAAACGGCCGTACGTCTTGATTGTGTTGCGATCGATGGTGAGCTTGTTGGTGGTGAGCGTTCCCGTCTTGTCAGAGCACAGAATGGTGACACCAGCCAACTCCTCGATAGCGGTGATACGAGTGACGATGGCCTTGTACTTGGCGAGTTGGGTGGCTCCAACAGCAAGGGTGACGGAGAGGACAGTGGGCATGGCAATGGGGATTCCACCGATCAAGAGCACCAGGATGTTGTTCAATCCGCGACGGTATGCGAACCTGAAGCCGGCGTAGAGAACGAAGATCTCGGCAAGGACGAAGATACCGATGGTGACGAGACAGAAAGTACCGATTTGTGCGAGAATCTTCTGCAAATGACCTGTGGAGTCATCGTCTTGGCCGACGAGAGATGCAGCACGACCGAAGAAAGTGTTGGGACCGGTCGAAATGACAACGGCCTCTGCCTCTCCCTGTTTGCACGTAGAACCCCTATTCACGTGATTGGCGCATCAGTATGATGCGATGTCCGAAATAGGAATGGACTCACGAAAAACACTGGTCGCCAAGCTTCTTGCTTTGTGGAAGCGACTCGCCAGTGAGCGCGGCTTGATCAATAGAAACGTTGATAGCCTCCGTAAGACGACAGTCTGCTGGGACGACGTCGCCGATCTTGAACGAAATCATATCTCCCGGAACCAAGATGGCGGATTCGATTTCTAGCCATTGACCGTTGCGTCTCACTTTGGCCTTGGGTGCGAGGGCGTCCATGAGGGCCTTGACGGCGTTACCGGCGTTTTGTTCCTCGTAAAAACCGATGGCGGAGTTGACGAACAGGAGGGCGATGATACCGCAGAAATCTTCCCAATCCGGAGGTTGACCTTGTCCGTTGGAAAGAATGATGGCGACAATGGCGGCTGCTTCCATGACCCATGACAAAGGATTCCACATAAAACTCAGGAACTTTCACAAAGTCAGACATGCATATATGCGCAAGGTAATTAATAAAATTACCTGAAGAAAAGGATTCTGCGCCTTATCCTCGAGTTTGTTGGGACCGAACAATTCCAGACGCCGTTCTGCTTCCGCCGTGTCTAGACCTTCCTCGGTGCATTGAAGCAGCGCGAAGACGTCGTCGATGACGATAGTCTCCAAATCGACCTTATCCTTGTCGTAAAGGTCGTCGGCCTTTAGTTGAATCTGCAGGAAAGGTTAAGAACGTAATTAATCCTCCTCGAACACGAACGCGCACCTGCGACATATCAACATTGGCATCTAAAAAAAAAGAAAATCAGGGACATATCCAACGGAAAAGAAGGGAATATATACGCTGGGGCCCTTCGTTCTTCTCCTCCATGCCTGCGTAGTTGCGTTCCTTCTTTGTCGCGACCTCACCCCCGGGGGCAACATTGCCGGCAGCAGTGGTGGTGATGGCAGGAGGCCCTCCTTCCGTTTGCTTCTCGACGTTTTCGTGGTTGCTCATAGCGTGCACAGAAAATAGTAGTTCGCCCTGGTGGGACTTTGGGTAGGAGGAAGAAAGCGACGAGGAGGGCAGATGTTCTATACGTCGAGGGTGAAAAGAGGGAGAAACAAAAAGGCTGACCGGGATGGAGGGCTCCTATTAATACACTTTGATTCAGACGATCAGGATTAGATACGGCTATAAACGGACATTTAATATTCACATCAATGCTGACAACCCTCCTTCTTGTTTGGTTTTATGAGCTTTTCCCCCGATATCGCAGCTCTCTGAGCATTATACGACTTGTCATATTCTTAAATTTTCGCCCTTCAAAGTCCCGATATCCGGGGACCTCGAGGGGTGCCGCCAGTGCCGCAACGTTCTAAAAATAGAGGAAGTGCTCCAGAATCCGTCGGCAAGCCTATCGGGTCGTCTGCGCCTTAAGTATGGGCCTCGTTTTCGAGGGCACAAATTCGCATTTTCTCCCAAAAAATAAGATCCGTTTACACACCACTAGTTGGCTAGACTATAGTTGTATTCTTATAATATAATGATCACCCCTGGGCCCAGACAACGCCAAGTTTCACTTCATCTCCGCTCGAGGGATAATTCGGAACGGTCGTTCAGAGTGCCAGTATCGCACCAATAGCAATTTCCGAGCCGTAGTCCTGAATATCCGACACACAACATCGCTCGGCAGGCCTTGTGCTTTGCCATAGTCAAGCCTCCTCTTTTCTCCACCAATTGCGTAAAGGATGCGATTACATCGCATCGGAGCGTAATAGCGTAATTACCATTTCATCATCGTATAACAAAAACCTTCGACGTGGACCTATTGGACACCCACCGACGCCGACGATGTTTTTCAGATATACAGCTCATATTCTCCGCGTGGAAAGCAATGAGAATTCCATCTCGAATGTCGTCAATGGACGATCAAGGCGATAATGGACCTCCCGCGTCACCCAACTCCAAAGGTGAGCCATAGATTTGATCTGACATCACTGTTCCCGCACCAACCCGTTCCAGTACCTCCTTCCAGGCCTTTCCCTCGATATCTCTCAACCTAATCAAATCCTCCTTCTGCTTCCGCAGCCTATCCCTATCGTCCGTGCGCGTTCTTTCTTTAACCGCCATCATCAGCTTCACCGACTGAATCCGATCCTGATCCTCAATGCTCTTCCGAATCTCTTCGATCTCCGACATCAGGCTCCGACGTTCCGTCTCGTGCGCTGCGATCCGCACGGCGTGCTCGTCCCACTCGTCTTTGATGGAGGCTTGAACCCAGTCGGCCCATTCGACGGGAGTGCGCTTGGCAGTGAAGTAGTTCTTGTGCTCTTTGATGTGGCTGAGTAATGTTTGCAATCCAGCGTCTGCTGCGCTCGCTGCTCCATCCTCCAAGAGAGGCAGGGTGAAATTAGGTGGGAGTGTACGTCGCATCAACATCGGCTTCAACTGTTCTTGCTCTACATTGAACATTGTTCATTAAATGCACTGACATCGCTACTGACCGCAGTGTTCGATTTTCCAGTGTTCGATTTTCCGTCACCTTCAGACATTTTTATAAAATAGAGCAGACTATGACAAAGATATAACCTGCCGCAGTGGTCAGAGGGAAGATAGGGTGAAGGCTAACGTACACCTGTTACGCGTCAGTTTCAAGGGATATACAGACACGAGGCAATAAGCGCCCGCTGACTCAGCCTAACCAATCAAGGATCCATCATCTGCATCGATAAGACCGCGATATAGTGTCCTCGTGGCAAGACAACGATTCAAATACAGAGCTTCGTAGATGCTATATATCATCAATCAAACAAATGATCCCACTGCCGCACTGGCGGTCGAGCATAGATTATGGTCCCATCCCTCTGCACCATGTTCCTCAACCACTGAAGCTCGGCCTTGAGGTTTTCCTCCAATTCTCTCCTCTGTCTCTCCCAGTCAGCACGCTCCTTCGTCCATATGAGGTTCTCGCTCTTCATCCACACCCTGACGATCTCTTTCTGGATTTGAAGGAGGTTCGCAGCCTCGATCGCAGCCTTTTCTTCCAACCACTTCGCGCGCTCGTCCTCGAATATCTTGCGTTTCTCCTCGTGCTGCACCCACTCCTCTTCTGGCAGGTTATCCTTCGCCCATTGGATGCGCTGGTTTACTGGGATCGATGCGAATCGTTCCGGGAAGTGAGCCATGTGTTGCTTCAAGGCGCGGTCTGCATCTGATTCGGTGTCCACCTCTCATGGCCGTCCCCCCCTTCTGAAGGATAGGTTACTGGAATGTCGATGCCAGACGTGCATTGGAGTAAATGGACATACCAGAAGAACCACTTCCATTCATCCTCTCGGAAGGGAGTCCAGGAGAACTGCGTCTTGACCTTTCGTATATTCTAAATCAAG
Source organism: Flammula alnicola (assembly GCA_015499995.1). Taxonomy (NCBI): domain Eukaryota; kingdom Fungi; phylum Basidiomycota; class Agaricomycetes; order Agaricales; family Strophariaceae; genus Flammula; species Flammula alnicola. The sequence continues at coordinate 11,892 of JADNRV010000291.1, forward strand.
TAGATGTAATGAGAGAGCTTCTCGATGGGTGCAATGCGACTTGCTGGTAATCATCGGACATGTTGCCTGGCTAGTACTCTTGTTCGGCCATGCGTACTGGTGATGATACTGTCTAATGGCCGTTATCAACAATGAGTGCGGTCGTACCTGGTGGATGATGGCTGTTGGAGGGAGAGATGGGAGATAAGAGCACACGTGTGAACAACGCTGTTTTAAGGGCCAGAGACGCCCACTGTTTCCCATTCCAGCGGTGTTTCTGATCAGTATAAAGAGAAACCGTCAACGATTCGTGCACGGCGTGCTAAAAAAAATAGATTCCACTGGACTAGCTAGTCTCGTACTGGAAGTCTGGCATGAGCTTGCTCCGTAAGTACATGCGATAGGACATCCAAGCTATTTGATACATACCAGATACCCATTTAATCTGGGAGATTCTTTACCGTGACCTTTTTTTCACGCTCTATATCGTCCTTCCATTTCCTCGTCTTCTCTTGCTCCTTTTTCCACTTGTCCTCACTCTTCTTTTTATCAGCCTCAAACCTCTTCTTCACATTATCCCGTTTTTTCTTTTCCCTCTCCCATTTCTTTCTCTCCACCGCCATAACCTGTCTCTCTTTCTCCCTGAGACGATCCTCCTCCCTCCGTTTTTCCATATCTTTCTGCTCCTGTTTCCATGCTTCGCGCTCCCTCTCGACCTGTGCCCTAATCTCTTCATGGACCTTCCAATCCTCTCCTAGTAATTCTTGCCCCTTCGTTAGCTGTTTATCTTGTGTTGTTGGTGTTGACGACGGTCGTTCGAACGGAGTACCGATGATGTTCAGTGCGATGCCCACCAAGACGAGAAGACAGAAAGAGATTGAAGTGTTTTCCTCAGCGGATAGAGATAGGCTGTTCACACAGTGTTTGACGAAACCGATGAGATAGTCGAGTCCAACAACGAAATACTTGATTGCTGTCCAGAATATCTGCGAAATCTGACTCTGGAGTCCGACTGGCGTCTCTACATAACCAGAATGAATAGGATATGCGAGCGAGAGGCACTTTCTCCGAAATCGACTCACTAGATATGACCGCACTAGATGAATCGAGTTCCGGTCCCGACCCATCTGAATAACGTTCGGGTTGATATGCTGACGCCTGCATTGCCAGATCCTCACTCCCAGGCGTCTTTGAAAGATTTCAATGATGTAACTGTGGGAACCTAACATAAATATGAGCTACTGAAGTATATGAGACAGAAATTTACCTCGATACAGAGAAGTAGCGTAAAAACGAGTTGGAAGTACGCTTCTCCGCAGCCGATTCCATTAGGCGCTGAGAACTATGAACATGACTGAATACTTCCCACAGTTGTCGAAACTGCGGGCACGTGTCTGCGAGTTAAGCAAGGCTGCAGCGAGAGGGATAACCCAGGATAACCCATCCTTTAAGGGTTGTTCGACCGGTGTGCCACCGAAAGAACTGCATATATTGCTTTAAAAATTGTTACATAGCCATAATTTGAGTTGTTACATAGCTATAATCTACTTATTGAAAAACATCAAACCGAAACAAATTCTGCGGGAATCACGCCCTCATAGGGCTGTAACGGAAGGCGTACACCATAAGGTTTAACCTTGTAGACGATAAATCTTTGGTCTTTGAATTGTCCTCCAACAACGTGAACAGAATATCCATTATTAGTAGTTGTCTCCTAAGGTTTAGTGAGCCGGTGAATCAAATTATTTGCCTGGAATCAGCTTACAATATACATAGCAGGAGCCCAGATTTCCGCCGGAATAGTATCGCGATGGGCGGATTTCGACTTTTTCTGTATGGGCACTGCAGCGAAAAGGAACACCTGGAATACGTGTTAATGAATGTCCAACTCCAGGAGTACTGTATGATGACTGGACTCACGTTCGGCTTGAGTGGTTCCTTCGAAGCCTCAGTTCCAATGAGCACCTTCGCTGTGAGACTGTTAAATGGAGTTATGGACTTGGAGTCGTCGAAAGGAATAGCCCGAATTTCATCCAGAGCAAGAGAGCACTTCTGGTCTTTAAACTCTCCTGTCTTGGGATTTGTGGAGTAGGTCACCATGTAATAACGTTCCTCAGTTCCCTAAAGGCATCGAAATAAACATATGAGTCTCCCTGCGACGTGCTGAGTCATCGAAAGAAGTACAGACGTTATTGTTTTCACGGATGAGAGGCCTAACCACTTTGCCGACAGCCCAACGAGAGTACGTTCCTGTACTCGCAGAGAACTTGCGGAGGATCACGTATTCGTCGATCTACAGGAGGACGTCAGACGTGGGGACAAATAATTTGAATAAAATTTTACCTGAAAGAATGTGTTCTCGGTGATCTCTGGGGCAATGCCCTCCCATGGCCTCAGTGGCATCGGTGATAAAAGGTTCATTTGATCGTAATATTGAGGTGCAGCGTAAGTGGCAGCATGCGCGCGGTGACCAGGGTTGGATCCCGAAGGTTGGAAGCTTTCGTTGTGAATGCCGCGATGACCTTGATTAATTAGCGGAGCGCCCGTACCGCGCAGATTCGAGTATGAAGCCTGTCTCTTGGCGTTCGGAGGAACAGGTTGAAGCTTCGGAACAGGTACATGCTCCTCCCTGCTGCTCTTTTTGGCGTACTGAGCTCTGTGGTCAGTGGCGGGTGTACGATTGTTTGGATTGGAGTGGGAATATGATTGGGGATTAAACGACGTCGCAATCGCAGAAGGAGCAGGAGAGGGAGGGGGAGGGTAGTTAGAGTAATAATTGAGAGGGTGAGTGTTGGTGTTGGAATAGGGATGAGAATAGGGAGGCATTTTACTCGATATGTTGAAGGAGCAATGTAGGCAATTTGGGAGATATGGCAAAAACGGCGAGGAAGGCGGGACATTATATAGGGAAAAAAGAGGCCACCCGCTTGGAAATTTGAATTTCGACCTGCTGTGGCCCGCCGCCTTGTTGCATTGTTTGATTCCCTTTCGGGCAACCAAGGAGCGCAATGACGCTCACAACCGCTTGGCCCCAGCCCGCTAGGAATGGGTGCCGAAATCTTGTAATTGTCATTATAAAATTTCAGTCGGGCCACACAATCCAGCATACATTGTCCTCTATGATCCATCTCAAGAAGATGGCGGCAAATCCAAGCTAATACTTTGGCACGAGCAGGGAAGTTTTTGACGATACGTCGGACCAGATTGAATGATAAATTTCTATTTGAAAATGGACGAGACAGTGTAATGACTGTAACATTCTTTTAAGATAAAGTTGGCCTTCTTGTTCTGCGGGCGCTCTGAGTCGCAATAAGCGCCTGTGCGCTTTGGAGGGCTTCTGAATATTCACACACAGCACGTGCAATAGCGTCCATTGACACGATTCAGAAATCTTGCTTGTGGATCTTCCTTCCAAACTTTTTTCATGGTTTGTGGGCCAAACACATCTGGTCGGCGCCATTCCGACCATAGCTCGTATCGGAATATGCAGGCATCATGCTCTTCTGGCGTGGCAAGCTCAAGCTGGCCCACGACTAGACCATCACGGAGCGCATTGAGACAAAGCGGAGCCTACATGTGCCGGCCTTCCTTAGTACTCCTGTGCTGCCACCGTGGAGGGTTTCCGTCACCGACTGACTGAGTTCTGGTGGCATTGCCCGGACGATGGCGTCGACGTCTCCTTTGCAATGTGTCGGATATGTAGAGTCAAATTCTGAACAACGCAGTCTGGAAATGTTTGCGAATGTAAAAATAGCATCTACTCATCGATCATCTCATTAGATTAAATACGATATATATTAGCTGGATCACTGTACATTTAGAAGAGATGTCAGCGGCCTCGGAAGTTCGCCTCTTCCCGTGGGGCATCTGGTGCTATAGCAGGATAGCAACGAACACGAGTGTTGTTGATGACCTTGACTCCAAGGAAAGTTGCGCTCTGGCTGGTTCAAAATTAGACCTGAAATTATCACAAATGGAATGAGAAGAAAATATCCTCGGGCTTGAAGGAGAGCAAATGAGGGTTCGTCAGCCTCATGTTCCCCTACGGCAGATGGCATGTGGCACTTTGACAAGAACAACGTTACAGCGGCGATTGAGTTCAAGGCTGTCAGAAAGCTGCAGTCTTCGGACTGAATCGATTCGAGTTCTCTGGAAAACTGTTCCCACTAGCTAGGCATTGCTTTCGAGCTTTAAAATTGAATTGGATTCATCATCACTGAGCTATCGTTATCTTTTATGCATGACTCTCTTGACTGGACACAAGACAGATCGTAGGGATGACTGCGACCAGCGATGTGAAATGATGCTGCAGATGCCGCAATCAGACGCTGAGGTGATTGCCGTTGACAGAATGGCTGTCCTTGCAAATGGGATTTGAGGGGCGAGTCATAATTTGCGAAACGACTTTTTTTCATCTTCGAACAAGCTTTACATTCTATCCATTACAACGCCTTCATGTTGTCGATATTTTGTAGGCGAGAGTCCCATTCCCAACCATTAGCAACGGATCCTCTGCAAATTTCAATTCAGGTGGAAACCCAAGTGGAAACCGATGAGGAAAGAAGTTCCCACGGTTTGTCTCCTACCCAAACGACCGTCTCCTCGGCGCAGTTCGACTCGGAACAACGTTCACAACTTTTGCTACCACATACTCGACGTTCTACTGGCCCTATGTCGCTACCGAGAGCGAATTATGATCCTAGAAGGGTCTGCATGAACCCTTTCCCCGAGTTTACGCTCGGAAAGCATCGACGAACCGTTGGAGTATACCTGGCAGGCGCTTTGGTGAGTGTCTTTTCTCCACATCGCCTCTGCTTTTATTGATTCATTTCCCAGTTTGCGTTGGCCAACTGGACGTTCCTGGACGCTGCTATTCTCTCAGCGCACGCCAAGGCGCCTTACGGAGCACCGCCAGACGCAGAGGCACCCGTCCACGTCTCCTTCGTCGACTGGATCCCCGGCATCTGCTCCCTGCTCGGATACCTCGTCATCAACCTTATCGACAAGGACAGGATTCGAGGCGATGAAGGTTTTGGGGACTCGAGAGCGGTGTGGAGGGCCCGTCTGTTCTTGTTCATTGGGTTTGCGCTCATGGCGGGAGGTCTTGCTGGCAGTGTGGTGCGTCATGTTCTGCTTGCTATGTATGCACTTGATGACTGAATTATTCGTATTCAGACTGTCCTCGTTCTCAAGTATGTCTTGAACGGCTACCCCGAACAATTCACGTATTACGGGTATGCCAACGTATCCCAAAGTGTCGCACTCATGCTGTCGGCCGTCGTTTTATGGATCGCCCAGAACACCAGCAACGAGTATGAATACAACCTTACCCTATGATCCCCGTCTGCTGTTGCTTTTTATGTTGTACGCATTTGTATTCTCCAACATTTTCAAATTTAGCGGAACTCTTTGTGGACCACTTTGCTCGGGAGATGAGTCGATCAGTAAGGAACACGAACCCACATACCCAGAACGAAACTCTTTAATGCTGCGCTGATTATGCTACTAGGGTGTTATTCAAGCATAATCTGCAGGCCCTTAATTTACCGGGGAAGCGCACACGACTCCTGGTCCGGGTGAGACCCCCTGTGCACTGCTGAGGCACGCCCATGGACCGAAAGCCATCAAAATTCCATCCCTGTCCAGGACGAGGATGTACCACCTTGCACCACGTCTGGATTACCCTAAGGCAACCGGTATTAGGTATTGGACCGTACCGGTATCTATCTTAGTATCTACATATCCAGGCCGTCGTAATGCTCGGATTTTCTTCGGAGCCGCGATGGTCAACATCCAAGGCCACGCAATGATTTCATCTTGGGTTTTGTAGACTATCTTTAGCAGTACATATCTGCGACGAGCAGGTATTCGGATCCGTTTTATTATCCACTTGTCGTAATTGTCCATCACTATTTTTCCTTTGCTTTCGGATGGGGCAAGTCATCCCCAGCTAATCCAATCCAGCATCTTCCAGCATAGGGACTAGCTCTCGAGGTAGTTGTTCTTGCCCCTCGAAGGTCGCGGCAATTTTGCTTGCCTAGCTATGTCCTCGATTGGCTTGATTCTTGAACATCTCCCGGCTACATAACTTCAGAGGCTCGTAGACCAATATGGGAGCCGGCGGGACGGAATCTTTCCAATGCAATATTGCAACTCCGTGAAGCGCTCTTCTGAAATAACTCAATGAGGACGCTTGGGGACAATCCTGGATGATCGCAAAGATCTCGCCGAAGTCGTGTTTCTGGGAAAGAGTCGGACAGTGGGGAACTCGTGAGAGTGTCATGACAGGCATGAGTTTAATCCTCTACATAAAGCGAGGCGCTAAAACGGCTTACAGGATTCGGTGCTGTCGTATCGGATTGTTATTCGACAGCACTTCGAGGAGTACGGACCGATTTTCCTACCCCGATGACGAGTTTTTTTCAGCCACATATGATCCCGTTCTAATATTGGTTGTTGAAGTGGTTCAGATATGTTAATAATCCACATAAATGTTCCCCTCTTTTCAGTACAAGGCTGTGAGAAGTCAGTTTTTTTGTCTTGACGTCGGGGCCGAAATCAAAGAAGCTGGGTTCGTCAGTTTACTGCGGGTCTTGCTGCTCACTGGTCACTGTTCACTAGCACTGACTATCCAAGGCCCATTTGCTATGGTCACTGAACCACCAAACCATAATCTACGAAGCTAAGTCTCGCACTACATTCCATCTCATTTTAATATATTCACAGTACCGCGCTCTCTTTTTATTTCCGACTAAACGTTTTACTGACGTCAAGTTATCACCGGTACCAGCGGAACCCGGAACCCGTACAATCAAATATCGCCCGAGGGAGATATGGGAAGGCAGGTACTTTACATGGCCAAAGGCTCGGTAGCGCCTTCTTTCTTGGTGTGCCACATTACGGTGACCATAAGGAAAGCTTAAAATTTTGTGGAAGATCGGTCTGAATAGGCGCCGTGAACGCTGCAGCGCACCGCTCACAACAAGTCCGCCATGAAGATAGCATGTGGGAGAAGGATTGTGAAAAATAGAAAAAGGAGGTTACAAGGGTATAAAGGTCCCCTAGCAAAGTGCAGCAAAGATAAGCCCGAAGCCTCATTTCAACGAATTCACTCTTAGTCGATTCACAGCAGCTTTACACTTACTGTCGCCGCAACCACACCGAAACAAGATGCCGATTTACAACGCCGCAGAGAAAATTGTACGTCGCTCTTGATATTATATCTAGAATCGTATTGACCATGGCATGTATACACGCATAGGTCAAACCTAGGGCCTCCAAAAAAGAGGTTATCCGCAACATCATTGAAGACCTCCTCATTAAATGTCAGGTCCCATACGTCGTAACACCATATGACCAGGAACTCCATGACCTCTGTTGCGCAGTGGCCAGGGAGCGGGGATACCCGATGGGCACAGACCCTTCTGTTCCTTCACTCCTCCCATTCATTCAATCTGGAGTGATCATAGCTTCCGTCGCCTATGGTCATCTCGAAAGCGAAGCGACCCGGGTTTTCATTTCACTTTACACCGCATTCCTCGTATATGCCGACGACGTATACCAGCGCGACGTGCAGCGCGTGTCCGTTGTTAACGAACGATTCGTCCTGCGAGAACCACAGGAAGATCCGGTCTTGGATGGCCTAGCGGACTGGCTGCACGAGATTCCGAAGCACTACGAGCGGGTCGCTGCCAACATCATATTGACAGCTACTCTCAATCTAATTAACGCGTCGTTGCTGGAGTTCCAAACTAAGGGAATGCAGGTACGTCTCTTACGTCGATAGTTTTTCACCCAGCATTAACGTGGTAATCGTAGGCCTCAATCTACGCTACGGGGTATCCGGCGTTTACCAGGGCAATGTCCGGTGCGTCTGAGGCATATGCCCTTATGATATTCCCTCCCACCGTTCCATTGCAAAGCTATATCCAGGTGAGGTTAAAGGCCATATGCTCATGACTCAGGAGCGTTCATTACTTGCAATCTGATCTTCTGCGGTTGTAAAGGCACTTCCTGAACTCGTCGCTTATATCGGTTATGGAAAGTGAGTCGAGCAGCATAAAGTCCACAAATCACCCGGCTGACTTGCCATGTCTAGTGATGTTCTCTCATTCTACAAGGAAGAGCTCGCAAGAGAGACTGTGAATTACATCTCGGTCCTTGCTAGATGCCATGGACTCTCCAAGATGGAAGCCTTCGAGCGCCTCGCAACTGATGTCGTAGGGGCTCAAACACAAGTCTCCAAGATTCTTGAAACAGATAAAGAAGCCTTTGAAGCATGGCAGAATTTTAAGGCAGGATACGTTGGGTTCCATACCTCGTTTGACCGCTATCTACTAGATGACTTGATGAATTACGAGGACCCGTTAGGGGCTTCGTTTTTTAACCCGACTTCTGCAGGAGGACCCTTTGGCATCAAAACTGAGGGAAATTTTGTACATGTTTGTTTGATGGACAGATTTATCTTATCTATAGTCACATGAGTATTAACACGTGATATTATACTTAAAGATATACTTAGAATTTTTGAGAAGATTTTGGCTGGAAAAATGCTGACGTGATCTCTATCAGTCAGCATGTACTGGACTGGACATGATGACTGTACGTCATCACGTCAGCATCCATCACTGCGAGCCAAACGATAATCGGATAAAGCGATACTACCTCCAGTCTACCTAAGTACCTCTCCTCTTTCCCTTACCTCTCCCAACCTCGAAGGCCCTCAAAAAGCATAGATAAGTTATTCTTTCATTGTTATTCACATTTTCTTACAGTTCTTGAGTGTTATTTACTAGGTATTACATGAATCGAGCAACGTGCACTGCAACGTCGCGTGCATGTGGGCCGACTAGGGAACGATGCGAGTGGAGTGGAGGGGATTGGAGTATATGAGTGGAGACCCTGGCAGAGGGAGACCCGCTGGGTACGTGACAAATCGTGTTGAACAACACAATTTGCTTAAATTCCTTCTAGTAAACACGAGGGGAGACCCATGGTGTGGGAGACCCGCGAGGTACGCAAGGAGGCGAGCCATAATTGGTTCGCCTCCCTTTACCTACCTTCCCTGCTGCCTACTAACATTGAAACAGGTTAGGACATGCACCGCCCTCTCACGCACTCTGTACACAGCACAACGTTGATAGGGCGCGGCGCGGTCCATCCGTGGAATTTTGCGATTTCCCAATCAATCAACCTATTACACTAGGGAAACAAGGGTAGGCGGCATACCTCGTGCTGGCCGACTAAGTGGGTTACACGCGGGAAACCACATAACCAAGTACAACGGAAGTAACTATCTACGGTCCGGCGGGCCTAGCTAGTAAGCTCAGAAGTACGCGTAGAACTAAGGTTGATGCCAAAGAAGCATGACCTCCGTGTGTCCCTGCGAATCAAACAAGAGGCTTCGACTGGAGAGACCCGCGCAGAATGAGAATCCCGAAGCCTTGAGGCACGACTAGTCCAATATGGATACGGCGTTAGACGCGTCGATCGCGGGCCAAAGAACACATGACCAAGTGGTCCACATTGTCCCATACACCTATCTGTCCGTTATACGCGTAGAACGGCTGAGTAATTCGGTTCCGAACAAGCCGACCTCGCAGAGGCCAACTCATTGTGAAGCACGCGGGGAACGCCGCCATAGAGGTGGCGGCTCCGATTTAACCGACGACCGTGCCGCACCGGTAAAAGAGAAACCCGCGCTGAATGTGCCGTGCATCCCAATCGGGCAATAATGTGTCTAAATACGGACACAACTGTATTGACCCCAAAAGAGGGTGTTCCGCGACATAACGGTTCATCCTTGAAACCAAAACATATGCCAGAAACGGGGACTCACCAGTTACCGTTACCGAACGGACCCGCAATCACGACACCATGAACCAGTAGAAATAGCGCTATTAGACGCGTAGAATCATATGCAACATGTAGGGGCTTGGCGCTCAGTAGGTATAAAATACGCTTGTAACGTACGTAGTAGAGTAGGCAATCCACCCCACAGTTGACGCTTTAAAACCAGTGAAAACACTTAAGGGAACGATTTAACCTCGTCGCACCGGACTTAATTTAATAAAGACCAACATTTGACGCTTCAAAACAGCTTTGCGACCATTGCAAGCTTGAGAAGTAGTTAACCAGAGTTTGACGTGTGTTTCTGTAAAGTGTAGCGTGCGCCCGTCGTGACCACGTGAAAGTTGTAGCGCGATCCCGTCGTGGTAGCGTGAAAGTTGTAGTGCATACTCGTCGCGGTCACTGCATGAAAGTTACAGGTTGTTAAAGTCCAGTTAAAGTCAACAGTTCGTATCAGTCGTCAAGTTAAAGGAAGTCCGAGTCGGCATTGTTTTGAAGTTAGAAAGTCACCACACCAGTTCTACGGAACTAAAACCCGCCCCATACCAAAACCCGCATAGACTTGTTTACAAGTCGAAGCACTTCTCCTTTTTCATACTTTACCCCCGAGACTCGCACACAAGACTACGTCTAGTCAAGTTGTTGGTTTTGTGGTTTGGTTGTGTTGAGTGTAGAGTTCTTTCTGCACCACTAGCTAGATCATTTCCAACATAGACGAAACCTAGCACTTTAACTGGAGCCCACTGCGAGGGGGGTGAAAGGACAAGTCATTTTCGAGTTTCAAAAACAAAAACACGCGCAGTTTAGTGTTCGCACTAGACGCGTAAAATTACAAGACCATAAAAGGTCACAATTCCGGGACCATCTGCTCCACCGAGTAGGTCAACCAATAGACAGACTAGGCCATCGTCGAGTCAACCGAATTCTGAAAGATCAAGAACTACCGCACGAGCAACTACGGTTCCCGCGTCTTCCTCTGTGCCCGAAACAAGAGCCAGACTTACGCAAAACTCGTTAAGCGCAGGACTTCTTCCAGGATTAGAACCATACACCAGAGAATATACGCGTAGAAGTATCCCCTCTACCGAAATCCCTCCCTTCTCCCAAATGTCTACCCCAACCTCTGCTCCTGCTCAAGCGCCAGCGGTCGCCACGATGTCAGCAGCGGCATCCAAAATGCCTATGCCTTCATCAAGGGACGCACCCAAGTTTGACGCGGAAAAACCGGCAGAGTTGAATAGATTCATTAAGCGAATGGAAGATTTATACGCGAAGCATAATGTTACAGACGATGATGAAAGAATTAGAACGCTGGGGAAATACGCGGATGCGCGCACGGAAAGAGAGTGGGAAACGCTGGAGAATTACAAAAGCAAAGATTGGAAGAGGTTCAAGAAAGAAGTTATTGAAGAATATGAAGAAGCCATGGACGAGGACAGAGGCTCGTTGAAAAGACTGCAAACTGTGTGCAAACAGCATCGCGGGATTAGCATGTCGGACTTGTCTGATCTCCAAGCGTTAAAACGCGCGTTCCGCGCAGAAGCCTTGAGACTCCAGGAAGAACCGGTACTGTTGTCTAACCGCGAAGCTGTAGACATGTTCCTGTCATGCTTGACCCCCGAGTTCAGACAATTAATACAAAATCAACTGGACTTATTAGACAGAATCGGCACTAGCGCGGCTACTGCTGCTGTCCGACGACCAGAAGACAAGTACAAATTGAATGAGACCATTGACGCGGCGATTGACATGGCTAAGGGTTCGCGAGTCACATACAAAAATGCGGACGGTGGAGGCGGCTATGAAAGGATCAGCTCTACCTCTATTAAAATCGAGGAAGTAAATCAAACGGTAGCCGCGCTCAAAGACCAGTTCAATATACGCGAAAAACAACTAGAGGCGCGCGAAGCCAAAATGTCTAATCAGTTAGGCGAATTGGCACGTCTAATGCAACAACAGTCCACTATGCAGCGTCAAGTCAGCCAACAGCAGTTTATGCCTCCTATGGGTCCACCGTTACCACAGCTGTATAGACCACAGCAGCCGATGTACGCGGGAAACAATGCGCCTCGAAGCAGTGGATGTTTCTACTGTGGCGAAGACGGTCATATGAAAAATGAATGTTCGCATCGTGCACATCACCTAGACGCTGGCTGGATCACTGTAGATTTGCTAGGGCGCGTCAGAATGATCGATGGGCGTCCCGTTCCATATGAAGGCGGAGCAACGACAAAAGAACGCGTAGAACACGCGTGTCAGAAAAAGACGACAGCGGCTCTACAATCCGCAGCAAATAGAAACAGTTTCTATACTGGAGTAAATGCGCCGGGTATTATACAGTTAGCACAGATCGCTCAGCCGCAACCGCCCCAAACACAAGATAAAGTAGAGGAATTATTGGACCTCCTTGACATAGAGGACGTACATCAATACCTTATTTCTCGCAGGACAAGGGGTGTTGAGTCTGAGGATCTGGAGGATTCGGATTTCTGAACCGTTCAATGAAGGGAATAGCTGGTGCTGGGAGAATGACTAAGTTCCCTTCATCGAAAGCCCCGGAGGACCTATATAATTTTAGTCAGACAAGAAACATGCGGAAAAACAAGAAAACAGTTGAAGTTGTAATACCACCAAGACCTGCGGCGAAACGCACGGTTAGAATTGCTGAACCTGAGGTCCAGGAATCCGCGGACACCCAACCGCCCCCAGAGTTGCCATTCCTCGAAGTCCCTCCACTCACCGAAGTTGCGAGAACAGACAAAGAGAGACCGGCGCCTGAGAAGGAAGGACCTGCGTACCGAACTCAGGCCCCAGTACAGAAAGGCGCGTTAAACCGAGAGGTTGCCGAAGCCATACTAAACACGCCTATTGGCGCAACAATCGGTCAAGTGCTAGGGTCATCACCGGCAGTCATGAAAGAACAGCCATGTAAGCTAGAATTATATATGATACCTGGGCAGCCTGCCAATAAGGAGTGTACATCTACAAGGCTAACAAGCCTGTTGGGCAGTTGCCCAACACTATGCAACATAATACCTACAGGCTGCCGGGGTGCCAGAGACGGCTTTGGTGCTTGTTGTTGGGGCGGGTGATGGTAAACAGGTGTCAACAATGCAAGAAATGATGCCCAGCACTGTATTTTGGGTGCTGCTCGTCGTCGGGGGCGCTTTTGGGCGTGGAAAAAAATCTAATAGGATCTATTAATATATTCTGACCTGCCCCCACCGTTTGCGCGCCTCGGGGAGGGCGGGGACGGGTGGATTGACGAGCATGGCTTTGGATGACGTTCCTATTTGGGGCGGGGCTGCTGTCAAACAACCGTCAACAACGTGGGAAATGATGTCCGGGGTTGTATTTGGGCTCTTGCTCATCGTCGGGGGCGGTTCTGAGCACGGAAAAAAATCCAATGGGGTCCAGTAATATATTGCTACCCATTGCCGCCCCTTGCGCGCCTCATGGGGGGCGGGGATGGGTGGATTGACGAGGATGACTTTGGATGACAGTCTAAAATTAGACGGAAAGCGCCCTAGTGTGATATTTTTAGATGCCAGCGCTTGTGCCTTCTCCGGTTCCTTTTCTGTAGATTAGATATGGGCCTGGTTTGTTATCTATAGATTAGATAGCCAAAAAGCGCCCACCTTGCCATTTTTAGATGCAGATGCTTGTGCCTCGACGCCTGTCTCTGTTATCTATAGATTTTGTATTTGGGCTCCTGCTCGTTGGTTTTGAGCACGGAAAAAAATACAATGAGGTCCCTTAATATATTGCCGCCCAATGCCGCCCTTTGCGTGCCTCACAGCGGGGCGGGAATAAATGGATTGGCACGGATGGGTTTGGATGACGTTCCAAAAATAACTGCACAGGTCCGGATATTTTTAGAGACAATGATGGCATCACAGAATGGGATACCGGGCTTATTTTGGCGCTTGCACACCTTTCCTGTTAGAATTTTATTAAATAAAAAATCTATTCGTGATCTACAAATAAGCATGACTCTAATAGTGTAATTCCCATCCCAAATTTCGAGGAGGAAGGGATGGATGGATCTTTATTCATCTGGATGATGCTACCCAGAATGGGAACAATTGATGGGACCATATTGGGATGCCCAGGTCTGCTCCACTGGCTTGCTGCTCAAATAAATCAGTCGAAAATCTTTGATAAAAATGAATATATTATGTTTCACAAAGTAGTATTATACATCAATACTACTACTAGATAACGAAAATACCGTAACGGTGGGCGGCAATGCGCATATCAGGCGCAATCCGAGCAATAGTGGTGCGGCGTACAACCCCAGCCCATGGCAGCGGTGGGTTGTCCCCTCGCTCCCTCTCGCCTCCCACCCTTCTACCTCGTTGTTCGCTCCCGCGGCGTCGTTATGGGTTTATCGTTGACCTTGCTGACCTTGCAGTGGGGTGCTCCCCTTGGGCGATGGCGGCGGCGCTGGGTCGTTGGCTCCCGGCGGGGTCTTCACTTGTCCTCCCCACCCATTTGTCGTCTCTTCGCGTCGTTACCCACGTGTGGCGTGGACGGCGAGCTAGGAGACATCGGGGCGTGGGTGGGGCAAGGGGAAAGGGAAAGCGGGGTGGGGCAGGCAGGGCAAGAGTGGAGGGTGGAGGTTGGAGGTAGGCGGTGGATCAGGAGGGGTGAAGCGCGGCGTCGTCGCTCCTGGGTGTTTCGTGAGGGGCCAGCATCTGCTACGCGAAGGGTGGGGACATGGCCTCTCCGCGAGCAGGAGCTGGCACTCTCGGCGGCGGTGCTGGGTCATCACCTACTTCGCCCCCATCTCCCTCGCCCTGCTTTGTCGCCCTCGTCGGTGTGGTATCCGAGCAGCGGCAGTCGTGCTGCTGCTCCTCCCACGTCGCCGTCGTTGTGGTATCCGAGCAACAGCATTCATGCCACAAAGCTTGCGCTTTTGCTAGGAGGTCTTCCTGCGACAAAATTTTGGTACGGGCACGGGAAGGCGCGTACTTCGCCCTTTTTGATGGCCCTGCGGAGCCTGCGGGGCCGTCTTCTTCGTCACCTGAGCCCGTAACAATTGCCTTACTCTTGGCGAGTTGACGCTCGGAACGGCGTACGCTGGACGCGCGCTTGCGTTTGCCCGCGGCTTTGGACGACGCAGGAAGTGGAGGCGTAGCTTCACGCGCGTTGATGTCACCCTCGGAAAAGCGAATTAAGGAGTCCAGATCTATGGTCAAACACCCGACTGTAAGCCAATGTGGAAGGAGTACAGGAACCAAGGAAAGCTTACCCGGCGCCTGGTCGACCTCCGTTTGGTGCGCAGACATGGCGGCCTGTCGTTGTAGTTCGGCCTGTTGAGCCGCTTCCTCTCGCTCAGCCTGCTCACGCAGGGCGGCTAGGCGGGCGCGTTCCTCGCGTGCTTTCTGAGCAGCGACCCGCCGGGTGTGTTCTTGTTGTTGCTTTCGCATGAAATCCTCAGCCAGTTTCTGTCGTTGCGGTGTAAACAGAAGAGCGCCAGCCGGGGCAGGTGGGAAAGTGTAGTCAAGGGGCAATGATTTCTGGAATAAAGATTAGTGTCAGTATTTGTCTGGCAGCATTAGGGTTGAAGAAACGTACCCGTGCTGGATTGTCAATAATCCAGTCCTCACACAGGAGCGCCGTAAGCTGATCGGGGGACAACAGCTTGGCGAGGTCCGCGTGAAGTCGGCGGAAAGCGTGAATGTCGTCGGGAATTAGGTATTCACTACCCACGATATCTGCAAAACATAAGAAACGACTCTGTCGACACAAAACAAGTCAGAATCTGCGTAAAAACGCGGACTTTGACTAAACACGCACCATGAAATACACCTGGCTCTGAAGAGCCGCGTAGGCGGAATCCGCGTTGATCTCATCCTGCAGGCAGTCCCGGAGTGCCGGGAGAGCAGGGCGAATAAACTGGTAAATGTCAAAAATACCAATGGCAGCGTCAAGGGTAGGCAAAGGAGATGGTTCCCGGGAA
The DNA here is from genome assembly GCA_015499995.1 of Flammula alnicola. Taxonomy (NCBI): domain Eukaryota; kingdom Fungi; phylum Basidiomycota; class Agaricomycetes; order Agaricales; family Strophariaceae; genus Flammula; species Flammula alnicola. Next base: position 27,685 of record JADNRV010000291.1, read on the forward strand.
GAAGACATGGTAGAAACAGGTGGAAGGATTGAGGTTGGAATGTGAAAAACAATCGGTTGTTGAACTCAGCGTCCAAAACACGACGCGTTATTTATTAAGTCCCATCTGGTCTGTGCGCCAGCAGCAAACGACGCGGGATCTGGAAGAACAATGGGCGAGGGGTTCCACGCGCGGAGCATAAAGTTTGAACGACTGAGCGGTGCACGTACCTTGACTTCTAGACGGGCGCTAAAGTTTGAGGCAAAAACATACAATGGGCACGTGGGGAGATAAATAACGCCGTGACCAAATCTGGTGATGTGGCGAGGGACGGCTTGATCGGCACGATGGAGTAACGGTCTTGGACATTGCAGGAATGCTTAACAATCATGGAAAAATCTGTGCGGCACTTCGGCCAGCAACCAAGGCATAGGGAGAAGCACATTCGGATCACGCGGCATTGACTGGGGACAGTCAATATATTAAGTGTGGGGGAGATGATAGGGCGCGGCGCGGTCCATCCGTGGAATTTTGCGATTTCCCAATCAATCAACCTATTACACTAGGGAAACAAGGGTAGGCGGCATACCTCGTGCTGGCCGACTAAGTGGGTTACACGCGGGAAACCACATAACCAAGTACAACGGAAGTAACTATCTACGGTCCGGCGGGCCTAGCTAGTAAGCTCAGAAGTACGCGTAGAACTAAGGTTGATGCCAAAGAAGCATGACCTCCGTGTGTCCCTGCGAATCAAACAAGAGGCTTCGACTGGAGAGACCCGCGCAGAATGAGAATCCCGAAGCCTTGAGGCACGACTAGTCCAATATGGATACGGCGTTAGACGCGTCGATCGCGGGCCAAAGAACACATGACCAAGTGGTCCACATTGTCCCATACACCTATCTGTCCGTTATATGCGTAGAACGGCTGAGTAATTCGGTTCCGAACAAGCCGACCTCGCAGAGGCCAACTCATTGTGAAGCACGCGGGGAACGCCGCCATAGAGGTGGCGGCTCCGATTTAACCGACGACCGTGCCGCACCGGTAAAAGAGAAACCCGCGCTGAATGTGCCGTGCATCCCAATCGGGCAATAATGTGTCTAAATACGGACACAACTGTATTGACCCCAAAAGAGGGTGTTCCGCGACATAACAGTTCATCCTTGAAACCAAAACATATGCCAGAAACGGGGACTCACCAGTTACCGTTACCGAACGGACCCGCAATCACGACACCATAAACCAGTAGAAATAGCGCTATTAGACGCGTAGAATCATATGCAACATGTAGGGGCTTGGCGCTCAGTAGGTATAAAATACGCTTGTAACGTACGTAGTAGAGTAGGCAATCCACCCCACAGTTGACGCTTTAAAACCAGTGAAAACACTTAAGGGAACGATTTAACCTCGTCGCACCGGACTTAATTTAATAAAGACCAACATTTGACGCTTCAAAACAGCTTTGCGACCATTGCAAGCTTGAGAAGTAGTTAACCAGAGTTTGACGTGTGTTTCTGTAAAGTGTAGCGTGCGCCCGTCGTGACCACGTGAAAGTTGTAGCGCGATCCCATCGTGGTAGCGTGAAAGTTGTAGTGCATACTCGTCACGGTCACTGCATGAAAGTTACAGGTTGTTAAAGTCCAGTTAAAGTCAACAGTTCGTATCAGTCGTCAAGTTAAAGGAAGTCCAAGTCGGCATTGTTTTGAAGTTAGAAAGTCACCACACCAGTTCTACGGAACTAAAACCCGCCCCATACCAAAACCCGCGTAGACTTGTTTACAAGTCGAAGCACTTCTCCTTTTTCATACTTTACCCCCGAGACTCGCACACAAGACTACGTCTAGTCAAGTTGTTGGTTTTGTGGTTTGGTTGTGTTGAGTGTAGAGTTCTTTCTGCACCACTAGCTAGATCATTTCCAACATAGACGAAACCTAGCACTTTAACGTGGCACAGGTTCACGCTGTACCTCCACATGACGACAATATGTCAGGACACGTCCTTCACCTCCCTCGCGTACAAAAGCAAGCCGGAGGTGGATTTTTACTGCGTTTCGATGCCGTTCGGGTGTCCTCCACCTCCCTCGCATGCAAAAGCAAGCTGGAGGTGGTTTTGTGGCGTTTCGACGGTGTTCACACCTCCTCCACCCCCTCGTGTACAAAAGCGAGCGGAGGTGGACCTTTATCACATTTCGACGCCGTTCACACGTTCTCCACCTCCCTCGCATGCAAAAGCGAGCCGGAGGTGGTTTTTTATTGTGTTTCGACAATGTTCGTGCGTTCTCCACCTCCCTCGCGTGCAAAAGCGAGCCGGAGGTGGTTTTTACTGCGTTTCGACGCGGTTTGTGCGTCCTCCACCTCCCTCGCATGCCGGAGGTGGACCTTTATGGCGTTTTGACGCCGTTCGTGTGTCCTCCACCTCCCTTGCGTACAAAAGTGAGCAGAGGTGGGCCTTTATCATGTTTCAACACCGTTCGCGTGTTCTCCACCTCCCTCGCATGCAAAAGCAAGCCGGAGGTGGTTTGTATTACATTTCGACGACGTTTGTGCATCCTCCACCTCCCTCGCATGCAAAAACGAGGTGGAGGTGGTTTTTATGGCGTTTCGACGCCGTTTGTGCGTCCTCCACCTCCCTCGCATGCAAAAGCAAGCCGGAGGTGGACCTTTATGGTGTTTCAACGCCGTTCTCACATTTTCCACCTCCCTCGCATGCAAATGCGAGTCGGAGGTGGTTCTGTCGCATTTTGACGCTGTTAGGGCAAGCTGGAGGTCATTTCGACACCGTTCGCACCTCCTCCACCTCCCTCGCGTGCAAGAGTGGCCAGGGTGGATCGTTAATCACCTTTTGAGCATCAGAAAAACCGTCCTGCACCATTAGTTCGGGTGTATTTACATAGCCCAAATTAGGCTCGGCAGGTCTCCATAGGTTTGTATGCTCCTTCATAGACCTCTGTAGGCTATGTAGTAATGTATCTATTTAATAGCTACCTATAAATGCGAAATATAGGCTTGAGATGGAAGTACTACTAAAGTTGAATATTAAACTGAAAGTTCAAGCGAAAGAAAGGCAACGGCAAGCAAAGAGGTGAGGAAAGCCCAGCTTCCTTGAAGTTCCAGCTCCTCCTAGCTCCTCCCCGTCTCATTTGTCACTATATTTGCCTCCTCACCACCTCGCGCATCGCTACCTCTCGTCAGGTCCTCTCATCCTCCTCTCCTGGTGGCCTCGGACCTCCTCGATGTTCCTCTATCCCGAGCCAACTCCTAAGCCTTCTATGATGCATCATGGTTCCGAGTCGAACGTTCAACCAGCGCCAAATCGAAACGTCCGTTCAAACTCCGACACACGTGATCATGTTGAACGTCTCAGAATGGTAAATCTTGTGTTGTTCAACTTCAACTTCTTGTTCTCATACCGCCATGTCCCCCACCTTTCAACTTGCATTCGCTTGCACCTGGAGCACCGTTCAGTGTCGTTTGATTATGTTAAGTCAGGCAATATCCCTCGTTCACTTGCTTCCACAACCCCTGCTTGCCTTCATACCGTATGCTGGCTCACTAACGGTGACTAACCCCCAGGTCATCCCAGTCATCACTGCCCCAGACGCCTACAGACCTCGAAGGTGCGGCCTGTGCTCGTTGGCTCATTGACAACAAGGAGACCCCGTAGATGGCTCGCCATCGCGCATTTTCAACCGGCAGACTGGCAAGTAGCAACTACGTCGATGGGTGAAGCAGACCACGGGAGTGAGGATGGATGAACAGCATTGCAATTTAAAGGTATGTGGTTAGCTTTCTACATCAACATCACTAACTCACCCCTTCTGCCAATATATCGCAAAGGTGGGGCTCGGCCACAATGAGACCTATGTGCAGTACGTGAGATTAACCCCTCTGTGATCCTTCTAACCCCTCCACCTTCTTGTGCAGATATGGGCTTAATCCACCCAATGGTGGCTCAGCGCAAGGGAGATCCCACTCACACCTAGTCCTGTTTCGCCCCTCCATCACTGTTCCGTGTATGGACAACTGAACTTCATATATCATGGCAGGTAAGCACATACCTATTCCCCTTTCATTTGCTGGCCTAACCCTCGCCATTTACTAAAGAAGTTAAGGATCTCCTGAGCATCACGAGCAGGATTCTGTCGCTGGTTTGGATTGCGCAACGCAAGCTTGGTGTTGTTGATGTGGCTCTTCTTGTGTCTATGTTCTTGAAAATCATGACTGAACTTCCGAAGATGTCAGTCTGCAGAGGATTAACACCTGTCATTATTATATACAAGTATACCCAGTACTACCGCTGTATTAGATATTATTAATATAATATTGTGTATTGTCTAAACTTCCCTATGAGTACCTATAGGTGCTAAAAGCCTCTAGAATCTGAAACCTATTGTGACCTACCGCCACCTATAGAGGAGACATCTCGACTTACAATGACCTATATAGTAGGGGGTTGCCTAGCCGGCCATTCAACCTATGTAGGTCTATCTAGCCTAGGTAGGTATCTACCGTTTTCCTGATGAATAACACTTAACCTGGTCCTCGTTTTGCCATGCGAAGCAATGGCCCTCATCCCTCCAAGTTAAATACTACAGCAGCATCACATCAGGAAATCGGGGAAATTCCGATTTAGCAATATGACGATCACGAGCCTGTCACAATATTATAACGCCCTGACAACAGCTCATAACCAGCTATCTGCTGTCCATAGAATTGTAGCGATATCACAGATTGGCTGCAACATTCCTTTTGAAATATGAGGCAGTTATAATGTGGCAAGGAGGTTGTAATTACATAGTGAGGTGGCTACCAGGTTCATGGGGAAATCACAGATTTCACGTCAGATGTTGAATTGTTCACCACCCATTATGATGATTATACAAGATTGGAGACCAAATATAACACGGGTATAAGCTGGCAAACAAGTCACATTTCATTCCAAGGAGGAGATATTTTTTCAACCGGCAAATGAAACGTTGTCATTGAAACTTGTGTGCCAGATGCGAAATAAATATGCTAAAGTAAAGTGTAAGCATAATTAAATCACCAAAGTCCTCATGGTGATTGGGAGGGAGAAGACGGTACGCCCTGTGAGCAATGAGATGTGATACTTATGCAAGTACTGTAAATGCATTGCGCAGCAATACATAATATATTTTAAAGGTTGATCAGATTCATGACCCGAGCGCGAGGGCAAATGGCGCTGTGGCGGGCGCCGCGCGATAGAAATTTCTTTGCAAGTTCATTCAAACTCCGGCACACGTGACTTTGTTGATATAAGTTCAATTCACGTCGTTGACTCGATTTCAACTTGAACTTGTCTTCTTACCCTCACTACTAGTGTTGGGCACGGGTGCCGACACCCGTGCGGGTTTGCGGGTACGGGTGTGGCGGGTGCGGGTGCGGGTGCACTTTGAGTGACCCTCAGCCAACCCGCACCCGTGCGCCTGGGTCACGGGTTTTCGGCGGCACACGGGAAACTCCGAAATGTGTCAAATATGTTCTTTAGTTACTTGAATAAATAATTATGTAATGTAGTTGCCAAAATTTATTCTAATTCTAATTCAACATTGCACAAATTCTCACGATGCCCCCATCAAACCCGCACGGGTTTCTGTACCCACGGGTCCCGTGCAAACCCGCACCTGCAAGCACGGGATCCCATACCCGTGGCCACGGGTGCGGGTTTTGGTGGGTACGGGTGCGGGTCGACAAAAATTCGCCCGCGGGTTACCCGTGCCCATCACTACTCACTACCCCTCTGATACCACCGGTCTCCCTCTCTTGAAATGCCATCAAGGTAAAGGCGGCTCAGGCCCTTGTATTCCCTGCTGATGCCCTTCTGTGATAGATTCCTAGCCCATACCGCTGCCCACAGGTCTTTGGTTCTAACGACGCCCCGTTAGGGCTCTACTCGAGTGCCAGGATGGATTGCTGGAATGAGAATCATAATGACGTGGGCTGGTGGGTCCTTCAGTATGTACAAACTTCTGACTTGGCTGCAGTCTAACCTCATCCCTCCGTTCAACAGTGCGTGATGTCAGTTGCGAGGACAGGTAAGTCATTCAACATTTCTTGACTTTGATCCTGTCTGACGCTCTACCGTCTCTCAGGACCTGCTCTTGTTTTGTTCTCATTTCCAAGTAATGTTCCGCCCCAATTGTATGCCACCATTCAGGTATGTGATGCTTCGTTTACTGTAACACCTATGCTGATCCATCTTTGTTGCTTCAAGTTGCGGGCTCGCAGGTTTACTTGTATGCCAGTTTTCTCGCTCACCTTTCTGATTCTAGAGGATGCCTTTTATGCTCCTCTCGTCATTGTAAGTGACATTGTCCTCTCAACAAATGGTTGACTAATGATGGCATTTACAGACCAGTCATTCCCACTGCATATCACAGCTCGTCTCAAGAAGGCATTTGTAGTATGCTGGCACTCTTGAGCTCGAGGTTAAGGTCTCAGAATTCCGTGCTTGCACATCGCCCTTTACTATTATCCAGTGTATCATCTTACATAGTCAATATATTATTTTTTCTGCCTATTTGATTTGATATGACGCAAGTAATTATAAGTATTCCTTGTAATGATGTGGCCCAATATGAACTCATTGAAAGCTAATACCATCCTATGAGTATTTTAGAATCTTATAACCCGTAGACGAACCATGAAAAATATTGCAGCCAGCTTGTCGTCATACCCGGACATGATATCAAATCACAATGATGCACCGGCATTACGGTAACTCATGATACATCGTCTGAAATATTAACCGGACCTGCTACTGTCTGGCTATTTCTGGCATTGTGAGTTGATGTATAATATTATAACAAGCTCATAACGCCGACGGCACTCTATAATGCATTTTGTATGCTCATATGGCAAGATAGGAATTTCCACGATTTACTGATGGCCACACTTTCATACTTATTCATCGTGATCCTACATACAGAGCATAGAACTTCACTATGACAGAATTGAATACATTTTCCCGTTGCGAATCTATACATTTGCTACAGATAGGGGATTACAAAAGTTGGATAGAAGCACAGTGAGGCCAAAGAAAAAGAATAGACCTCATCCAGGGTCGAACGCGCATTGTTTTGTTGTGTCCCGTGAGAAGGATAACCCTCACGTGATGTTCGAGCAAAACGCGCTTACCTCGTGGCCGGCGTGTTCCATGTTCAACTTTGGTTCGTAACGGTCATCCAGCGACGAAAAGTCCTGAAACAACATTCAACAGGCGTTAGGCCTTCCTCAAGAAAACAGAAACCATGTATCAAGCTCAGACGTACACAAGAATGCCCTCGGCACCGCAACCTGCTCCCATGCAGCGCAGACACCCGTTGACCAACGCAGTCAACCACCAGGTCAACCACCAGGAAACCCCACCGAAGCCCCCGCCGAAAGCACCTGCCTCGCCGCCTCTGCCAAGGCAGAACAGCAAGACTACACCGCCGTCGCCACCGAAGATTATCACCGACAAGACCGGCAGATTGCAGTTCAATCGTGTTGGCTTCCTCGGAGAGGTGAGTGGTTCAGCAAAGTGGCGCTTTGCATTTCCTGAAATGCTTCTTAGGGCGGGTTCGCGCGGGTATATGAAGTCAAAGATGCACGAGGCTCTCGTTTAGCATGCAAGGTTGTCACGAAATCGTCTCTTAAAACGAAGAAAGCTAAAACAAAAGTGAGTCGGTTGTGGGTCTGTTGACTACTTGTCCTAACGCTAGCCTGTTCTAGCTTTACGCAGAAATCAAAATCCACCGATCGCTAGAACACCCCAACATCGTCAATTTTCAAGAGTGTTTCGAAGATGCAGACAACGTTTACATGACTCTAGAACTTTGCCCGTCTGGCTCGCTCATGGACATGTTGCGCCGTCGTCGCAGATTTACGGAGCCCGAGGCTCGCTTCTTTATGGTCCAACTCATCGGCGCGTGTCACTACATGCATACCCACCAGGTAATCCATCGTGACTTGAAGCTAGGCAACCTTTTCCTCGATGCGAACATGAATATCAAAGTAGGCGACTTCGGACTTGCAGCTCTGATCGAGAACCCAGGAGAGAGGAAGAAGACGATCTGTGGAACGCCGAACTACATTGCCCCTGAAGTCTTGTTCGATACCGCCAATGGCCACAGCTTCGAAGTTGACACCTGGTCAATAGGAGTTATCTTGTATACCCTCGTCGTTGGTCGGCCCCCTTTCCAGACGAAAGACGTCAAGGCGATTTACAAGTAAGCTCTGCACTCGTGCGCTAGATGGCCAGGCGACTGACCTATCTGACAAGGCGTATCCGTGACAACGAGTACGAATTTCCGACGGAACGTGTCATCTCGTCCGCGGTCCAGCATCTTATCCAGCAAATCCTCACTCCAGACCCTTCTCAAAGACCAACGCTTCACGAAATCGTCGACCATGCATTTTTCACTCAAGGACCCGTGCCCTCCTATATCCCAACCTCGGCGCACGACCTGACGCCAGACTTCCGCCACATCACCAAGTCCGCGTCAGACAGCAACCTCAAACGACTCCGCAAATATTCTCTCCTGGACGTAGACCAGACCATGCCGCCTTCGTTACCGTCCTCCGCGTCTAATGGCGGTCTCGCCGCGAGCAAGAGTATTACCACGAGCATTGCGCAACAGGAGAAGGAGTTCCAGAAGGCCGTGCAGCCCGGCTCGCCCATCTCTGCGCTCCTCAGCTCTGCGCGTCAGCCACTCCTCATGGGCAACGGCGGCGGTGGGGCTGGCGGCGGTACGGCACGTGAGAGCCCGCTGTTGAGGAATCTGCAGGCGGTCAAGGAGAGTCCATTAGGCCGGCGCAATGTTACCCGTGGCCTGGACGGCATCGTCGAGGAGAATGGGCCCCAGGGCAGGAAGAGGATGGACGAGGGTGACCATGAGGAAGAGGAGCTGCGGTTAAGGAAAAAGGAGCTTGAGGCGCAGAAGGCGAGGATCGTCGCACAGATGGCGCCTGTGCGTGAGGAGCAGGAGCCTGAGCAAGAGGAAAGAGAGGAAGTGGAAAAGGAGGTCATAAAACCTCGAGAGAAGATGAGAGAGAGGTATGCGGCCGTCGATCGCGAGAATGTCGCTCCTGGCGGTGTTGGAAGCATTGGGCAGAAGTATAGCAGAGCAAGAGAGCAACCCAGGGTCGGAGTGATGGACAAAGAGAACACGCACACAGCCGGTTAGTAACTCTTTTCATCTCCTTCTGAATAGTGCTTTAACATTCACTTTCACCTATCAGGTCACGCGTATTCCGCGCCCGCCCCAGTAGCGCCGCCAGTTCCACCCAAACTCAACGGGTTTGATGCTGCTGCGCAAACGCTGACGATGGCCTTCGATGCTAAGGCAATGGGCAGAGTCTTCCGTGAACCGCAGGGCAACCTACCTCTTCCAGATGAACGGGTGTTCATCGTCAGCTGGGTCGATTACTGCAACAAATACGGCATGGGCTACGCTCTGACAGACGGAAGTGTTGGCGTGCATTTCAACGACAGCACGACCCTGGTTTTGAGCCCCGATAAAATGTGAGTTTTCTTTCTCTCTTCTTGGCTGCACGGTTCGACGAGATGCTGATGGGCTGGACGTAGTCACTTCGACTACATCACCTCTCGGCGGCAGGGCGCGGTCTACGTGCGGAAGTCATACACCGTCGATGTCTACCCTGAAGATCTCAAGAGCAAAGTATATCTCTTGAAGCACTTCGAACGGTATATCATGGATCGTCTATATGGCGAATACGAATATACCTTCGAGGATGTTGGGAGAGAGAAGGGCATGGAGTGGGTTCAGAAGTACCTCAGGATGAAGCATGTCATCGTCTTCAAGCTGAGTCACGATGTGCTGCAGGTATGTTCTTCCTTCCTTTTCCGCTCAATGGGGCCCAAGAATGCTAATTCTCGGGCCGTCTACCAGTTCAACTTCTACGACCACTCCAAACTCATCCTCTCCTCACACGGTCTGCTTGTCACGCATATTGATAAGCACTACAAAATGACTCGCTGGGCGCTCAGCGACATCATGGCTCAAGCACTTGCGCCTCCGTCACCCCGCGACGACCCGGAGCAGGTCAAGTTCAACCAGCGGCTCGTCGACAAGCTCAAGTACTGCAAAGAGGTCTTGATCAGTATTCGCACTGCGAGTGCGTCTGGCGGCTCTGGGATTCCGGAGGAGAGCGAGGCGATGGGCTCGGCTTTGACTGGAGCTTTGAACCCGAGTTTGCCCGCAACGGCTACAGGGTCGATTGCTTCTAGGACGTCGAAGATGTCACTTCGGTGAAGCAAAAGATGAGAATCTGGTCTCGTCCTTTAGAGCAATGCCGTTTGGAGATGATGTATGGTGATTGTGCTGGGGCTTGAACCGACGACGACAGGTCCTCGATCACTCCTCAGCATACGAGACGGGAAGACGGCTACGATGATTCGGACAAATGATGATGCCATTGCCTGGTGCCTCCTGCATTTCCTTTTTTATTCTTTATTCTTGTATTCATCCTGTCGTCGCAAGGAAGACTGGCCAAGTACATGTGTATTATTTGTATACCCCGTCCATACATACATTTTCTTTTCTGCAACTCTACACGCTGTCTACGTTTCCAACCTCGCTCTTTCTCTGATGTTCTTCCTGGTTTTCTGAACGTTCTCTCAACACAACCACTCTCCTGTCTCGTCCATCACCATCTCGATTCCTACATTTGAATTTGTTGTTTTGAATTCGTCGTGTTGCTTTTTATCGTTTTGTAAGTAAAGGTAGTAATGTCCTTGAACGAATATCGAATAAATACTACATAGATACGTAAACACCGGCCTAGGAAGTGTTGACCTCGTTGACGTGTTCCAACTTATGACTTTTTTGCAAGCCGGAACCGCCGGAGAGTAAGTACTGAAATACTGACGGTACCAAGTACATATCAATAATGATATTATGCCACAGGTAGGATTACAACGACAACATTTTCCAGATGAATTCGCCGCCTTCAACTGACTCTCCCATAGTACGGCGCGAAATAAAATTAACTCATAACAAATTTTTGCACCTTGTCCTTGGTCACATTGACATAGCCTTAAGCTTGACTTGTGGGTCCAGACGTAATATTGATGAGCAGCTGCGCTCCGGAATCCTTCTTTGTGTACAAGGCCGGCGCCTGTGAGCATTTTGTGAGCATTGGAATAGAATTTCAACAGTGATTCCGATTCGGGATAGCTACGTATACAGTAACAACAAATGGTCAGGCAAGGTCGCTCATTTCGTGCAGTGCCAGTACAGCATACAGTGCCATACACGAGTACCGTATGTACTCGATTTCTTAGATACAACCAAACCCCTCGTCGTTGTGTATGTAAAACGCGCGTCTCCAGGCAACCGAGGAATGCAGACTCCAGAGTGAGATCCTGTAATGCAGTGAAGATGCATTTAACGACACCGAAACTTCTTCATTAAGGACTTGCTTTCTTCAGGATAAGGATCCCATATACGAATCCCGGATCAAGTGCGGAGGACGGCTTAAATTGAACCTGGGTGACTAATGCCCTCCAGAACGCACGCTGGGGTCGCACCCACGCATGGCAGACATGGTACGCGTGGAGCGCATAAACATATATATACTTGCGAGCGGTGTGAATGGGTCTAGGCGTCTGCACCCACATCGTATTTCTCATGAAAAACCTGATCTTGGCTAGCGGAGAAGCTGATCACGATCCCCACCGCCGCGTGTCCTTGTTCCAAAAACATACACATCCATCTTGCTTCCTTTGTGCTCCTTCCCCTGCGATGGAGCTTGTTTCCCAGTAACCAAAGAAATGGGGCCCTAAAGCTATGCACGGAGAAGATTGGCAGACGGTATTAAACGCCGAACGCACTGTTGAGTCGTAGTTGGGCAAGTTTCGCGTATAGACATAGGCCGATCAGTTGGCGCAGCGCACTGCGTTTATGATTTCGTGACGTCGTGAAGGAGGAAAGAGGTGAAACTTGAGAGAAGGCGACATAGCTTAAATTGAACGGTCGAATTTGGGTTATGTCAAATTTTTTGTGATACCTATCCACTTCTAGCTGTAGTTCGCAGGTCCTATATAGTATAACGAGTGGAGGGAAAGGGGAATACGGGACCACCAGTGATGAGGACATGATGGCCTGCGGTTTGGGCGTCATTAGGCGTCGCAGGGACGCCTGTACTATGATTATGGGGTCGGTTATGATTTGCGTCAATGACGATCTGATGTAGCCTGACGTAGTTTGGGAACTCTTATGAGTTCCAGAAACTAGTGAACAGTTCGCGAGAAGTGATATTTCATGATCGCAGAACTTGCAGAAGTATTGTAGAGACTAGAGGTCGAGCCACCTAAGAGGCTAGAGAGTGCAAAACACAACCCCAAATGGCGAAAAGCATAATCGACATCGCTCCTTGCCGGAGATTAGGCGCCACCAGACGCCTGAACACGTTATGGATTCACGAAATATTCACAATTCCTCCGTCCAGCACCGAGTGGCGAGCGGCGTCCGTTCACATGGAATCCTGAGGTTTCTTCTAGCGCGTACACATACGTGAACGGCGAGGAAGAGTACTCTAGTATGCAGTGCCCAGTAAGGTTTGATTCAGAAATTTCCAATGATTGAGAGAAATTCCAAGGTTCCACCAGACCACCTGACAGCACATCGAACCTGATAGCGAGTTTTCGCACCTGGGAATCGATATTATGGGTATGGTGGGATCACGATGCATGGGTGCCGCACGATGCAGCGAATCAGGATCACGATTTCCAGACGGGCAGCTGAGCTTGGAGCGAAAACAGAGTCCTTGGAACATTCCTCCCAGAACAAGAACGCACAAAACGAGAAGGGAATCCGAGGAGTAGGACTGAGAAGAGACCCAGATGAAGGTTTGGATAAAGGAGTGGCCAAATGCGGATAAACATAAACTAGGGGACTGATTTGGCAGCGAGAGAAATTCCAGGGGTGGGAGGGGGACCCCGAAGGACGCTGGATGAGCTTGTGGTCGTTGGGATATGGGGGCGACAAGAATAAGAGCACAGGATGGACGCCAAAAAGGATGGAGATGTGATGTCTGCCGTATGTGAAAGAGTAGGAGAGAGGGACGGAGGATTATCATGGACGAATGAGATGATCAGCGCAAGTGAGGCTGTTCCCGGGGTCTCTACCACGACGGCTGATGAGGAATCGGATGGGTGGGAATGGTGGAGGAGCAAGAGGACCCTTGAGTCTATAAAGAGGGAGAACAATGGGAACTCCAGTTTCCCGTCCCGCTCACCTCTTTTGTTCCTCTTTTCGGGCTGACCGACCACGACTTTCCGCCTCTTCACACACACGCGCCACGCACACGACACGACTTCCTCCTTATCTTACCTGCATCATCATATAGACATCGCCATCCACAATGCCCGCCGTGCGCTTATCTCGTAGAAGGAGATCGTCTCATGCCATCTGTGAGTACTCACCTCCTGCGCCTTCTCGGCTATCCTGACCGCCAGCGCAGTCACCCCAGCCAAACCAGGGATCTATGGCATCCCAGCCCGGCCAGTGACCTTTGCGCCCAACGTCACACCCGTTACCTTCGTAGACTCCGATGATCTATCATCCAACGACGACCCCGCGTCAGCTGGTTCTCCCACCGCCACTCTCTTCCCACCGTCAGAAACCCCCGCACCACCTCCTACACGCAAGCGCTGCCCACCAGGAAAGAGACGCTCACAGGGCTACATCCCGCGCCCACCTAATGCCTTCATGCTCTTCCGCGCCGATTTCGTGAGGCAGAAGCATGTACCTGGCTCGATAGAGACGAATCACGGAAGTTTGTCCAAGATCATCGGTATGTTTCTCCCTCTCCCAAGTTGTGATCAGCGCCCATCTCACCTCATCTCGTGCTTACCAGGTACGTGCTGGCGTCAGTTGCCACTTGAGGAGAAACGCATCTGGGAGGTTAAAGCCAAGCAAGAGAAAGCGAACCATAAGGCGATGTTCCCCGACTACCGCTTCCGCCCTGTGCACAACAAGAACAAGAACGGCGGCGTTAACGATGCTTCGGCGAAGGACGCTGACCCCAAGCGCAAGGAGAAGCAGCCGACGACAATGGAAGACGAGCGCCGATGCGAAGAGGTTGCTCAGCTGCTCCTGGAAGGCAAGAAGGGCGAGGAGCTCGCTATGGCCGTGCGCCACCTCGATCGTGAGCGCGAGAGGGAGCTGGAGCTGGAGTTGGGTTTGGAGATGGGTATGGGGCTGCAGAGCAGGAGGGACAGCTACGGAAGCGAAAGCCAGAGCGTACCTGTGAGCAGCAGCGCGAGCCCCATGATGATGCCCATGCCTCTACATATGCCCCTGCCCATGGGTAATATCCACGTGGGCGGCATGCACAACTCCTCGTTGCACAAGCCTTCGTCCATGGGAATGTATCACCGCCGCTCCTCGTCCGTTCCCCTTCCTAATGACTTTTTCGCGAATTTCCACCCCTTCGCGTCTTCTTCGATGTCGCCGTCCCCAGATGGCATCGCTCTGCCTTCTGTGCCCTTCATGAGCCGGTCGGGCGCCGCCTCGCCTGTGCGCAGCATCTCGCGCCAACAGCAATTCTTGGGTCAGTACAACCAGCAACAGCAGCAATTCGGGTTCCAGAATCCTTTCCAGCAGCAGGGTCAATTCCAGTTCTCGCAACAGCAAGGTTTCCAACAGACCCAACATTCGTTTGAAAGCCAGGGTCAGTTCTCCAACCCCTTCCAGAATTCTCTGCAGGCTCTCCAGGGCACGACGCCGACCGCGTTCAGTTTTGGCGCCGGCCACCCCACGCTTTCTCAGCGTAATTCGCTCGGCCAGCGCCGTGCTTCGTCTGCACAGCCCATGCTCATGCGCTCGTGGACGATGCCCATGTCCAGTTACGATACAGCACAGCCCCATATGCAGATGGAGCGCGACCACAGTCCCTTACCTGACGTCGACCCCGGGCTGTTCGCCGATTTTTCTTTTGGCGGTAACCCGAACAGTGCCAGTGCGACTTCGTCCTCGAGCTCTGAAGTCGACCCCGTATCTGGTACACCCGACGTCTCCTTGTCAGCGTCCTCGTCCCACCCATCGTCGGCGTACTCTGGGTCGCCCCCGCCGCCGGATATGCCTCTGAATGCGATCAACGGCATGCAGCAGATGGATATGAGCGCATATATGCACCTCGACACCCTCTATCCGACGGACCAGATGTATGGCGGCCTCGACCCCATGTACGCGAGCCATATAGACGAAGCCTCCATCGACCCCATCGCGCGCAGCATGAACGATAGTAGCGTCGACCCCCATGGCAGTGTGTATGCGTCGGACGTGCTTCACGCGCCCAAGCCCCAGCATACCCCTACCGAACAGGTGTTCAGTGATATACACGTCTCTGCTGTCCAAGGCCATGGACATGATATTTGGGGCCCCGGTGCTGGTGGTGAGGAACGAGGCGCGGATGGGCTGGAAGGATATTTCGAGCCCACTGCTTTCGACATGTGAGGACGACGTCGGCTAAAGCCGTTTTCGGCCCGGCATTCCGGCCTTCTACCCATTCGACTTTGGCTGCGCCTCCATCGGCACATCACAACAATATTCCTAAATCTCCTTCCTCACACAAAACATACCCTTTACCTTTCACACACCCCCAGTTTTCTTCCGGAGGCCGTGCCTTGTTCCTGTCTTTGTCGCTCTCCTCGCTATCGTCAAAACTTTTTTGCTTACAATCCAAGTACTCTATCTCGATTTTATTCTTTCATCAACATCAACCCAACCCCATTGTAGCCTTATAAAACCTCGCCTCCTCTCGTCTTGGCCTTTTCGTTTGCTCGTTTGATATAAAATCCCCTCCTCCCTTGTGTAGCCTTGAACTTGACTTTTTTCTCTCTTATGATACTACTATTATTGTGTAATTATCGTCTCGCGTTTGAGTAGCCCCACCTGTGTAGCCTTATTGATATCCTGTCTGCGTCTGGTTAGAAAATGAAATTCATGTGAATGTGTTTGAATTTTTCTGGAGGACTTGGAGGACTTGGAGGACTGGGAGGACTTGGAGGACTGGGAGGACTGGGAGGACTGGGAGGAATTGGAGAAACGACAACGTCCGTGAGCACGTGGATTCGAAATTCAACGAAACGTTGCCGTCTTCCTTGAAGTTGAAGTTCACACAAGGTTATACACTCCTCCATGGCTCTGTCGAGAACAACACATAATTTGCAACACCCCCTATTGCGCCAAACTCGACATGGCCTTGTACTCGCCTGCATAAAGAGAGTCATACGGCCCTGGATACGATCTTGCCCAGCCTCTTTTCTTCCTAGACCTTTTCTCTCCTTGGGATTACTCCGCATACAAGTGCTAAACAACAATACTGCCCCATAAACCCGAATCTACTTGGAGAAGTATGCACTTACTGGCGGCAGCTCACCGTCGAGATGCCTTCTCTATGGACTCGCATTTCTATATTGAACATCCCCGACTAGAGCATGCCGAGCCCCTGGCGATGTGGCTGGGAAGAGCCAGAGAATCTGAGGACGTCCAGTGGATATCAAGCTGAACGGCATACCCGAACTAATGTTGGAAGAATCAGTCGACCCGACATCCTGCTTTTATCCTGTTCTTGTGTTACTTATTTCTCGTACATGTTGAACAATGGAGGAAAATCAAGTTCCTGATCCCCGATACCGTAGCTTTTAAGCTCATGGCGGCGAACAAACGTCCACACCTCTTGGAATCTTTCCACATGCAGTTCCACTATGGAGTATCCCCCAACGCTTTCGCGAACGAGTATATTGACAGAGTGCGATACATGTTCTGTTCGATGCCGTTGCTGCGAAAAGTTTGCTACTAGTACTTGTGGGACGATAACCGGGACTGCTCTTATTGAAGACAGCGTTCCTTTCCACCAGCTCAAGAACATCATCTCTCTCCACCCCTGTACGGATAACGATATCCTCCAAATTCTGACACTGTCTGCCCCAAATTGAACAAGCTCGAAGTCTACCTTCGCGACAATGGATAAACACAGCGCCAATAGTGCGCACGCAGCTGGAAACGCTCATTATTTCAGCGGAAAGTAGGACAGCCAATTTATTCACGTATCTCACCCTCCTGGAGTTGAAGGCGCTCGACATCAGTCACCATCGACTGGATGACGAATTCGAAGATTACTATATATGACCCAGTCAGTGATCATCGATCATCCACAGCTTCCTCGTCCGTTCGAATTTCGCAGTGTCGCTTACAGTCCCTCGCCTTCGGTGATTTTTCACTCAGCGAACAAAGCCTTATCGCATTCTTGACATTGCCTTGCTTTTTACTGCTCAAGAAGCTCAGCTTTTGGGTTAAAGATCCCAACGATGCAGTGTGGGATGCTTTGTGCTTCAAATACTCGGGTTCATCCCTACGAGTCATGCCTTTGCTCAACGAGCTACATTTCCCGAAATATACGTCGTCAGGCCTCACATCGGATATGATCCTCAATCCATGTATGGACCAATTTCTGTACCGAAGTCAAGACCTCAGGAGATACTTCTATCCACCGTTTGCAATCCCTATCCATGCCAATATTATAGATCCGGAACGAGGAAAGGTGTTTGTGTCTGTCATAGCGAAACTCGTTCTATCTACAATGAATAAGCGTATTCTTGCCAGTGTGATACCAATTCCAGTTAATTCATCAAGTCATTGAGTAGATAGCGGCTGTCAAATGAGGTGTGGAACCCAACGTATCCTGTCTTAAACTTCTGCCATGCTTCAAAGGCTTCTTTATCCGTTTCAAGAATCTTGGAGATTTGTGTATGAGCCCGTGCGACATCAGTTGCGAGGCGCTCGAAGGCTTCCATCTTGGAGAGCCCATGGCGTCTAGCAAGGACCGAGATATAATTCACAGTCTCTCCTGCGAGCTCTTCCTTGTAGAACGAGAGAACATCGCTAGCATGGCAAGTCAGCCGGGTGATTTGTGGACTTTAAACTGCCTGACTCACTTTCCATAATCGATATAAGCGACGAGTTCAGGAAGTGCCTTTACAAACGCAGAAGATCAGATTGCAAGTAATGAACGCTCCTGAATCATGAGCATATGACCTTTACCCTCACCTGGATATAGCTTTGCAATGGAACGGTAGGAGGGAATATCATCAGGGCATATGCCTCGGATGCGCCGGACATTGCCCTGGAAAACTCCGGATAACTCTTAGCGTAGATTGAGGCCTACGATTACCAGGTTAACACTGGGTGAAAAATTATCGACGTAAGAGACGTACCTGCATTCCCTTAGTTTGGAACTCCAGCAATAACGCGTTAATTACATTGAGAGTAGTTATCAATATGATGTTGGCAGCGACCCGCTCGTAGTACTTCGGAATCTCGTGCAGGCAGTCCGCTAGGCCATCCAAGACCGGATCTTCCTGTGTTTCTCGCAGGACGAATCGTTCGTTGAAAACGGATACGCGCTGCACGTCGCGCTGATATACGTCGTCGAGATATACGAGGAAAGCGGTGTAAAGTGAAATGAAAACACGGGTTGCTTCGCTTTCGAGATGACCGTAGGCGACGGAAGCCATGACCACTCCAGATTGAATGAATGGGAGGAGTGAAGGAACAGAACGGTCTGTGCCCATCGGATATCCCCGCTCCCTGGCTACTGCGCAACAGAGGTCATGGAGTTCCTGGTCATATGGTGTTACGACGTATGGGATTTGACATTTAATGAGGAGGTCTTTGATGATGTCGCGCATGACCTCTTTTTGGGAGGTCCCAAGTTCGACCTAAGTGTGCATATATACCACGATCGATGCGTATGTTAGGGGTAAGAGCGAAGCTACTTACATCTTTCTGTAGGGCATTCCAACTTGACATCGTGGTTCTGTAGGATTGCGTTGGTGCTGAAATTAAAGCTGTGGTGGTACCGAGCACGAGTTAATTCGTTGAAGTGAAGGTTTTGGGGTTATCTTTCCAGTACTTTGCTGGTAGGGTTTTATACCCTGCCTATACCAGCCCAAAGAAAAAAAGAAGCGATGTCTCAGAGCGCTGTATTAAAAAGAAGAGGGTGGTGGTCATTAATTAACCTGGTTCAAAAGCCGATATTAGAATGGGATCATATCGAGCAGCGACTCACGGAAATCCCAAAGGCATACCGTGGAACCTAATCATTTAAAACCAATAAGTATCAGAATAAGATCATATCGAGCCGCGACTCACGGAGGTCACAATATTCGAAAAAACCTGGTCATCAGGGCAGGAGAGTCGATCCCAAGCAGGACAATGCGACATGACAGCATCCAATCTTGTAAACCGTTTCGGCGCTTATCGTAAGAGACTAAACTCCCGGCCATCCTCAATTAGTTATTTCTGCTAAGAGGTGTCCACGGAGTTGCGATTTGCACTGGAAGTTTCCATGCCGCCGACTACAGGATCCCAATTTCCAAGCGTCCATCTCTCCCACATGTTGAAGTTATGTAGCCGATCGTTCAAGCCAGTCGACTACATATAGAGGCAAGCAACGTTGCCGTGACCCCTGAGAAGGAAAAACAACTCGCTCGAGAGCTGGAACTTATGCCAGAAGACGCCGGGTTGGCTTATTGCGGGATGAATCATGACTCGTCTTATCCGAGAGCAAAAAAAAGGCGATAATTTATATAAATCATGACAAGTGGATAATAAAACTCACCAAATCCATATTCGTCGCGCTGCCAAAGATAAAATCTTGAACGGGTGACCTTGGAAGTAGGTGATGACGGCCGTCTTGGACTATGTACTTACTATTAGTGATTGTGCGGCATGGTTGCCCTAAGTAAGTATTTCCAAATTTTGAGTGAGGGAAACTGCGATGGTTTTGAATCGGAGCTGCTGAATTGTCAGGCACCGCGATCACCGGGTTCGGCGAGCTAGATTTTCCCTCCAGCTGGCTTCCTAAAACAAACGAACGACCTTGACCTCAACGCTGTTGACGTTCACCTACATCTTGCAGTGCTCAGATACCGGCGACGAGCTTTACGCACCACTCCGAATCCCTCGGAATTTCTTCCTTCGCGACCTTGCCAATTTAAGGGCCAAAGCAGGATATAGAAGTCCCTCAGGAGCACTGGAGCAGGATGTCATGATCACCGGCCTAGTTCGTCCTCTCCCTCGGCTACTGTGATGCTTGTTTGAGCGCGAAGATTGCTCGAAGGTGGTATGAACAGTAACCATCACCATTTGGAAAGAACGCGACAGGGGACAAGAAAGGGCGCCATCCCGAGGCGTAACCGCATCAACTCTTCATGGTCCGTATCTACGTTTTCCGCGTTTTTATTGCGTATGACTGCTCGCCGAGTGCTATACATACACTCCGAGGACATTGTGTCACAGGCAGTCGTTCTGTTGCTTATCTCTGCGGTACTGGACATGGAATTGCCTTGTGATAGAGATCATTATGCCGTTTCTGGAACGTGCTGCATAGTACTTGTCAGGTTCACGGAAAGTCCATCGTTAGAAACGCAGCATTTCCGGAAGAGTAGAAGGGGGTGGATGCGGGATTGGCCTGGAATGAATACAGGATTGGGGTGGCGCGAGGTAAGTACATAGTATCCGTCTTTTTCTCTCCTGCTTCAACTTGACAACGCTGACACAATTTCATCCAGACGTGCCCGCGGACTACGCAGTCAGCCCAGCGCATATTACTCACTCCATTCAAGTTGGAGAAGCCCTGGGTTTCAGGAGAGCTGCGCCGCCCCCCAACGACATGACATCCACTTCCTTTGGTCTCCTATCACTGAATGCAATTGAATTACGAGGAGTTTTCAAGAACGATCGCCACGGATAAGTTTTCCTTTGCGATGCTAGGCCTTTCGGGCTAAAGATGACCCTGCTAATTACTATGTGGAAACCGGCTTCCGTTTGCCTATGCGACCATGCCAGGCACAGCCATGTCCCGATCCTGGGTCTCTATACGTGTTAGTCATTGCCTATAGGTATATTTTCACTTGCTCGACGCCACTTATACATTAAAAATTACGTTTAGGCAGATGCAAGCGTTATTAGTTCATGGTCCCTTTCCAGAGTTATGATCAACTCCAATAAATTTCGTTTTACTGGTCAGTGAGAATAATTTGGTTTCAGAACAAGACTCAAGAGATCTACTGAACGTAACTTATTGGCAGATGATCGCGAAGACAACTCATCCTTCGTTCGCACTGTTTCCCTCCGACTGTGGTCCTGCAGGAGAAAGGATGGAAATAATGAGGTCTGAGGACTCGCGAGTCGAGACCTCCCATCGCCGGCATTTCAGAAGGCGTGAAGAGAGAAGCAGCGAAAGCCATCATCGCTGCCATCATATTTTCCCCAGCAACTCGCCACTAAAATTACTCGCCAATAAAATTCCCGGTCGTGCGTGGCCTTCAGGACTCTGTGGCCTGGGTCGTTGGCAGCATGACAAACCGTGCTCGTGGAATGCCCTGGTAATCGAAGCACCACACACGTTTACCTTTGCGCAAATATATCGTGCCGGACAGTAAGGCCTCTCCCTTCACTCAGACTGGTCGATGGCTGGATGGATGTTGTTACACCAACGACGGTTCTTTAGAAACCCATTGGTTTTGCTTCATCCGTGGTCTTGCTCTCCGTTCCACCCGGCCTCGATTTTTTGTATGCTACGCTTCTACACTCCCCTCCATCCAACAACGTTTCGGATGGTACCTTTTCATGTATCCGTTGATCGTTCCTCCGCATTTTAGCATCCGGTGAAAGCTTTTTGCAACGAAGGAAGGCCCGAAGCATGGGACGAGGAACGACCATATGGACCAGGTACGGCTTTACTTGTCCTGGCTGGCCTCTGGATTGTGTTCGTTTCAGATACTGAAGGTCTATTAGCCGCTAATAGGCGATTCTGATAATTAGACCATGATAGGGAACCTACATAGTCCGTGGTCAGCTGCGAGGTGTACACGGGCCGCATGGAACGTGGAGTGTGCGGCTGTGGAAATTGGGCTTGTGACCATGGTTCGATATGTTTTCTCTATTACCTGGGACCAATTTAATCCGGTGAGCGTATTGTGCGGTTTGAGCGTTGAGTTTTTTCGATTTATCCCTTTCCTTAATTGTTTGGAAGGATCGCTGCGACCGTTCCGTGAGCATCAGTACTTATTGCCCAATTTTCATTATATTTTCATGATACTGATTCTAAATAGTCATTTGATTCTAGATGACTGCTGCTGGGGATTATTTAGGCGCTATATGTGTCGATATCACTACCAGTTCTCATTTTGAAGCCTCTCCGGCTACGATCGCTGGAGAATGGATTTCCTATCCGAATTCACGGAGTATTTCAATCCGAAAATTCCTTGCGAAAGCCAGTGCAAAAAGTAACAAGGATAGCGTCGCGCAAATGGACTTCCACTTGACTTAAAGGTTAGTGATCACCGTCGATTCATTTTCCAGTTCTTGATGCCCGATTCGTCATACCCAGCTTGTGAAAAGGCAAGAAAAATCGTCGGCTGCTCCCATCGGCAAGATCAAGCTTCAAGCATCATGTATCGGGTTACCGTTGCCCGACATCCATACTTGGCCGTACTCGAGGGCGGATATCGAGAATCGCGCAAGAAACTTTCGAGGGTTCAGCGAATTATGGCCTTGGTCGTGGCTACATCCTCCATACATGCACCTGGCCTTTCTTTGTGTGCAATCGTTGGATCCTGGCAAAATATGAATCTGAATCTTATTTCTCGGAGACTGTTGTATGTGTTTTCTTCACGATGTCCATTTCTCAGCAAGTTCTATCTCGTTGATTGGGATCTAGTCACCAATGCCATATGGAGTTACATCGCCCTTTACGGGCTTTTACCGCTCTCCCAAGCTGACGATGCAAATGCTTCTCGCCGTTAGGTACGCCCGATTCCGGTTTGTGATACAATGTGATACATGCATCTACTTATTCCGAGCCCATCAGTATACATATATAACATGCGCCGAAGTCCATGCAAACCATTCTTTCGACCCCTTCAATCATCATGTATATCTCTAGCCTCATTGCAATTGTCGCCCTCACGTTCTTTACCTCTACCCAAGCGTCACCCGTGAGTCGTTATCTTTTCTGGTCGTACTACGCATTATGCTTACATCCACCTCCGCTGCCTAGATTTCTGTCGGACTCCTCCACCGCCACAATCTCGTCCACGAGATAGCAAGAAGAGTTGATGTGAGTTTCGCACTACCTACTTTTATCCCATTGACTTGACCAACACATCCTTCGTCGATCTATAGGACGCCTCTTTACCTTCCAGGAGAGACGATTTAGTCGCCCGCGTTCCACCTGGCATAGACTGGAAACGCGCTGACGACACCTCTGCGCCCGATCCGTCCAAAGACTGGAAACGAGAGGATGGTGCCACAGCCGGCCCGCCTGGCGACTGGCGGCGAGCAAACCTCCTTTCCCTCACTCCTGGTTCTCCGAATGGAAACGAGAGGCCGATCCCACACCCAATCCACCTGGCACAGATTGGAAGCGAGAGGACGATGCCACCGCTGCCCCTCCCTGGAAGCGAGAAAGACAAGAAACCGCTTCTCCTCCCTGGAAAAGGGACGATGCCGACATCAGTTCTCCTCCCTGGAAACGAATGGATTGACCGACATTCTTCCCTGCCCTGCACGCACATTCAAACCGACTCCCGCCGTAGAAGCGCGCTGTCGAATCTAGCACTCAAAATTTGAACTAGGAGATGTTGATGTAAGGAATTGCCAGTGGTATCGCTCCAATGTCTTTGGAAGCAAGCTAAAGAAATTCCGTCGCGGTGTTACTTCTTCTCCGGATCCCTCCCGCTGCTTATCTATGGTTATTTAGTTTTTCTTGTTATTTCACCCCTTACTCATACCCTTATTCCATTGTCGCTCTGAATACGACCTATTCCTTCCCTTATGTCCTTCGTCATCCTTCTTGCCTTTTTTCAAGATGCTAGCTTCCTGTATTCTATTCTCCTCCGACGAGATCTCTCCTTGCAAAATTTATTCCATTCTTGAGAGGTATCCTTGACGGAAAGTTGATGGAATGGAAGTTTTATCATGTGGAAGGTGTTTACTTTTGGCTTGCATTTTCTTCTTTCTGTCATCCCTGTCGCCGATAGTTTGGACTCGGATCACTGTTGACAGTGAAAATGTATCACGTTAACGCGCTGCTTCATATCCCTGTGTGGTTTACGACACGCATTCCCAGCACGCTGATCTAGGGGAGTCTGTACATCCGTAACAACTTTGCTTGCTTCAATTGCTCGCTTTGAATATAATCTCTGAAATTACATCCAATGCAGTTGTGTGCACCTTCGTGCGCCATTAAACCAATCCAGATATCGCCTTCTGGACTACTCTGCTAGGTCACAGAGCGCCTTGCTCTCAAGTTGATATGCGCTAAAGAAATGTTTTCTTTTAGATTTTCTTGGTTCTGGGTTCTTCAGCAACAACATGATTTGCACCAAGAATGGCTTCTGTGCATGCTTTCAGCTGCAGAACATGTACAAGCGCCGATGATTACGTCATCCCGTCAGCAACCGGGAGCACTTGGTTGTCGGCAAACAAATCCTTCCATTGAACCGTGTTGTGTCTTCAAATCCAAATTTCGAACGCTTTTTCTCCATGTTGACTGCAGAGAGCCTCTGAAGAAGCTGTTATTTTATCTAACAAGAACGGTCTGGCTTGCGTCGACTTCGGCATCGGAATTTAATCGATGAGTTTTTGAACTCGTAAGTCATTAAATTTCTCGCACAATGTAGTACGTATTCACCTTTTAGGCCATTTCACATCGATTGTACTGTCTAAAGGACACGAATTTAAGGAAGAATAGCTTCTTTTTGCTCGTGCTTGACCATCGATTTTCGTCGAGGGACCTTTCGGCGACTTCAACCTCTTCAGAGAGAGGGACATTATCATCAACTCCACCATTTCCGGAGCTTACAGAATCGCAGGGGCTTTGGCAGAGTAAGTTGTTCTTTTCCTCATATTCTCTTTTAACGACGTGTTATACTCCTAGTCGTCCGCCTAACGATAATATAAACTACCTCGACACATCAAAAGTATCGACGAAAATCAAATCAATGTCGATAGATCTAAGTCTCGACAGGCTTAACCAGCTGGTCAAGCACTTGCCGCCGTTCACTCGCCCTACCATCCACGTCGCAGGCACAAACGGCAAAGGCAGCGTCTCCGCCCTGCTTACGTCCATCCTCCTTGCCTCTCATAAACCATCAGAATCACAATTTACCTCGTCCTCCGATCCTTCACGACCCTTCCGTATTGGCCGCTACAACAGTCCTCACCTCACATCCATCCTCGATTCTATAACCATCAACAACATTCCTGTCTCTCGTTCTGTATACGACCAAGCCCGCAAAGAGGTCGAAGATGCAGATCAGAAACACGATACTCACCTTAGTGGGTTCGAGATTTTGACGTTGACTGCGCTTCGAATATTCGAAGACGAGCAGGTTGACATTGTGGTCCTCGAAGTCGGTATGGGCGGCCATCTCGATGCCACGAATATTGTTCCTACTTCCTGCATCCTCATTTCGGCATTGACTGCGGTGGATTTGGACCACCAGGCCTTTCTGGGCAATACGATAACGAAGATCAGTCAGGAGAAAGCGGGCATCGCGAGAGAGGGAAAACCGTTTGTTCTTGGGAATCAGGCGCATGATGAGGTGCAAGAGGTAGTTAGGCGAGTGGTTGGGGATGTGGGAGGGCAGGTCGTTAAGGCTGTTGATGTTAGGAGGGCGGAAGAAGTTCTGAATGAGGGTGCGGGGTTCTCGCTTCTGCCTGCATTCTCTCCTTCCTCCGCCATGAATCAAGGAGCGCCTGGTCTTCATTCATACCCTGGTGCACAATCCGTCATTGCAAGTCTTCCATGTTTCCCAACCTCGCCCCCATTGCACACCTTGCTACCTCTGCACGGCGCCCACCAGCTGGACAACCTCGGCACTGCGCTAGGCATCATTAGTGCATTGCTGACCCACGATCTCAACGCTTCAACTTCGCACCTGAACCTGCAAGACCGCATCACCCCAGAGACGATCGCGAAGGGTATACAGGAGGTTTCCTGGCCTGGGCGACTGTCATTCCACACCGTAGATGTTCCACTGCCGCAAGGTGATTCGAAGTCAACACCAGGTTCCGTCCCACTGCTAGTCCTCGCGGACGGAGCACATAACCCTGCCTCAGCGAAGACGTTGGGGGCGTATATCGACAATTTGCTCGAGTTGACACTGAAGACCCTCGATTGCTCCTCATGGACTTCACCAGAGCCTATATCGGTGCCTGTACCCATCACATTCATCCTCAGCCTCTCGCACTCGCCTCCAAAGACACCTCTCCAGACCCTTGCCCCCATGTTTGCCCCTGTTTTGTCTTCCCTTGCTGTCCCTTCCAACACTCCATCCAGCCCAAAAATAACCCTCACACCGTCACTGGGTATTGCTCTCCTCCCATTTACGCCCCCGGACGGTATGCCATGGGTCAAGCCTGTGCCGACTAGCATAATGCGGGGTGCAGTGGCCACGCTCGTACCAGGGCTGGAAGACGAAGATGTCTGGGTCGCGGACGAGGCTGGGCCGGCTGGCTTAGGCGAATCGGAGGAACTGGAAATTGGGAAGGACAGGAATAGCAACGAGGCATTGGAGCGGGCGTTGACGTGGGCAGCGCAGAGACATTCGCATTGGTCGTTTGATGGAGGTGGAGGTGGAAAAAACTCTGGAGGATTTAGAGCGCAAGGAGAAGCAACCCCGGGCCTAGTGGTGCTCGCTGGGAGCTTGTACCTCGTCGCTGACTTCTATCGAATGCTAGAAGGCGGGCCTTTGCGCGCATGAAGGACTCTTATTGAAGAGGAACGGTCGAAGGGGGAATTAAACTCGGCCAGGTTGGATTATAAGACATATGGTATTTATCATGCGAGCTCATCGTCACGACAACTCCAATTTACCATATGCACCACTCTATACGGCGTCTGTCTCTCGTCATTCTTGTCGATTTTTGGCTTAATTACCCACAGTTTTCCCGAAGGCAGAAAATTAAAATAGAACGGTCCGTCTTGCAGCTGTTCGAGTTCGAGTACGAGCTTCTCGCTGACAATAGGACAATATAGGAAAAACTATTAAGCTTGTCGTGTCTGCTCTCGTAATTCAAGCCAGAGTGGTGTGAGTGCAAATGCACTTACTAGCACATACCTGCCAGCAAATGCAAGCCGATGGTGATCATGTGTGCTCCTTCCGAAGTTCATGCGCATGGTGACTTTTGCTGGCGAGCGGAATATTCGACAGCCTAGACGAGAAATGGCGGACCGTCGTCGATTCGTGGAGACTATAAAGCATCCACCCAGTGCGCGCCATGCTCTTCAAAGAGTCCTGGAAATGTTGCTTCTCGTTACGTTGGTGGCACTCGCCATCCGCCAGGTCACCCCAGCGCCGTCTGCGAGCAGCGTTGGGTCTGACCTTACATTCCTCTTCCAAAACGACCTTAACTGTAAGTAACCAATGTCTTCGACCTCTGCCACGCAACGCTAACCGCTATCATAGGGCCGACGGCTTCTGATCATGATGGGACAATCCTTATCAGCACGCCTAGCACAAATGCCCAAGCCATCGCATCGTGCAAATCACTCAATGAAGCCTTACTGCCTACTAGTGGCATCCACTTTCATTCGGATATCACTTCACTCATGAACTATCTTGCTCTTGAGACCACTTCGCCCCAGCAGCAATTCTGGGTTGCGTCAAGTTCTTTGTCGACTTGTTCTGCCATTTCTCTGGGGAGAGGGATTCAATCTGTCCATTGCGATGCACATCTCCCGATATTCTGTTCTCAAAGTGCACCTTATAAACCAAATGTCGCCACAGACCTGAGCCCGCAATTCCAAGTCCAGGTCCACTCAAAGCAATTGACGGTTCTCGGGTAAGCTATATCTCGTTCCTCCTCTCCTACCCATTTCTCTGACGATTCTCCGCAGCACCCGAGACCATTTGTCATTCCGATTCATAGGTATTCCGTACGCGGATCCTTTCGAGCGCTTCACATACTCCAAAGTCTTCAGCGGAACAGGAAATATCACAGCTTTGACGTACGGAGCGCATTGTGTGCAGCCTGGGCAAGGCAGCGAGGATTGTCTCTTTTTGAATATTTATACCCCGTTCCTTCCTCAAGATTCCGCGAAGACGAAGGACTTGAGGCCCGTTATGTTTTGGATTCACGGAGGAGGGTTTACAGGCGGCGAGGGAAGCGATGGTGTATACGACGGTGGGAACATGGTCAGTCGTGGCGATGTCGTTGTTGTTTCCATCAACTACCGGTAAGCCAGATAGATTGTTCACTTCGTGATGCTAATTTGTACCCCTTTATAGTCTGGGAACGTTGGGCTTCCTCGCTTTGAACGACGGCGTCACAAACGGAAACTTTGGTATTGCCGATCAGGTAAATGGACCCTTTTGTTATCCGACGTTGACTCGCAGACGATTAACCTTGCAATGTTCGAGTAGATTACCGCTTTGCAGTGGGTTCACGACCATATTGCGGACTTCGGCGGTGATCCATCCCGCGTCACCATCTACGGACAGTCCGCTGGAGCCGGCTCTGTACGGGCTTTACTGGCAGCCAAGCCTGCCTTCGGGCTCTTCAAAGGCGCCATTTCACAGAGCAACTTGGGTGGCTTCGGTTATGCGACTACATACACCGAATACTTGACAATTGAGGAGGAGTTCACTTCTTTCGGCCAGCCGACAGTTGCATCTGTTGGCTGCGCAAACGCTACTGATACTCTGGCTTGTCTCCGGGCAGTACCGGCAATGACCCTCATTAACGCCCCGAATGCTCCCAGGTATGTTCATAAATCGGTAGAATTATATCCTATGACTAAATAAGAACTCTTTTGACAGATACATCGTCGTCGATGGACAGTATATTACTACAAGCCATCTTGAGCTGATGGGTCAGGACCTGCTGCTGATGCGCACGTCATGTTTGGCTGGATGAGAGACGACGGGCTGATTTGTTGGCTCCTTCCCGACAGCAGCGTAACAATATCTCAGGCACTCCTGGGCGCGGGTAGGTTATGTGCATACCCTTTTTTTATATTCAGGAGTTGACCATTTCGACAGGGTCAGCTTCAACGTCACTAATGAAATTCTGCAATCGACTTTATTCCCAATGCCCACTACAGGAAACGAGACTTGGAATTGTACAACTAACCAGCCGTGTCGGCACAGACGGAGAATTCAGGTCGCCAATTAAGATGTTATATAATTATGCTCACTATATTTCAGGTGTATCGATCCAAGCACTCTTGTCGCTGCTGCAAAACACAAAGTATTCCCATCATATATGCCTACCAATTGATCGAGCATTCGCGGCTACGAGCCAACCCTGGGACTTGCAATCCGCCTGCCAGTGCTGAATTCCCAAATGGTGATCCCAGTTACCATACTTCCGGTAGATATTTCTTCCAATCGAGCTTGAGCGCAGATCCTAAAAATTTGCACAGGTGCCATTCTGGTGAATTATATTATATGTTTGGGTCACTTGGTCAAGATTCGGTGCCATTCCGCGACTGGAATGACCTCGTTCTGTCGCAAGTGAGTGTCGACCTATGGACATCATTCGCGCGGACGTTCGATCCCAATCCAGCACCCGAATATCTTTCTGCGCGTGGATATTCCAACACAACATTGGCATTGCGCCAAGTAGGGCACTGGGATTCGGTCACTCCATCGAGTAAGACCCCCTGAGGATCATGGACGTGCCGCTTTCGAATTCTGCATGGCAAGAGCAGGCGCAGTGCGACTTACTGGGATACCCCTCAACGTTATTTGGATAGGAGGGGTCAGTTTTAGTACGTGTTCTTAGCTCCATGTTCTAAATATCTTATTATTATGGATTCGATGTGTGCTACCTATTATCAGTGGCTAAGTCAGTAAAAGTTTAGGGCAGATGAGCGTAGGTAGCTCTTATCAGCGATAACAACATGTCACAAGAGCCGGTGTAGATTGTGTGATTTGTACTGAAATTTTACTTAAAGCTCTGTATGCTCCGTTCACCAGGTTTTCCGATCACCATTGTGCCACTCGGCTCGGAAGGCAAAAAAAATTATTGCTTGTCATTGCTGCTCCGCGCTCAGTACTCAGTACTCAGTGCTCATTGTCAGTTACTAACATGGGTATCTAACAGGTATATCTCACCACAAAATGGACCGGTACTGGTTAGAATCGTTAATAACCTGTTAGTAACCTGTGATATGCCTATCAGTTACTAATATCGAACTGACAAACCCAGCACTATTGGCGACTGTATGGACTTCTTTTCACTAAAGAGACGAAACCGATTGGTGGCGTGGAATCGCGTGGTCGGCCGTTATCGAAGCAAATTAACAATTTCCATTGCATCATCTGGTCACTGGTGTACTGTGCCTCAATCGGCCAAATAACACTTTTCAGGAGGAGCTGATAAGATATTTATTTCCATTCCAACAAGTTCTTGTGTCCTAACTATAGCTAAATAACGCTACCGACCTCCACCGACACAGATATATACATTGCAATTACTGTTAAAGAATAATCACTTCTTCAATTTGTACCCCATCGCCAAACCCTGATTGGACAAAAGAATTGGCCGTGGCAAAACAGTGGCCATTATAGGGACTGAGTCCATTCAAGTGAATACTTGGGGAGGCAAAGCGTCGTAGATCGGGCAGAGGTTATCCCAAGCAGCTGAAAACCACGATTAAGTTCAATGAGTAAAAAAGAGATGAAGCATGGATTTACTGGGAGGGTTACTGGCTGCGATCTTAGGCACATCCTCCGCCATGACGACTGCCAGGCCGCTGCGGGTAGAAAACTCATCAGATAATTCTAAGTAATACATATCACGAGGGACTTACAGAGCGAGATGCCAATCAATGTGACTATAGAACAGCATTGCATTAGGTGAGAACCGGTAGAACGCGCGACAAATTCAAGACGAACCAATGCAAGATCCAAGGGCCAGAGTTGTCCGTCTGGAAGCGCATCGTGACGTTATCCCCTGCGAATCCTGAGCTCACGACGTCGCGTTGGACGGGATTGACGTAGTTATACACTGAGCTTCCAGCACTCCGTACAACAGAGAACGTGTGCTAAGTGGCCATGTTAGAGAATTCAAACTTCCCATGATTTCGAATAGACTTACTCCGTGAAGATGGATCGGATGCTATAAAGTTCTCCTTGTCAGTCCCGAAATGCGAAACAACAAAAATAGATCGTTCTTACAGGGCTGCCGACGGCTCCGCCAGGAATGGATATTTCGATGACTTTGTTGGGAGGCAAAACATACACTGATCCCGGAGGAAGCAAGTCTTGAGCGGTTTGTGCGCCGCTCATGATTTGGAGCAAAACCGGAACGCTGGGCGGGATAAATGTAGCTCCGTTTACCGTAAACTGAAGGGTTGTGAAATCAAATACGATGTCGAGATTGATGTTCACATCAGCAGCGCCGGGCGTAGCAATTCCAGGAGCGGCTGCGTTAACAAGGGGATGGAGATTTGTCTCGACCAACGGGTTCGTGCTCGACGAGTTTGTCGTCGGGTCGACGGTGGGCGCTTCCCAATAACGAAGAATCGCGGAATTAACACCGCCGTCGAAAGTAAGGGTGCCAGAATTGGGCAGGGCACGAACCCAGTAGTTCGAGACCGGCTGGTTGGTGTTCAAGACGAAAGAATAGCGCTGTCCAACGTAGATTTGGATAGAATCGACGGTGAGTGGCTGCACATTAACACCGTCAACTTCGATGATCGTCTAAATGAAAGACGCATCAACTCCCTTGCTTATTGTTCGCGATAAGTAGACTAAGAACTAACCAAGGTATGTCCATCAATTGAGAACACATAGTTGGGATCACAGGAAATAGAAATCAGGCGGAATCGGTATCGCTTGTTTGGCAGGACCCTGATGACTGTGAGCGGGACGGTAGGTCCACCAGAATAGCGGCCTTTTCCGTTAATGAGGGTTGCGTCTGCCGTGGGGACGAGACCGGCTGACGGGGCAGGTGTGTGATACCTAGAAACCCATGTCAGAATAAGCGCTGGGGTGAATATGTCCTCATACCAATCCGCGAGAGTGATGATGGTAGAGTCTGTCACCGAAAATAAGAAGATGAGATCACGGAGATTTAAAAAAGTATGTTATCGTCTCACCATCATCGAAGTCATATCTGACAGAAAATGAGGGTATCAATTCAAGAATACCAAGATAGCAATTTGTTATATTCTGACGTACTTGGATCGGTGAGGGTCGTGTGGGTCATACACAACAAGCGGACCTCTGAGGCCGTCGCAGTACTGCGTAGCTAAATAGGATGTCGGAGATGAGAACTCGGTATGACATGACAGTGATCTTGATGTAACTTACAATGATGTGAATGGTACCAGAATGTCCCTGCTTGGTCTGGGACTGAGAACTGGTACAAGAAGGAGTGTCCCGGAGCGATAGGACACTGTGTAACGCCGACTGGACCGTCGGCCCAACTGCTTCCTTCTTGGAACAAGCCATGCCAATGCTATGCATAACGAGGAAATGTTAACCGGTGACGCGTAGGAGCCTCCAAATAAGACTTACGATACTAGTACTCGTCAACATGGCCGTGTCGGTCAATTCGTCGACCACATTCAGATGGAATGTGCTGCCCTAATTTTTAACGAGGCTTCAATGCTAAGACAGTGGAATTGCAATGCTAATAAACATACCTTCAAGCCAGTAATAAGGGGACCGGGAAACGCCACTGAGCTCTCGGTGCCTCCGGCAAGGACGGTCCTAAGAGTTGCATGAGAGCATTTTTTATAGAGGTAGGTCAACGTTTATGGAAAGCAACATACGTGCGATTAAAGCCATCGGGTTGGATGTATTTGTTCTTGATGTATAAGTTAGCGTTGGGGCTATAGAAGCATAAGCGCCCACGACGACAGAGAGTCCGACAAGGGCTGAGAGTGAGAGCATTTCTTCTCAGACTTGCAAATGTTGCGTTGGAACAACCTAAAATCACCCAAGAGACATGATGGTTTTATATCATTGTGTTGGACCCATTGGGGAATGATTTTTATCCAGAGTTCGGGAGTACGAAACAGACTGTCTGTCTATTCCAGGGGTGACGAGATATCTACGATGAAAAGCTTCCTTGCCGTTCATCAGATGCATTCGTCCTTGTCAGAATGTGACTAGACAAGGAGCATTACCTTAAAGAACAGCTTTGTCATTGAAATGAGGTCAAACGCACAGATGATGAACCGAAACCAATTCCATTAAGATGATAAATGGAAAATGCTACTGATTTGGCTGTGTGAGACTTCCACGGTAAGCATCCCAGAGTCATTTGAGCGATCTAGGTACAGTAAGCAGATGAAATCTCGTAATCGGGGAAATTTGTGAAATATACGCAATGTTTTCTCCATCGAATTTCCCCCGACGTCGCGGAGCGCATAACTGCGCATAACTGCAGGAAATTAACATCAGGATTCAAATTATCTTTTAAACCATAATTACTCACCAAGTAGGAACTGTGGAGCTCTGGACCTTGATATAAACCGCCTCTCTAACTTCGGACGTTTAGGTTACATTCCCCACCCACCATCATGCAGTTCAAATCCATCCTTTTCGTAGTCTGCCCAGTCATCTGTCATGGCGGTAAGTAAAACAGTACTGCG
>JADNRV010000292.1:0-61153 GCA_015499995.1 Flammula alnicola
TCGATTTTGCGGAGATGGTTCCGCACCGTGCCTGCGTTCACTGCGGGATAGTAACAATTCGACCTCGACAGTGCATCCATCGCCTCATGAGAGCGAGGAGTAAACGCGGAGAGATATCATGCGTGGCTGTAGATCCGTTCTTGGGTTTTTTGTGGGACTGGTAAACGTTGGACAGTTTCTGTTGTCAAACTGGATACATCGTCGATGAGCGCGCGATGGACTCTCCTTTGAATGAAAAGTAAAAGTGTTGAAGCGGTCGAAGATAAGACCTGAGCTCTGGAACCACTGAGGAATCCGCTCCAGGGCCTGGCTGATGCAAATTGAGCAACCGATCCTTTGTCGCCAATTTTCCCATCGATCCAGCAATGAGTCCTTCAACGAATGAGCTCCAGATAACGTCGAAGCTTCCGAACAGCGACCTGAACGCCGAAGATGAGTCGTAACCTCGGAACTGGGTGCGTTTGAAGCCCACTCTGACAGGTCTGAATCGTCAGGGTAAAACAAGGTATTTTCGTTAGTGACTTCGACCGCGTCTTTGAGATTATAGGTGACGCCGTTGAGCTCGTAACTTCCTTCCTCTATTTGCTTGAGTGTGGATCTAGCAATCGCCACCAACGATACTTTGCCTGAGTGGGATACTGAAGCTATTGGCTCCGCGCTATCATTTGCGCTTTCCATAATCTTCCCAAGATAAATAATGTGTAAACTTCATGCAGAGAAAGCAGAAATTTTTGGGCTCACTAATATCGTGTCCGTCGTCGGAAATTGGGTGGTTTATTTTGCATAGTTTTCGGCTTCGTTATGATTTAAGTAGTGAGATGTGTGATATTAGATAACACTCACTCATCTATGGTCGCATGACATATTGGCGGAACCGGTAACCCTGAGTCCTGACAAAACTGTCAGGACAGCCTCCACGCGTCCTCGACGCACAACACTTTGTATCCATATTCAAGAGGCGATGCGATAGATCGAGCAAAGGTGGACGATAGGTTTGCCAAAAGACTCGCGCTAGAGAAATAAGATTTCCAAGAGCCTGAGCGGAGGTTGTCTTGGTGGGGACTATGTATTGCTGGTTGTATTGCAAGCTGACGTTTTGGTTCAGAATTATTATGTAATCTTTTACTGAACCAGTTCACCCGTCGCGTCAAAGCAAGTGTCATTCAAGTTAAAAGTCATATAAAATCATACAAAATTCCAAGAGTTGGTTCAGACGAGGTGGTTGATGTGCGTACATTTCAGTATACAAAAAAGAATAAGGGTCCAAGATGTCGCGACCAAGAAAAGGAATGTCCGGACCGGCAGCACCATGAAGACACCCAGCCGCCATTCGAGTGAACGACGACAGTGTGTGGGTGATGTTTGGGCCGTCCAGAGCCCGCGGTGTCGATATTGAAATATTTCACATCTTCTTTCCCAACTTCAAAGTGCCCAGGAATCGTTTGGTCAGCGACATCGTCCTCCGCGGCGGCTACAAGAAAAAAAGAACGCTTTAGTAAATTGCAGTCCCAAATAGATAAATTGGTTACATTACCAGGAGCTACCCGTCTGCACTCCTCCAATCCATGACAGAGATAATCACCATAGACGTAGGCCTCACGTGTTGCCGTGTCCAGACTTGGCTGCCTTCTGCGTGTCTGTGGAGCCATTCTTCCCATTGAGAATGGTATGTCCCGGGCCCTTCCCCTTGTCAGGCTTGCTGGTAGACGATGAAACTTTAAGACGGTAGCATCAGTATTGCTGTAAGATATTATTCTGTAGGGGAAAGTCACCGGAGCACCTGATATTTGAATACGCGAACTATCGACGCCAAGGAAATCGCAAACAGCATCCAAGGCGTCTTCTTCATCGACACCGGCTGGGAGCGGACTTTTTCCTCCATTACCTGCTCGAGAACGCAGGCTTTCGCGGAGACGGAAAATAAGGAGGGAGGTCTCGCTTCCCATGTGTTTTACTTCTTCATTCGTAGGCGCCTCGTCGCGCATGCACATTTTGATATACAGAGGGACGATATATTTCGGGTCTGCGTCGTAGAGTTGATAGATGCGGATTCGTTCCACAGTCGAAAGTTCGCATGACTGCAGCCCGCGGATGGCAAGATGTTGCACCTCGACAAACTCATACTCGCAAGCGGTCTTGAGTATGGAAGTCCATTCGGGCACAGTGGCAGTGTAGACAGAATACGTCCTGAGGAATTTGTCGTCACGCGAGGAAAAAGGAGGGATAGAGGGAATGCTTACGGGTTGTAGAACACCCACAAGAACTTCGCAAATTCGGAGGGGCTGCTATGCTCTATTAAGATGGGCTTGGCTTCGCTGCAGCCCGGACGAGGCTGATTCGGAGCGACTGGGGCGTCCAGAATTTCTCTGAACTTTGCTGAGTCGCGCTCGAAAAAAAAGCTATGAACTCGAAATAAAACGTTATCGACCTAATTATTGCCCTCCTGAGCCTTCCAAAGCAAAAATGAAAATGAAGAGAGAGTGGAAGGATTCTAACGCACCAGCAAATATAGGTTACCGTCTGATATATAATATTGGGGATGGTGTTCGAATTGTTTAAACGGGTCAGAGGTTGAGGTTGACATGCTAACGGTTTGTGAACGTCTTTTTCTTTGCAAACGTCAATAGTGGGGAAGGAAGTACGTCTGTCTGGAGGAGGTCCTGACGCCAGTCATCCTTTTATACCTCGCCCAATCTGACGCGTCGTGCGATATCTACAATTATCAGACGTAAATGAGAATGAAATTTTCGACCAAGAACGTCATGAGCGCCTATTCAGAGGACGCGGGGAAAAGGCATGCCTTTTGGCAACATCGCGTTTGCCTTGGACCGCGGCGTCGATTAAGCTTTCCGATTGACAACACCACGCTTAACAAAAGAAACCATCTCGTGTCTTGTCCTTCACACACATGTCCGCGCAACAAGCATCAGACGAAGTAGCACCATTGACGAGAACGGAAGTACCTTGTTCTTGAGCGGGATGCGCCGCACATCTCCACTGTCTCGTCGAGAATTTTCGCCGTGCACGCGGCAGACTAGACAATACCTATCGGTCATTGTGAGATAAAGAAGAAAAATAAGGACTCGTGGTAGGGATAAGGGACAACGACAGGGTATGCTCCGCACCTCAAGGCCGCAGGCTCATTGTAAGTTTAGAGGGGACCAGTTCTGATGCGTATTGCACGCGCATGGCCACGGACAAAAGAAACGCGAGAAGACAACCCTCCAGTCGCGAGTTCCCCAAATGATTCTCGTGGGCGTCCAACTCGTTGGCCAAGAATCGCGGTAAGGTGAACAACGAACCATAAGTTGAGCGCATCGTGGGCGGCACAGAAGCTACATAAGCGCCCATGTACGTATCAGAAGGAAACAGGATCCTCACGCATGCCTCGCTCATTCGCAGGGACCACCCTTTCAAACAGTCAAGATGGCAAAGAAATTCATGCAAGGAGAGGGCCAATAGCACTAACGAAATAGCGATAAAACAAATGATAATCACACATCCCATTTTCGAGAACCTTGGCAGCGAACAAACAAAGGGGTACATCTATCTTCTTGATCAATATTTACACGAGTACATTGTTTACCCTCTGAGTAAAATCGGAACTCAGCCCATTCTCTGGGTTCGGAGCGAAAGCCTCCAGGCCGAACATCCTTCTTCCTTCTTCGGTCTGAATCTCTTGCACAGAACCCCGTCCTACGAATTTTGATTCACCCTCGCCTCCAGGGAAATCACTGAAATTGGCCATCGATCCTTGTCAGAATTCTTGAAATTTGAATGGGATGATGGACGTACGGAGCTGGTAAGCCGGCCAGGAAATTGATTCGCTGGTCACGCATGTAGCTTGCACTACGAGATGGCAGGTCATTCACTGTCAAGCATTATGGGTACTAGAAAATTCTCTTACTTGTGGATAGTTAGAGGTACTGCGGGGATGTAAAGTACCGAAGAGTCTCCCAATCCTCGATGCTGAGATTCAACAGCATGAACGACGTCACAGTGCCCTGTAAAATCACACCTACGGTCAGACACGCTACGTTGAGAAAAGTTCGAGCTGACTCACAATAAACCTGATCTCCTGGTTCCACCCTCGGAATCGAAACCATCGTCTGCGCAAGCTTCAAATGCGGATGAGTCTTCTCGTTCAACTCTTGCGTCTTCCCAATGCTGCTTCCAGGGAACGTGGGCGAATCAAGGTCTGGAACCCAGTCCGCGAATTTCAACGAGTCCGAAAGTGGGTTGACAGGACGGAAGAAAGGGCGCAGGAGGATGTAGGCTGACGCAAGGGATAGCATGGGTAGTACACGCAGCGTGCCCTCGTTTGGACCTGTGCTGGACATGGACGTCCATCCTTGCCATGCACGGAAGATAGAGCATGCGTTGCTGGTCATACAGAGATGGTCAGTCTTGGAATAAATAAAAGGGCGAATACTAACGAGGCGTGATACAAGTCCTGTTTCGCACCAATACGAGGGGTCACGTCGAACGGGTCGTGCTTCTTCCACTGACTTCCACCCTTCAGGATATTCCCAAACACTTTCTGCAACCCTTTGTCTTCCCAGCGCTCAACTGAACCTCCATCCACATGGGGACCCAGGGTAAATTTGGCGTCGCCTGGTTGACGAATACGCAGACGGTCAAAGTAGGAGACCGGCGTTTGGAGACTGACTTCGCTGTTTGGATCAGATGCGTGCCAGAGAGAAAGTAAGAACTTCTGGGTGTTGATGAGGCCCGGGTGTGTGCGGGCTAATGTTTGAGCTTTCGAGTTGTAGATTTCGAATACCTGGATGTTGTCAGGTGGGAACCCTGGAAACGTGTTCTCAGTAATGTTTCGGCGGAATTATATTCGAGCGACACACCTTTGACACGGTCAGCGTTGGCTGCAGCATAATCCTTGATGGATTGTTTCCATCCCAGGGCTTCCTATTTGTCCAGGAAGTTTAGAATAAATTCTACATGATATGGTGAGAACGCACCTCCTTTGGTACACCACCTGTCACAATCACGGTGCCTGTTGTTTTAATTCTGTGTAACTGTTCCTGTGATAAGCCCCCTTTCAAGTCGTCGTAACTAACGCGGGGGACGATCTTGAATGAAAATGAGCGATTTTGTTTAGAAAGCGAATACAAGCAAGTAAGTGATGTAACTTAGAAGTAACTCACATCAGACCCCTTGGATGCTACCTCCTCTACAGCCGGTTCCAAAGATGCAAGAACTTCTCTCCAGCTTTCGACCATACCATCGTTCCACAACTCCTTCTTCAGATTGGTGAAGCGGTCGGGTAGAACATTGTGCTCTTCGTTGGTGAGTGATGTAAAGATGTCTGCAATCGAACCCTCCTCTTTCGCGGTTCGCGTTGAGGTCCCAGCGGTAGTCATCATCATTCTCGTCGAATTCTGCAAGAATGCTACCGTCCTTCGCCCACCCAAAAGTCGGCCAGAAAGCAAAGGTATGGCCAACATCACGTCGTGATGAGAATGAGAACGAGGCAGAGGAGGCAGAGGGGAAGTCGAAGAAGGCCTCCATGAATCCGGCAAAAATGTAAGACTTATAAGCAAATCCGAAAGACATCCATGTTACAAACCCCACGATTGTCCAACGCCCAGAGTTCAACTAGACTCGGCCACTTTCCTGGTGATTGACCGTTGGAGATGACTGATGTTGGCCGTCATATGCGTGTCTGAGAGCATCATATGATTGGTTTATGGAAGGAATAGAAGTATAGCCTAGTCCATGTGATGGTGGACGTCGTTCAAACCAACTAGTAGATACACCAATTTTTCTAGAAATTAAGCCGAGGTTTCCCCGAATACCCACGATCTTCCGGCATTGGCGCTCGCGCAGTGTTTTACCCCCCTTACTGAAGCCTGGCGTAGTTGCGGAGTTACATCCAGTTCAAACAGCCCTTATCTGTCAACGGCATCAGATAAGAGTTTCTATTAACTATTGCCAGCGGCCCTCAAAGTTCCTTGCCAGAAAAGTCAGTAAGCGCGCAACTGGAAGACGACCAGCGCTTTCGAACCGGTTTGGTGTTTGAGATGGCGGATTATCAGAAAACTAGGTGATTCAAGTCCTTGATTGTACATGTGTAAAAGTGGTAATCATAACAAGACATCTAGTAACTTTTCGCGGGCCCATCGCTATTTGTTCACCTTGGCTGATGCATGACTCGAATCCATTATTCCTCCGTTCACGGAAACTTTACTTGCGCGACAAAAAATGAGCGCAATTACTTGGTGATAGATATGAGACTCCTACCACAAATTGTGGCCCTGCATAGACGAGGATTAGAGTCGAAGGTTGGTGCTGCTTTGAATGAAGAGAGGGTGTAACTTCTTGAAATTAAGAAACCTCAGAAGCCCATCCTCTGTGATGCCTGGGATATAACGATTCCCTTCAAACATGATCTCGCAACAAGTCAGGTTCCGCCTGATATCGTTATGGACATCGATTGAATAGATGATATCTTCCATGCACTGCTTCAGTCGCCCGCTACTGCAGCAACCCCAACGACATCGCCCGCCCCACGCATACGAGACCTCGATGGTTTTGATGTGAGGGAGGTCCAACGCCATTTTGAGAACGTCTCTCTGAGAATATAAAACAGGGTCAGAGAAGAGATATTATTATATATTTCAGAGAACATATGATTGTGCTTACTATCATATCCTGATTGTTGTTTATATCAGCAACCTTCACGGTAAATGCAAGGGTCGCTAACTTCTTGCAAACAAGGATTGAGGCCATGTTGTCATAAGAAATACAGCTTGGGGATTCCGTCAGCCATCTAGTTAACGCCTTGAAAGACACCAGCGAGTCCATGTGCACAGGAATGACAGCGCTGTATAGCTCGCGCGAGAGGGCCTCCAAATTAGGTGGGTCGGCTTGGTCGGATCCTTTCTGCATCCCGTGCCACTCCCCATGAGCAGCGAATTGCTCTAGGCCGGGGTATGACTTCAAATATTGTAGGAGTGGCTCATTTATTCCTCCAATTACAATGTCTCTGAGTTGGATAGAGGCGGCACGCAGACCAGTCCAGAGCTATCTCTGAATCCCCGGCTCTTCATTCGGCATACGTGAAACGTCAAGAGAAGACAAAACTCTGAGGTGTGGCAATGTGATCGAGTCTATTTTAAGGCTGTAACCCTCGACGCGCAGATGACAGAGCTTCAAGGGCGATGTTCTAGGAACTTCTTGGACAATTTCATGCAGGAGACATTTGTTGGGTATTCCGACAACGCCAGATGGAAGTGTGAACCCAAAGTGGGTCAGAACGCCGCCGTCTTTGACCATCGTGCGTATTTGGGTAATGAGGTCCATGGCAAGTATGCTGGACAGGTGCGATCCGCTGATGTTGATGCACCGCAAACTTGTTTGGTCTTCGATAAAGTCTCAGACCAGTTTACGATGCTGGACTTGTGGATGTGAATGCAGGTGCGACAACATTATGTGAAATGAGAGACGCCCTGTCAAACCATGAAACGAGCACAAAGAATGGGTGGTGCTTACGTAGAAGATTATCTCCTGGATAAGTTCGAGGGCGAGGTCCTGAATCCCCGTCGATGAAAGCCCGGGGCGAAACATCGTGGAGAATGCATGGTCCCCGCGGCAAAGCAGCTATCTTAAGTAGTCTTCCCCACTTCACACAAGGTCTATAAATACAGGCCACCCTATTCCAAGTACGCAGGTGCCAGGACGAATCTGGAAAATCATGACTATTAGAGATTAATGAAATATGGCTGTACTTCAATAAATCACGAAGAGAGACTTTTTGCCTGGATGGGCAGCTTACCGTCTTACTCGGGGTACCGCGTTCCTAAGTACCGTTGCTTGATGAGATCGATGGGAGTCGAAAGTCAAGGCAGTTTCTGAATAACCGACTCCTAATCGGCCGTCTCGATTTACTTAGACGTGAGGGCATGATTACATAACGTAGGGCCGGTCAGGACCGGCAATGCCCACTCCCCTTTCATTAAAGTAAACGCTGATCAGCATTCATATCATAAAGAGGAGTATATCAGACAGCAAAGCTGTTAAAAATATTTCCAAATTTACAACTCAATGACATCTGAGTATTACATCTACACTGGTGACGTTCACTGGTAAGTTAAGTGAATTGGAATAGATTATAGAAAAGACAAAGAAGACCAAAACTGGACCTGACGCCCGTGGAGAGAGAAGAAGAAACATAACTTGAGTATAATATGACAATTTGAGATGGACATCTGGTTTTTACAGAAGGCAGTAAATCATTGCTGGAGCCAATGACAAAGTCCAGAGTAGATGTAGCAGAAATATCAGGTGAAAAACCCAAATATTCAGGAAAGGTGAGGTGGGGTCCATCAAAAGACTACCCGGTAAAATGGCAGATTGGCACAAACAGACCAGAAACAGTGGTCGATGAAATCTCTGCACGGAATGTCATGGTGGAAGGAAGGAAAGCACGCGAGCGGCGAGGAGTAACAAGGGAAAGGCAAACATGGACGGATAAGGTAATAGTATTAAGTAAGCTGGAGCAGATTGGTCATCACATCCGTCCGCCAAAAAATTTTTTGAAATGACCACAAGACCCACAACCTAAAGGTCGTGGGAATATTCAAATGCCAGTACCGGGCCGCGTCTTTCAACTCACCACCACGCAGAACCGGGCCATCTCTCTTTCTTTCGTGGCGTTGAACACCAGACATTTAATGTCGAACCACAATATGCATCTCAATTGAGTCACATTGCGGGCAGCGAAGTACTACCCAACCTATTCAAACCCTTGCGGTTTTTAATGGGAATATGTGTAAACCTGTGTGTCGAGTCAGCAACCGTATTCACGGTTCCGCCAGTGTGGCAGTTCCAGTCTTGATGACTTCTTTGGTGCGAATTTTTTTGCCATAAGAAAACTCGAATACTTATAAATGCCAACATATTTAGAGCTTTGGCTCAAAACAAGCACCAGAAATACGCGCTCCGAATATTTTCTACTGTACGTTCGTACCATCATCTGCATAGCCGTTTTGTCCCAAAAGAATATCCAGTTAACAGGTGAGTAGATACCACACCTACTGCTTCATAATACTTACCCGCTTTCTTAGTTATGCAGAACGCGCCCAGCAGCAGCAGCGAGGCAAACGTGTCAGCACCACGCATGGGTAAAGAATCACTGAAGGAGGTCGCCGCTTCCACTCTCAAGAAATTGGAACAAGGGACATACGAACTCGACGGCATCGCGTACGATCTTAAGGAGGCAATAAAGAACACCGATGAACACACCTCGTTTTACACTGCAGACTCCAATCTTTCTGAGTGGGCTTCGAATGCGCCCAGCTTAGATGGTCCTGAGTCCCATCCAGGAGTTCATATCACCGTTTCCGAAAACTCAACACTTTTTGGTGCTCGTAC
The DNA here is from genome assembly GCA_015499995.1 of Flammula alnicola. Classification (NCBI taxonomy): domain Eukaryota; kingdom Fungi; phylum Basidiomycota; class Agaricomycetes; order Agaricales; family Strophariaceae; genus Flammula; species Flammula alnicola. The sequence continues at coordinate 9,391 of JADNRV010000292.1, forward strand.
ACTGAAAGGACTGCTGGATTCGCTGGAGGATGTTGAGGACAAAAGGGTCGGCGTGCTCAACTTTGCATCAGCTAAGAATCCTGGTGGCGGATTCATCACTGGCGCTCAAGCCCAGGTACGTCTCTTCCGATTGCATTTTCCTAGTGCTCTGTTAATACCATCTCAAGGAAGAATCTATCGCTCGCTCTTCCACAATTTATCCTAGCTTGATGACCCAAACCGCACAACGATTCTATCAATCTCATAAAAAGGATCCGAAGAAGGGATATTACAGCCACGCAATGATCTACTCTCCTGGAGTTCTTTTCCTCCGCGCCGACAAAGGAGAATGGATGACCCCCGTCGAAGTCGAGATCGTTACAAGCGCGGCGGTCAATGCAGGTGTAGTTCGGCGGTATCTCCGGGAGAGCAACAGTGACGACGAGACCGACTTGGACGCGGCTATGAAGGAGCGAATGGCGAGGATTTTATACCTCTTTGAAAGACATGGAGTGAGGAATCTTGTTCTTGGAAGTTTCGGGACTGGGGTTTTCAGGAATAGGGTCGAACTTGTCGCGGGGGTTTGGAATGAGCTACTGGTCGGAGAAGGCGCACGATTTACGCACTCGTTTGATCGAGTTGTATTTGCGATCCTTGGAAATGCGACCTTCCAGGTGTTCGAAAAGACTTTTTCGAATGACGCTAGGAATAAAGAAGGATAGTAGGTACCACTCGAGCGATGTTACATTATTTCATTTATCGCAGACTCACTTATACCCTGTTAGAGTTATGAAAAATCGGTACGGGCATCAATCGATGAGCTCCGATTGTGTACTCGCGCAAGATCAGGGCACCGGGATGGATCCGAGAACGACCATTCCTCGCGACTTTTTTTACATAAATCATGTCCGCACAGACGCCAAACTCTTATTAGATACTTAGATGGAGTCGGACCATGGGCTACTTATAAGCCCTTGCAATACCCCTCACAACCTCTCCACCTTCCACAACAAAAGACATGTCGTCCTCGAAATTATTCACGCCCATCATGGTCGGGACGGTCAAGTTAGAACACCGTGTTGTACTCGCTCCTCTGACCCGATTTAAGGCAACGCCGACGGACAACGTGCCCATAGTTTCGCTTGTCAAAACTTACTATTCGCAGCGAGCATCGCTTCCTGGTACGCTGCTCATCGCAGAGTCGACGCTCATATCGCCGCAAGCAGGAGGGCGTCCCAATACTCCCGGAATCTGGAACCAGGAGCAGATGAAAGCGTGGAAAGAGGTGTTTGTGTTTTCAGTTATTCAGATGCCTGCATTCGATTTCTGACATAGAAACACGCGATAGATCGTTGACAGCGTGCATGCCAAGGGGTCCTTCATGTTCATGCAGCTCCGCGGTATGGGCAGAGCCGCTGAGTTTTCCTTGCTTGAGTCGGATGGTCTGCAACTTGTTGGTCCTTCGCCCATCCCGATTACGGGCCGAAACGTCCCCAGAGAATTGACCATTTCCGAGATTCATGATTACGTCGAGTGGTTCGCACAGGCGGCGAAGAATGCTATAAATGGGGCGGGATTTGACGGCGTCGAGCTTCACTTTGCAAATGGGTACCTCGTTGACCAGTTCATCCAAGATGTCAGCAATCAGCGCAGTGATGAGTACGGTGGAAGCATAGAAAGGCGGAACAAATTCGCATTAGACGTTGTGGACGCAGTGGTGACGGCAATCGGAGAGAACAGAACGGCTGTTCGTCTGAGTCCATGGAATACAGCGTTGGGTCAGTCTTTACGCTATTACTATCCTATCTGAAGATGCTTACATTTCCAGTGTGTAGATATGGGAATGGAAAATCCTATTCCTCAGTTCACGCATTTGGTCCAGTCTCTCAAGAACGCGTATCCCCAACTTGCATACCTTCACCTTGTCGAGCCCCGTATCTCTGGGAATACTGATGCAGAGGAGCATAACGATCGAATAACTGAGTCGAACGACTTCATTCGTAAGATCTGGGCCCCGAACCCGCTCATTACCGCTGGAGGATTTACGAGACAGTCTGCTATCGACCGAGCGGAGAAGGAAGGTGTTTTGATCGCATTCGGAAGACTTTACATCTCGAACGTAAGTACTAGACATTCGTTCTTCTACATCCAAAACTTCATTGAATATTTTATTTCTCGTGCTCAGCCTGATCTTCCGACGCGTCTCAAGTATGACATCGCTCTTACACCACCCGACAGACGAACTTTCTATGTTCCTGGGATCCAAAAAGGAACGGAAGTTGGTTATGTCGACTACCCGTTCGCCGAAGAATTGAAGGACGCTGTTAAAATTTGAGCATCCTGAATTCCGAGTCATGGGCCTAAACTTGAAAGCCTGTCATCTCGAGCCTATCTGGGCTATTCTGCCTCAAATTTCACATATAAAAGTAGGATATTGTGTCCATTATTCTCTCAATGATTACTGTCCTTCAATCGTGTCGAGCTTCGTGCTCGAGTGACTTTCAAGGTGTTAGACCTTTACCAACTTTAGCCCCGAAATAAAAATATGATTTGTTCTTGTGCCGTCCAAGAGCGCCGCTGCCATGACTTAACGTCTGTCTCACGGAGATTTATCAGGATTACAAGGAGCCACAAGGCCTCTTCGCCTGTGAAGATTGTGCTCAATAGAGCACGGCCGCAGTGAGTAGGTGTGCTCAGTCTCATGCCAATTGCCAATTTAAACTTCGTGAGATCTGTCAGAATTACGGGGACCCACACGCCCGATCAGACCTCCCAAAAAAAATGTACGAATGGAGACAGTGACGCGAAAAAATACCACAAATACTTACAGGTAATTCGCCCTCGGTGTTTGAGAGCGCCTGCAAAAAAGAATGTCTAAACTTATAGGTTTGCCGAACATGTGGACAACACGAGGTAGGTTTCCCGCCCTTCTGCGGTCCTTGGCCCTACTTGCTCCTGTAAAATTTCCCCAACAAAGAAATGTTCTTAACAAAAGGAAGGAAGAGCGCGGAATTCGAATCTTGACTGTTTTCCGCGAATCGAGGTCAGAAGAAAAGGTTATTCAATATTCAAATATTCAACAGTCGCAAACAACTTCGAAGCGCCCAACTTCCATCGTCCCCATTGTTTGAAAATACTCTCAACACGTGTAGGAACCAACGTCGCGGCGTCGCTAATATATCCCACATCGGCCTGATGTCGATATCTTCCTCTCTTCCGGATATCCTTATCACCCCTCACCGACTTCGCACGAAAGGCGTTCTACTTATCCCCCTTGCCGTCACACGTTCACCTCCTTATCCGACTCGACGCACCCCTCTTGCTCTCATACGATGTCGCATTCTCGAAATAACAGTATTTCCCTTCTTGACCATCATTCCAAGTACTACATCGACGGCGCAGACCTCCACATCGTAGTACGCAAACCAGCCTGACACGTATTTGCATCTGCCGTACCTGACCGCCTGTTTCTTTCGTTCTTCTAGGCAGAGAGGACGCTTTTCCGCGTCCATGGGTACTTTTTTTCAAGAGAGTCACCCATCTTCAACAAAAAACTTAACCCGGCGTCTCCGGGAGACGTCAGGGAGGGAACGAACGACAACGACCCAATTATTCTGGAGAATGTGACTCCGGAGGAGTTTGAGAAACTTTTGTGGGTTTTTTACAACCCGTGCGTCTATGTACATCCTTCTTTTCTATCCTCCAGATACTTACTTTTCAACAGCAAATATTCCCTATATGAAGCCAGCATCGACGACTGGAATTGCATCCTCAACTTAGCCGACCAGTGGGACTTCAACGAAGTCAAAGAGCTAGCCGTCCGCGAGCTGCACAAGAAAAAAGACTTGGACCTCGTTACCAAGATGGCTCTCTACCAAAAATACAAAGTCGACCAAAGGCATCTCGTGCCTCTGTACGCGGAACTCTGCAGACGCGACCACCCGCTCAACTTGGATGAAGCTCAAATCCTGGGCATCGAAGCCACCGTCCTTGTCAACAACGCTCGCGAACGACTTCGTGCTAATCCTTCCTACGAGGGCCGGAGCCCCTTACCTGAGGGTCTGGAAGAAGGCGACGTTTTCAGGGCTCTTGAATCGCAGATGGGCCTTGAGGAAGGGGCGACTGCTCGGTTCAGAGAGGAGAACGCAGCAGCATTCCCTGAATCAAGTGAGTAGTTCTGCACGTCTTCAACGTAGGTGTTGTTCTGATTATTTCGTGCCTGTTTCTCCAGCGGCCAACCACGTCAACCAGCTCAATCAACCTCGAGGGTCCAGAAAGGGCGGTCGCGGTGCAAGAGGTGACATTTCTCTTCTCTCGTGGTAGACAAATTTTTCTAATTTCTTCTATGACTCAGGATGAATCATATAGGCAGCAACGGCCCCAATTTCTTGAGATACTGATCCACGACTCTTAGCCTCATGAGTTTGACTTATTGTAAATAAATGTATCATAGCAATGTTATAGTACGGCTGTATTGAAAATCTCTCGCTTTCTGCAGAAGCCTAGGCCGGCAACAACAGCAAGCCCTGTTCGATATGCTTCGTCGCCAGTTGGCCTTAGTTGGCCTCGAGTTGCATGCTGCGTCGACTCGGATCATTAAGGACATTTACTTGCTGCAAGGATTTTCGACACCACGGATAGACCTACTTCGTTCGCCGAAAAACTGCATCGATCTCTTAGGGCCCCCTATAGAAGAGATTGATTATCATAGCACTCCCACATGTACGATTCCGATGCTTCCTTCAATAACGCCTGTCAGACTGTGCATCTGTCAGGCAAAGTGGGGTGGTGCTCTAGCAGCTCTACATACGTACGTAGTCGACCTGCAAGCAACTGCAGGTTCCCTGGTTATCCAACCCAGGGAGTCATCATAGGAGAATGTCGGAGGAACAATCTCCTGCGTGCGCGCCAATTTCATAAAAAAAAACGTACATTTGCCGGCCCGGAAGCTGTTGGCGAGCTTCGCTCTGACAAAAACAATCAGGTTCTTCTTCCTCGCCGAGCTCGCTGTCTCCCACAATGGCCTATATTACCTCAAAGTTCAGGACAATGCGACGGCAGTTACACAGCACAACAATGGGCGAAGTGTACGATTGGCTCATATCGCCGAACATCGTGACTTGCCCTGCCCCAAAAGTTGCCGCCGCCGCCTAACCAAACGCCTCATGTCGATCGGAACAAAATATGAGGGTCTGCGATAGTGCGAACATCGACAACGTGTTTTATACACGTGTTGTTCACCCTGACTGAAAAAGCAGAGCTTTCCATCGATATTTGTTCTCCCATCCCCCGCACCCCTCCTGTTCTCTAACGTCTCTTGCAAGACGTGGTCCCAATGGCCACCTCGAACCCGGATTCGAGCTTCTTGACGCTGACCCGGCATGAAACATACTATATCTCTGGTGGCGATTTATTCATTCTCGTGCGTCGCTACTTTATGTTCTGTGTTCAAAGCTATCTCAACAAATTATTGCCTACTAGGTCGACCACATCCAATTCAAGGTTCATAGATATTTCTTTGAACGGGAGTCCAAGTTCTTCTCTACCAAACTAGCGACACCTGTGTCTGCTGGTTCGCCCCTGCAAGGCTCTGGCGATTCTAACGCCATTATTCTGGAAAACGTAACTGCAGATCAGTTTGCTACTTTCCTTTGGGTTTTCTACAATCCGTGGGTGCAGTAGCTCTATTGCATTGTACGATTATTGATGTGCTGCTTATTTGCAGAAAGTATTCGTTATACGAAGCACCAGTGGAGGATTGGGAGGTAATCCTGGCCCTCGCAAACCGCTGGTCGTTCGACGAGGTCAAGAGCCTGGCGATCCGGGAGTTGGAGAAGAAGGAAATGCCGGACGTCCAGCGGATCAAGTTGTACCATGAAAACAACGTGGACCGCAACTTCCTCATCCCCCGATATGCTGCGCTCTGCGAGCGTGAAGAGCCCCTGTCCCTGTCGGAAGGCATGGATCTGGGTATGGAAACCACGTTGATGATCGCCCGTGGCCGCGAGGAAGCACGATCTTCGCGATTGGCGAGCGGTGCGCGAAGTCCCCAGACACCCACCATCCACGGCGCGGATCTCCATGAAGTCATCCGCGAACTTTTCCAGATCGCCTCTCCTGGCACGGACTCCGAAGCGCAGGCCACCACCACCGGCATTACTACAGGTGCATTGGTATCGATATGTCGTCTCAAGTGTCTTCCATTTATCGCTAACATTTTTCCTTCTTTCCTTACAGAAGAAACCCCTAAAACAGCCAACGGTCATCCCTCTGGTCCGCCAGCCACCGCCAATACACACAACCCAGGAGACAGCACCCAAAACCCCCACGACAAAAAAGGGAAAACAGGCGACACCAACGGTGCAACAATCGACAAAGGCGACGAAAAAACTGGCGACTCCAACGCTGGCGACTCCTCTCGTCCCGACACTCCCACCATCAAGCCCGGAAAGCAAAATAAAACAAACAACAAACCCGGCAAGCGTGGAAGCTGAGGCGGCTGTCGCTGCCCAGAGAAAGGGAGATGAGGGTTTCGGGGCGTCGGCGACGGGGAATGGTACTGGCCCTGCTGCCGAGCCGCCATTGGTTGCTCTTGACACTACCACCGCTGACGCGACAACTGGGGCCGATGGCGATTCGGCCTCGTCTCTTTTCTCTTTCTCTACTGGGCAGACTAGTAACGCAGGTCAAAACCCTTCGTTGCTTGGGGATGCGAGTCCTATAAATTGGGATTAGGATTCCAGGGACACCCTCTAGCCTTTCTTTATAGAGTAGCAATTGCAACAAAAATTGTACATACTACCCGCGGATCTGCATCCTTTCCCCTACCCCGTGTATCGATATCATCCCAGTAAATTTGTTATCTTGTGAATTTTGCGCGAGTGCGAGGCATGATTCAGATGTGATGTGATTACCGGCTGAAGGGCCTCTCGCTTACACACAACGAGGAGAGCACATTACGAAGTTACCGTTTTCTGTGTCCGAATCATTGCCATCGAGCATAAGGTTGAATCTTCGACCCTGAAAATCTAAACCGGCCATTTCCCCTTGGCTTGTCCTAGTTCTTTCTCGCGGAGACAACGTCTGTTGCATTTTTGGAATGTCAACGTTCGAATGGATTCATGTATTTGATAAAGTCCCCAAGATTAATAGTGTGCGGCTCAATTTTAATCCTATTTGGACATCTCTTTCCGTACTGCAAAAACAAAGTCAGACCATGTCCACAAGCCCGACAACACGATCAACGACGCACATGATTCCAGATCCTGCATGTCCCATTTGCTAACCTCCTCATCCTCCGCAACAACAGGCTTCTTTCCACTGAATATATCACCCCAAGTAATTTCTTCCTTGGGCGCCGCCGCAAGCTCAGCATCGCCAGCCGAAGCTCGTGCCAGCTTCTTCAGCCGTTCCAGTTCATCGGTCGAAAGCGGCTTGTTTGACTGTAGCTGTTGCTTTATTGATTCCAAAATTGATATTTGGGCTTGTACGCGGGATTTCTCATCTTCTGCCTTCTTCCGTTGGCTCACTGAGTTGATGGAAATGGAGGTGAGGGCTACGGAGTATAGGACATGAGGGAAATACGGGCTGAAGTGCATTTTGGATTACATAATCCAACGCGCGATTTTTCAACGCGGCTCGCTGATTAGGCCGCCTTAGGGCCTCGAGCTCTCTTCCTCTCTCTTCACTGCAGTCAGCGAACGACGTCAGTTTTCAGTGTCATTGCTTTTTTTTTTCAGATGGATTATCATTCGAGCCTTTCTCAAGCAAATCTTCGCATTTCTTTGAGAAAGATATTCAATAGTACTCTATGCATAATTCCTTGAGAAGATATGCGACGAGGATTTCAATATAAGGAGAACACACAAAATCACAGCAAGCAAAGCAATCGTACCAATAAAATATTGGTAACGAACCTTATTGTACAAGAAACCACAATGAATTCTTCTATTCTGGCCCCAGAACGTTTTCGAATGCTTTTCGTATGCGAGTTGCGGGATTGAAGCTGTATCTTCGAAGCTGGGCAATAATCCTTTCTTCTCTCAAATCGCTGAGTTGTACTGCCATTTCCGTTCCCAGTTGATTGACTTCGTTTGCGCGAGGACCTTTATCTCGCGTGACAAGATCGACGCAGCCGGTGACGAACCATTCCGATATATGGTATTTTTCACCAAGCTGAATCTTGGTGATGGATTCCAAACTGCCGGGGGCGCCTAGTTTCTGGATGGAAAGATCTCGAAGACTCTGAAAATCCCACATGTGGGATAGCTCGAGGACAGATCTCCATTGTTCGACGGTGATATCTGCGTAGTCGAATGGGACTTGTCTAACGAGAAAATGAAGTCAGTCTAAAGTTATGAGACGCCGTTGCCACTGTACGGCAAAATCACTTACAGGGGGTATATAACACTCAAAAAAGCCTGGAAATCTTTCTTGAGTATTCCCACTAATTCGAAGGGGTTGCCTTCGGAAGATCCCTCGACACTGGTGCCTCCAGGAGGAGGAAGCGTGAATGTGATAGAGAAGACTTCGTTTGCGGCGAAATGATGCTTTGGTACTTGAAATATACTATCTTCGACCTCCATGTCATCTCGTCGCATCAGTTGTTCTGGAAGTACAAGGAAAACAAGCCGGACGTACTTTGAAGAACACAGATTCAAGGAAGTATGTTTCATCTCTTGAAGTGGATGAGACAGGCGAGGTAGATGCAGAAGACTTGTTGCCTGTGGGCGCCATGATGGTGGTAAGAACGAGGAATGCCTCCACACGTTTCGAAGCAGATGGAAGTGCTGATGAGGATAAGTCAATCTAGCTTTCATCGCGTCAGTGGACGACTAAATTGGACTTTTCCCACCTTGAGGCAATTGTCAGGCCGACGAGTAACGGCATCCTGCGAAATGCAACGTAAGATATATGTATGGACCCTGATGAGACAATGCTGTTAGCTGCTTACAATAAGATGGCTTGATATTCGATCGCAAATTGGTCAAAGGAAGCCAAGAATGAATTGATATCTGGCCAATAATATACAAACGGCGTGGAGCGCGCACAGTACTTAAAGTCAAGAACTTTGCGCGGAAGTCCCTTTCTCTTAACGTGAATGGTGGTGCAAAGACATAAATATGGCGTAGACGAGTCAGGCCAAGGCCGAACGGTAGCCTGAGGGAAGGAATAGTGGTCTGACAAGTAGGTGGTGGTAGTACACTGCCAGGAAGAAAGTCTCATAAGCATGGAGCACGGTTTCAGACTGTTAAAATATCTCACAATCTTAAATGTTTCAACGAAAAGTGGGGCATTCGTACTGGTATCATGAGGTCGAGGTGGTGGGTTTCGAGCGCCTCGTGGCGCAAAGTTTAGGTATCGACGTTGTCTCTGTAACTTGCGGGAGTACCGGAGGATATTGGATAGGTAACACGCGACCTGGTGTCCCGTACATATTGTCATCTTGACAAGGACAAGGCGTATGCTTAGTAGGCGAGGCTTTATACCAGTCATGTATGAGCCATTCCTGTTGAAAAGTCATCTTATTATGAGGCGTGAATGAATGGATGCTGAGAGATAACAACTTACGAGAGTAATCCGCTCTTCATATGTACGACCTCCTCTTCGTTTACCCCCTTTATTTCCCGTAAGCATATCGAGGCTGTCGAGAAACATTCCCCATAGGAAGAGGACTATCAGAGCGACTGCGAAAGCTCTGATAAACCGTTTCAAGGGCCCTTCCGTGCGAGGGTGTGCGACAGGTTCCGGAACGTAGGAGTGCTGAACCACAGTCACAGATTGATATTGGTGAGGTTCTCGGGAGGCAGCGGCGTCATATGGCGGTGGTGGTGCTCCAGCTGCAGCCTGTGTCGTCGGATTGAGCTGTCCAGTTTTGAGAGGAGAGCGCTCGTCAGGAGAGTTGGGCTCTTCTGAGGGGTCGATGATGACCATTTACGTATAAACGAAGAGACAGGGTATTCAGAAAGTTGTGGATCGTTCTGGTCACCAGTATCGTCCCAGTTGATGACCCGGTTGAAGAGGAACAAAGGCAACTTCTGCTAAAACCGAGTCATTGTCAAACCATGTTTTATTTCATCTTGTGATCATCTAAATTGAGACCACGCCCTGATAAACCTTGATTGCTTTTTTGTTGGGGTATCTGGCATAGATGATAGATACGTACTGCGCATATGCATCGGCATTGGTATGCGGCGCAGCATGGACAGTGTGCTCGCCATCAACTTGAACCCGCTTTCGAACGACATGTTATAAAACGCCGAAAGAAGTGCAAGGTCACATTGTCACAAATATGTAAGGTCACGTGCAAGCTTTTTTTTTCTCTGTGTCACATGTGTCCTGGTCCATCGTTCGGAACGGCGACCAGGATCTAGTCAACGACATGAGCAAGTTGTTTTCTGATGACGAAGGATCGGTACACGGTGGCGACCACCAGATCACAATCAATGAACACTATGCCAAGGCGTTTGAATACCGCAAAGAGAGGGAGGAATTAGAACGACGTACGTGCTTTCTCATTTCTCAGGGAGTCGGCTCATACAATTAATCTTTTTTTTTCCAAGTAAAGGCGAAATATGGATCTGATTATGACCCAGACGCCTCTGACTTTTCTACCGACTCTGAAAGTGACGAGTCGGAAGATGAGCATGGCGAAGAACTCACCCCCGCGGTCGATGCCGCCATCCTACGAACTCTGGCGCGTATTAAGAAGAAAGATCCAGCAATTTATGACACTCAGAAAGATATCTTCGGAGGTAAGTCTTCTATCAAAGGATATGTTGAACTTTCTCATTAACACATCACAGAGGAGAAAGACAAAGTTGGATCTACAACAAAACCCTCTGCAAATGGCCAGACGAAATCCAAGAGCAAGGTATTTGTTCTGCTGGGAGTTCCTTAACACGAAGTGCTGACCATCATTTCAGTCAAAACCGGTTACTCTCCGTCAAGTGAACCTCGAGGCCATGCTGAACGCCTCACGCTCGCCGTCTCCAGAGGAAGAGCGCCGCCCGCTCACTCATGCCGAAGAACAAGAAGCTTTGCGCAAAGAGACTATTGCCGCTTTTCACGGTGCTGTTGCCGAGACTGGCGACGATGAATTCCTGATTCCTCGAGAGAAGACGAAAGACGAACGAGAGAGAGAAGAGGAAGAGTACCGGACTTTCTTGGAACGCGAGGTCGGAGATTTGAGAGAATTGGTGAGCGTGGATGGGAATGACGACAGCGAGGAAGAACACAGAATAAATGGCGAGGTGGATGAAGGGGAGCAGAAAGAAGAGAAGAAAGAAGGTGCCAGCAATGAGCCAAAGAAGAAGAAGAAGAAGAAAACGAAAAAGCTAGCTGGCGGGGGAGAACCGGAGACGGTGAAGAAAACAAAAGCAGAGAAAGACCAGGACTTCCTACTAAAGTGCGTTCATCCAATTGTCATGCTGTATCATAATGGCTCATTTCGGGATCTAGCTACATCCTAAATCGTGGCTGGATAGACCGCTCAGAAGGGCATGTACCCACCTACAATGAAGTGACCTCTCCTGCCCAGGAACGGCGCAAAAAGAAGGGCAAGTCCAAAGCCGAACCTCAAGATGTAGACTTGGAAACCATGAATGGCGAAGAAGGAGACGAAGAGATGGATACAGGTCTACTCTCAGACACGTCCTTTGAGTCGCTCGCGTCCCACTTCGAGGCGTCGTACAATCATCGGTTCGAGGAGCCCGGTGCAGCGACTATACCTTCTTTCCCCCGTAACCTGCCCTCTGTCGTGCGTCGGCAAGACACGACCAGGAAAGACGCTAGAGAGAGGCGCAAGCAGCGCAAGGAAGAGGAACTGCAGAAGAAGAGAGAAGACGTGAAGCGCCTGAAGGCACTTAAGATGCGCGAGGTCAAGCGCAAGCTCGACTTGATCGGCAGGCAGGGAGGGCTGAAGAAGAACGACAATGGTGGGGATGGCGAGGAGGACGATTTCGTGGATGAGGCTCTGAGGGAACTCGACCTTGAGGGCGAGTGGGATCCAGAAAAACATGACCGCCAAATGGCGGGCTTGTTTGACCGGGGTGCGGAGGCATTCGAAGACGAAGGCGATTTTGACCAGGACGAGGTCGATGACGGGGTCAAATACGACGAGAACGGCAAGCCTGTATGGGACGACGATGTTGACATTGGTGACATACCCATCTCGGATGACGACGCTAATATTGTCGTTGATGCCAACCCAAAGATAAGCAAAAAGGAGAAGAAGAAAAAGAAGAAGAAAAAGGAGGGCGAGGAAGATGGTGGCGTCGACGTCGATGCTATGGACGCCGATGTTGCACCACAGTTCGATGATGACGAAGAGTGGGATGGGACCGAAGAGATGCGGAAACGTAAATTCAACCAGTATATGGACGAAATCTACGGCCTCGATTTCAACGACATGGTACGCAAATTCTGTCTTTTTTCTTTCTCACTCACAAAGCAAATTGTATACAGGTCGGTGATCTACCTACGCGGTTCAAATATGTCCCTATTCAATCACAAGCTTACTCCCTGACACCCGCCGAAATTCTTATGGCTACCGACCAAGAGCTGAACGAATACATGAGCGTAAAGAAGTACGCGCCATATCGGCAAGAAAAAGCCGACCGACACCGGTGGAATCCCAAAGCCCAAGAGAAGCTGCACGAACTGAAAACGAAGATCGGTGAGCGTGCAGGAACAACTTTCGCAAGCGGCTCTGGTGGGCGAAGGCATGTAGAAGATGGGCAAGGCGAGAAGGTGAAGAAGAGGATGGGCAAGAAGGAACGCATGAAGCTGAAGTCCGCGCTGGGCGAGGCTGCCGCTGCCGACGTGACTACGCACGAAGACGGACCCGAATCTACCGCAGTTTATCGTGATGGTCTCAACAATCAAAAATCCAAGAAGCGGAAGCGAGAGGAGGGCCAGGGTGGGTTGGACGAGGAGCGGTCCGTAAGACACGGCGATGGTTTAGAAGCCAATGGTGAGGGCGCCGAAAGCGCAGCCAAGAAGAAGAGAAAGCGACGACAGCGGAAAAAGGAGAGTGAAGGCGAGACTGCGCAGGCATGATTGTGATCTAATCTCTTGTTTTATTGACGTTGCGCAGCTATTGAACGAGTTGAATGGACCCTGCGCTGTGCAGAAAACCTCCCGCGAAGCATCACGGTGATGCAATACGGCTGCGCGGCTACTGCAGGTTTTTGAACACAAGGATCATGGTTGTTTCTGTTATCCGGCCATCCAGGGTCATCCGCATGTCTGGCTGTCTATTTCAACATTTCCAACAACTGGTAATTGACTGTATCATTCGAGGGGATTTGACTCAGCCGGGATTTATTTCGGTAATATTCCCATTGAGCGATGAGCACATGGTTGTGCAAACTGATAAAAATCCACCGTAAAACCCACCGTAAAACCCACCGTAACCCATCGCTCTGTGCTCTACTACAAATTCCAGAACTATTTAAAGGGCGTCCAATAACCTTTGCACAGCACCTTTCTAACGCTCTCTAATCGCATTTGTTTCCTCTGACCACTTCAAAATGTCATTCCCTAGTGATTCCAAGACTACTGGGGTCCTTCCTGTGGCTCAAACCGAGCCGCTTTATTACACTCCTGGACCTCCCATGTATGTGGGCTATCCCCAGGGACCGGCTCCTCAACCTGCCCAGCAAAAAAGCGCAGGACGACGCTTATTTCGTGGATTAATTTTCGCCTCTTTCACCTGGGTTCTTATCCACGTACTAGTTGCAACTTTCCGCGGCAATGGACACTGGCACTGGGTTCACAAGGACATGGTGGGTCCTAGTCTACATTCACACAACATCTGAAAATCTGAATAAGTTTTCTTCTTGTACAGGCGCTGAATGACGGGGATTGGGACTACGATATTCCTCCTGGTCTTACGCTCGAACACTGCGTTCAGGGCGATGATTGGACCGGAGGAGATCGTACCGGTTTCCCTTACTCCTCCTTTACTATATTCGACGTACCACTCTCGTCCGAAAATATCTTCTTACTTTCTCGAGGTCGTCTGTCCGCTGGTAGCGTTAAGGTGATCACCTCCCCAGATCAACCTGAAGATTCAGTCAAGTTCGTCGTCGTGGCCAAATACCACCGGGAGGAAATTCGCAACCTAGCAAAGGCATGTTTGATCTCCCGCCCCAAGGGTCAAAACGGCGTTGGCTTATTCGTAAGTTATGCATGGGTGCAAATATCGAAGCTACGTATTGAATCTTTTTTTACATAGACTCCTAGGTGGCACCGTGGCGGCCCTCGTCGACGGGAAGACATGATGCACTTTGAGACGACCGTTATTTTCCCCGAAGTTTCCGAGGAGTCTGCACCGCTTTCTGTCAAAAGTTTCGAAACGGACGTCCCCAACACAGTACAATCGCTTGAAGTTTTGAAAATTATCTTCGACGCTATCTTATTGAAAGGAACGAACGCGCCTATCGGAGTCCAGGTTAGTTTATGCAGCCTATTTTACCTCTGACATTCGGCTGACAACGTTGCTCTAAGGAACTGTTGGCCGCTAAAGGCGTTATTGCGACTACCAACGGCCCTATTCGCGGAACGTTCAATACTACAAGCTCGCTATTGCTGACAACCACCAACAGCCCAATTCAAGTCTTCGCTGGGCTGGAGAGCAACGGAACACACCCCTCGTTCGTTGCACGCACCACCAACGGGTAAGCACATTTTGTTTTACGTGTAGACATATCTAAATTATGGATTCCTCTGAGCAGCCTCATCGAGGCTACAGTAAATCTCTCCTCGTCATCTGGAGAAGGTAGTTCGTTCGACGTATCTACGACTACCACGAACAGCCCCGTCTACGTGACGTTCCCTGATGCCCCGGCGGACTCGAACCTTCTTCTTGAGGCCAAGACGACCAACGGCCCTGCAAAGGTCTTCTTGCACCCGACATATGAGGGCTCTTTTGATCTCCAGACATCTTCGGTTTTCAGGAGTGAGCTCAATGTGCACCACGATGTCACCGACCCAAGCGGAAAGGAGAGGAAGAGGGACGTGCAGATCAACACGGTAGGAAGGGGCCATACCCACGGAAGTGTGAAATGGGTAGAAGAGGATAAAAAGCACGAACCTGCCGGAGCGGTCGTCATTCGCACCACCAATTCACCTGCAGTCCTCGATCTTTGATGGCGGAGGTGTGACTAGCGCCTGTGTAGTGCAACTAGTAATTCCCGTCGCTTGCTAGCTCTGCCTGTTCTTTTTTCCTCTATCCAACCTCTGTATATGCTTGTCACCAAATCAAATATTCTTCCTTGTGTCATGGGTATATTCCCCTTTATTTGTCCATATAGACTGATAGGAATCTCCTGTAATCTAGTATTTTAAGAAATTCCCTCTTCATCAATGAAAGTTTGACCCCCGGTTAAACAAGCCACGCGAGTCGTGTGACTGTCAAACGCATTGCCTCCGCGCCTTCCATTCGAATAAAGAGTTGTGAAACTCATTCAACATTTCCGGCCTTGATTCTTTCTCGAGCTCTAAGATGTCTCTTCCCAGTCACCTCGACCTCTTCAACGCCCATCCTAAACAAACCGAACTTCAATTCTCACGCAAGCCTGGTGAATATGAGGACTACACTGCGCCTAATTCACACCTGCGAGTAGTGCCTCAGGGCAAGAGCAAAGGGCGCCGCGTCTTGCGTGGCATAATTTTCGCTGCTTTCACCTACTCGTTAATCAAGTTAAGCATTTGGCGTTTCCGTTTGCCGGTGTACCACGACTGGCCATGGGCTCACAAGGATCTGGTAAGTAAACCACGATTATCAACCTCCATGATATCGTGGTTTAATCTTGTCTCGTCAAGGGGCAGAAAGAAGAGGATTCATTTTATGATATTCCTCAAGGTCTTTCACTAGACAATTGCGTTCAGGTTGATGACTGGTATCGTGATAGTAGAGTTCCCAAAGCGCAGGTCTCCTTGCAAGTGCCAGTTTCGTCCAAAGACATTTTCTTCATCTCTCGTGGTTGCCATTCAGACAGCAGCTTCAATATTGTCTCCTCCCCACATCATCCTAAGGATTCAGTTACTTTCAGCGTCGTGGCTGAATATAATCGGGATGAAATTCGTAATTCGGCCAAGGTATGCTTGATCTCCCGTGGAGAGGGTGGAAAGGGTTTCGGTATCTTGGTGAGTCGCATAGCGAGGGAAAGCTGTCAAGCGCTAATTTCTTTTATTCTCACTAGACTCCCGGCGGACCCTGTAACCTCCATTCAACGGAGGACGACATCCACTTCCGCACAACAATGATTCTTCCCCAGACGGAAACCGGACAGCTCTTCATTGAGAGTTTCCAGACGGACCTTCCTAACACACGGCAAACAATTCACCAAGACCTTGCATCAAACGTATTCTTTGAGAATATCTCCCTGAAAGGGAAGAACGCGCTCATTGATGTCCGAGTGAGTGTTGCCACACATTCTACAGTCTTAGGTTATTTGACCGAGACCGTTCTTTCAGTCTTTGTCGGCTGGAAATGTCCGCGTGGAAACTAGCGCCGGCCCTATCCACGGAACGTTCAATACGACGACTTTCCTTACACTAACGACGTCGAACAGCCCGATCAAAGTCGATGTCGGTCTTACAAGTAATGGAACTTCACCGACGTTCATTGCAAAAACTACTAACAGGTATGCGTGTTCTGCTTCTCATGTCCGAGAATGTAGACCTTCCTACTTAAGTCATGGAATTCTATCATCAGCCCTCTCCATGCGGAAGTCAGCCTTTTCTCAACATCCAAAGAAGGTGGCTCGTTCCATGTCTCTGCGACCACTACGAACAGTCCCGTTTATCTCGGGTTCCCTGAAGCCCCAGTGGACTCCACACTCCGTGTCGAGGCTGAGACGAAGAATAGCCCTGCGAGTGTCTTCTTGCACCCAACTTTCGAGGGCAGCTTCAGCCTCGATTCAACAGTTTTTCAACCCGAGGTCCAAGAGCACGGCGTCGTCGACCCCACCGGGAAAGGGAGGATAAGGCGCGTGCAAGTTGACAGGATTGATGGAGATGAGCTCAGTGGACAGGTACTTTGGGAAAGGGAAGCTAAAAAGCCGATACCGATACCTTGGCCTCTGCCTCTGCCTTCTGGAGCAGTCTTTATCCATACAACCAATTCCCCAGCTGTGCTAGATCTTTGACGACGGAATTTCGGGATAGCTCACTGCGCCAATGATACAAGGTCTTGTATGTATGTTGATATTTCTAGAGTTTGATGTTCCTGTAACCAATGTGATTTTACTTCCCTTGTCACGAATACTCAAGCAGAAAGGGCAGAAAGGGTAGCTCCAACTTGTAAAGGATGGCGAAGCGAGGAAGATACAGAGACTGCGCAACCATAACTATGGATGCATTGGATGTTGCGCAGTCGGCAGGTTCTTCTCGAATCATGATTTCTGGTGACAATATCCCATTAAGATTGATAAATTTAACGATAACACAATCCGTACATATTAGTTTATCTATTCTCTCACTAGAGCATGAATATTCAAACCATGACTATGCGGATTTGTTGTAGGTCGGGTTCCTTCGAAGGTTAACTCCAGGCATTTGTTCTGTTTTTAAATAATCAAGTTGAGGATCTATTTTGGACGATGTCTGATGATGGGAGCACATGGAGGATGTTCTTGACTTTTCAGACGCGATCAGGGCGGGATTTATTCAAGTCTTACATGAATACGCCGTCTTTGCAGTTTGAAATTCCAGCTTGCGTCCTAGACAGTAAATATTTGAATACGTCTAAGTTAGATAAGGATCATCGATATCGTCGATCCTGTAGCTCTTCGAGTTGTTGGGCGCTTCGCAACGGAACTGAGACATCAGCCGAACCCTGAAAGCCGACGGCACTCATGAAGCGTGCGGTGCGCGGCGGTCTGACATCATCCGCATACTTGTCCCTGGATGTTTGTGGCCACTTTTTACCCACTCCGCAGTTTCCGTAGCAGTCAGATTAGGTTTCTTCTTTGCTCTTCATAACAGTTCGTAATAACTTTGGCCATCGTCTGGAATTGACCAGCCTTCAGCACAAAACCTAGGCCTCGTTATCTCTTTCACATCTCTCTCATCATCGATCGCATCGACGACCTGACAATGGTCATTACAGAGGAGGAATCCGCCAAAACACCCATAGGCCCTCCTGGAACGGAGCTTCCTGGTCCTTCAGGATCTCAGAACACACCACTTCTAGGGGAGAGCCCACCTTCGTACTACGGCGTAAGCTCACAACCTGCGTATCAACCGCAAGCTCCCCCTCAACCGTACCCTGTGCATGAATATACGGTCGTAGTATATCGGTACGGACAGTCCCCCGGAGTACGCTTTCTACGTGCGTTTCTCGTGGCCTGGCTCATTTGGATTCTGTGCACCGCCTTTGTTCAAAGCACAATCATGGCGGCACATTGGAGGCATCCGCATAGGCCAGGGCCAGGAGGTCACGGCGGCAGGGTGAGTAATTCTCGACATATGATCCACCCTATTAGTAGTAGGAGAATGGCTAAATCGATATTTTTATGTATACAGATAGACGGTGGTTGGGAATACAATATCCCCTCGGGGCTGCTAATGTCTGGCTGCGTCCAAGGAGGCGACTGGTCAAACCAGGTGCAACCCGCGACATTCTATACGGAATTGCCCGCTGGAAACCCCTTCCTACCACCTCACGGCTTCCCATTTTCATCACAAACGACATTCGATGTCCCATTGGACTCCGTCAACCTCCTTTTGCTTTCGCGAGGTCAATTGTCCGCTGGCACAGTGGACGTCGTCACCTCTCCCCAACAAGCCCCGAACACCGCCACGTTTCGCGTCGTGATGAACTACTTCAGGGAAGACATCCGTAACTTGGCGAAGGTGTGCGTAATACGGCGGAACGAAGGCGAAAGTACGAAGGGCGTGGGCATATTTGTGAGTAACACTGCCCATTCCAGATCGATATCAAGCGTTCTGGACGATTTCAATTGATGGGGTCGCACTTGGAGAAGCGAATGAGCAAATACTAATCGTAAGGTTGCTTTAGACACCCACATGGCGTACTGGGCGCCATGACAGGAAGGATGAGCAGATGTATTTTGAGACCACCCTCATCCTCCCGGAGGTTGACGCGCACGCTGCTCCTCTGTCCATCAAGGGTTTCGAGACGGACGCGCCCAACACGCTCCACCGATTCGGGGACTTGAACACTAAAGTTCTCTTCAGTTCGATATCGCTGAGAGGATCCAATGCGCCTATTCACGCCAAAGTACGTAAATATTCGCGTGCTGGTGGCCTTGTCTTTTGGTCTTCGTATCACTTTCGCTGACCAGCGTTTCGTTCCTTCTCTTCTTTGAACGGCAGTCCTTGAGCGCGATGACTGGGGACATTCACACAACAAACGGCTTCATCAGGGGCATATTCAACGCCTCGGGCTCGTTGATACTCACGACCACCAACAGCGTGATCGATGTTGACGTCGGTCTGGAGAGCACAGAAGGCTTTGAATCTAAATTCACAGCTAACACTACTAACGGGTAAGCAACCACGTATATGTACTCGACAAATTCAACATTCTCAATTCTGATTTATCGACTCGCAAATTTTCCAGAGCCATCCAAGCCGCTATAAGCCTAACTACCACCGCCCCCTCCAACCAAGGCGGTTCCTACGCGGTCTCCCTCACGACCACCAACGGCAACCTCCAAGTCAGAATCCCCTCCCAACCCGTCAACTCCAGCCTGCATCTGACAGCCACCACGTCCAACGGCCCCGCCAACATGGTCCTCAACCCAGCGTACGAGGGGACGTTCAGTCTGCAGTCGCCGAGGGCTGTCGTTATGAGGCAGGGGAAGGGTATCGAGGATCCCAGCGGAGAGCATAGGAGGAGACGCGTGCGATATTCCATGGTCGGCGGGTTCACTGAGGGGGATGTGCGTTGGGGGACGGAGGGTGAGGCGCGGACGAGGTCAGGGATCGGGAGGAGCACGGGGACGGGCTTGCATGGGGATGGCACGATCTTGATCCGCACTACGAATGCGCCGGTGACATTCGATTTCTGAGTGCGCCGGTGTGCCTTTGGAAAGTAATGAAGTATTCTTGCTATACTGGTATGCTCTATCTAGCATGCCGGGTTTTGCGAGACTCGTTCAAGTTCGATTCATTTACTCATCTTGCATTGTAAATTGGTTTTGGATACCATTCGTTTCTATCGTACATGTGTATTTTTTATGAATAATTTGATCATGTTATAACAAAGTCGTGATCCAACCACCCGGAGACGTTAGCATTGAAGAAGGTAGATAACGAATCAGACATTGACAGACTCCCTTGCGCAGAACTCTACGTAAAGTCCTGGACAAGCCTCTCTCAGGGTTTCAATCAAGGCGCTTGCCGAGAGGTTATGGTCATCAAAGGGCGACAGCTGTTTATGCCCTGGCCCACCGCCTCTGAGCGTCAACGCCCTCAATTCCGGGAACAAGCCAAGCCACCGGGCTAGACGCGGGAGGATATGATTATCCATGAAGCCCCAATCGCCATTATCCATCACCAGCGTCTCAACGCAACGGAGGAGAGACTCGGGCCTTGTCGCCGCGTTCAGCAGGTTACCACGAAAGATGTTGGAAAACCACACTCCGAATCCCAGGCCCGTGCGTGTGACCTCCAATGTCAAGGTGATCTTGTTAACGCACGCTGCGAGACGCGGCAACGCCCCCTCGAGAGGAGTGAAATTATTGAGGAGCTCCTCGACCTGGATGACAACTTTCTTGAGCTTGGGCATGCACGAGAAAGGGGGAAGGAAGTTAAGAATGTGCTCCGAGGACGTGGTCAGCGTCTCCAGACGGTCGTGGAAAACGGGGCCGAGCACACTAGTGCGCACGGGGTGTTTCGGGCGCGGCTCGTACCGTATGTGGTGGTATTGGAACGCGGTGAGCGTCCCAGGATGTTTGGTGAGAAATTTTATGAGGGGGTCGCGTGGGATGACGCCGTAGATAATCGTGAGATGGCGAAGGTGAGGTAAATGTAGATGGGCGAGCATCGTCGCCCAGTCCGTGCCCCCGCCAAAAATATTCTTGAAGGCAAGATCAGTTAGCACGGAGGCGTTGGTTTGGAGCGTGTGGAAATAGAATGGGCGAAGGAATCGGGGAAAGGTTTGCACGAAACATGATTTGAGGTGTTTGGAACCATTTGTTGGTGGTGGCCGTTGGCCTGGCCAGTAGTTCTTGAGCCAATCAGCGGGCTTAGAAGAGGGTGGCATATGCTTTGGTCCGGCCTCGTCAAAGGAAGTTAGCTGCGAGGCTGTGATGCGAATGTCCCTGCACGACCTGGCAAGGATAGTGGTGAGAAGTAGAATGTTTGCTTCTCGCCACTCTTTTGTATCCCCCGATGCAAAAGTGGCGAGACGTAGAGAGACGCGGTTTATTGAGGATAATTTAGCCACGTATTGCGTTAAGAGGCATACCTCCTTCACGAGCTGCTCTACCTCTGTGTAACCAAAGTCATATGAGAGGTGTTCAACAGATGCACCGACTAAATCTAAGAAAATGGCGAGGCCCGCGAGGTTGTTGAGGGATCCGTAAAACGAACTTAGACGGAGTTCTTTTGAATAAGGATCGAAGTCATGTTTTGAGAAGTAACGATGTAATGAGAGATCGTGGAACCGCCGGGAGGCTGTTGCTAATGCTAGGAGGTCTTCATCGGATTCCACAAGGTCGACAATGGCGACAAGAAGTTCTGTGGGGAGATATCGGGTAGATTCAGCGCCCTGGCAGCCATGGATGAATCGGAGGTTGGACATAAATGTTCAGAAGTACTGAGAAGAGTCGAGGGTGAGTTGAGGAGCTGAGTTCTCTGTTCACATATGTGACATGTTCCCATTGGAAATGATATTTGGTATTGTTATGTTCTGGTGCCCATGCGCGCCTTCACAGTCCCTAAAAGGAAAGTCGGAAAACGCCACAGGGCCACGGCCGCTGCCGTGTGATCATGATCGCCGGCACGCCATTGGTGCCTCGAATTCAATTTCGTATGTACGACCGCGACTTTTAATTTTCGATAACGATACATAACCCGAGCTTTGCCCGAGCCCCGACGACGGCGCCCACGACGAGGTGCGTTCAATCGCAACCGCCAAAAACATTAACGAAGGTCCCCTGGCCGACGCTGACAACCAGGGATTCTCGAATTTCTGTGAAATAGCGCTTATAATACTCGGACGATGTACCATCCAGTCGTTCCTTGGTCTCCAGATGACCATGGCTTCATGGGAGAATCCACGGTGACACGGTAACTACATGGTGCTCTCTGTGGACTGACTTCAGACGTTGACTCTAGATCTTCATATTCCTTCAATTCCCTGTCAAGCACCTCCAGGCTCCTCATTGGATCGTGCTAACCCAGATGTGTGAACGAGCGTTCGTAATGCCAAGCTCATTTGGATGGGCGGAGGCCTATTAGCTGGAAGCTAGAGGCGTAGATAACGAGTACATAATTATGTATACCCAAGCACTCTCTGGTCTTTGTGAGAAGAAACATACCGGCATCCGACGCACTTTTAGACTCTCTGGCACCCACGCAGGCCTCCGCTCATGATCATTTAATTAAGAGAGTCGCTCTTCACGAGCCAATTGGGCAGAAACATGATCATCATTTCAAGAAATGTCAACGGATAGCGAAATTCGCGATCGCTGCTGCCAATCCTCTGTACGTGGTGTATATCTAAGCGCCCGCAAACGGCACTCCCCGGGCGTCCTTTGTTCCTGTTGCGGTGATCGATGAGCGCTGGAGTGGGCTGCCCATCGGGTTCACATGTTTAGCAGAACGTATTGTGAGTCCGCGGTGGAGAGATGGCATCCCCCCACGTTTGCTCCAATTCGCCGGGAACGTTGTGCCCTATCAACCGGTCGTAGGATCCGAATGTCCGTCGATTGTCGTCAGTGGGTCAGCTGCGTCCAGCTGGCCCAAGTAAATCTTGTAAACGGTTGGGCACGGGGTGACAATTACTTGGAATAGACAAGGCTTCCTGCCCAAAACGCTCAGACCTTATCACCTAGAAGCTGTCTTGAGCCATGGTGGCGTCCAGGTCCTGGGAGCTCAGTGGCTGGGCGCGGTGAAAACCGAGATGTTATCGTCCGTGTTGTGGATAGATGTACGTAATATGTAGATGTACAGGGCAAATCATGAACGAACGTGAATGAGTGATGTGGTGGTGTGCTAGAAAAACAACAAATGCCAACTACAAGGGCATAGGTATTGATGTGTGGGTACAAAAAATGATTGGATGATGGGATAAGGATATCAGACACAGTAATCAAGAAAAAGAAAAAAAAGCGGGATGCATGAAAAAAAAACACGTAAACGAATAGTGGAACAGATATCTGGCGAGGATGGTACAGAGCGACGATGGCGGACATGAAGGAAACATAATGATACCGGGGGAGATACTGAGATTAACCGACATGTCAATTAATGAAAGAAACGGTTGCCCGAGAAGCAAGTCGACATACCAACATGAAGAAAGGTGTTCAAGAAGAGTGCGGCGATCTCACGAAAGCCAGACTTGCTGGCAGGCTGGCGCAGAACGCGGCAAGGCGACTGGATTTGGTTTTGCGGTGAACAGGTGGTATGGGAAAGCCACCAACGGAGTCTTTGGTATCCCGTACTGCGAAAGAGGATTCGAAGTACATAAACGAGGCTTCCTCGTCGTCACTGAAATATAGGGTCTTCTCGGTATTCTGAGAGGCAAATAACGTTAGTGTTAATCTTTACGGGAGAATACAGGATAAAACTGCTGGCACTCGCTACGATACTAGCGGTGTGGCCAGAAGAAGCTCCACAACAACGTGAACATTACTCACATATGACGGGAACTCTCCCACTGGGTTCATACCCGACGAAACGGCGTCGTTAAGAATATCCAGATGAGCATCTTCTTTGAATGTCATGCACTCGTCAGAATCTGTATCAGAGTCATCGGAAGAAGAGCTGGTAACCAAAGGGGAACGTGTCCGCCGTCTGCGCGTGCTCTTTTTTGAGCTTGGGGGAAATGGGAATGGAACGGCGGTAGAGATCCGGTCCGAATGGGAATGTGTGGCCTCTGTCCAGCAGGACTCCTCGAACGCCTCCGTTGGTGAGTAGACTAGGAGATCGTCGAGACCTTCTAGACATGAGTGGTCAAAGCCAAAGTCGAGGGAGGTGGGGTCGAAGATAAGAGATAGGCATAAAGTGGCTCCGAGAACGGTGTCAACTGTGTCAACATCAGGCTCTCGTTTTGAAACGTCGCTGGGAAACTTTTGGGAGCAAGGCGAGGCAGGTTGGGTATCCATCATGGCCGACCATGAGAGTAATTCTGGAAAGAGGTCGCTGTTTATCGTGGTGGAGACACTGAAGCGACTCTATTCGATCGTTAAATAAAAATTTAGAATTTTAAAATGCGATCGATAGCGATATGTAAATAACACTGACTGTTATCACTGCGCGAGTGTCAAGTGCTTTGTGTGATTTCAGCGGCAGAGGAGCCGCAAGCCATGACTCCGAGACGGTGCTTCGCGATACGTTGAGCATGATGGTTTTAGAGGACGGAGGGACAGCCAGCCACTGGGTTCAGAGGCGAAGGGGGAGAAAAGGAGATGAAACGAACAAGTTCCGAAGCTCCGCGCATTTTAAGCAAGGGTTGGTTTCGTTCCTTTTGTGTGTTGGAGCGCTGAGGGCCTAATTGTCCCCGTATAGCTTGACATCGCAGATTCAGTTAGCCCACCGGCGACTTATAATAAGAAACAGTCACGTGTTGCGGTACATTTAAGCCTCAGGCTCACCTAGGCGTGCATCTTGGACTATCTTGGAAGGTGGTCAAGACACCCTTCAGGGATCCTGCGGGACGACGCATCATCATCACTCATCATCGGGAGATTTTAGAAGCTTAAAATGTAATCATCGAGTCATATGATAGTAATATCTACCCGAGAGAAGGAAACGCGGCGCGCTCGCCGCTCGCCGCTCACTGCAAAAATCCCGAGGATGTACAATCTGCAGCGACGATGCCGAAACTACAGGAGAGAATCTCAGAACGAGGCGACATCGCGCGGAAGTGCAGAACTACAATCTACTTCCATAACATGAGTTCCTTGATGCGTTTACTTGGTAACTTCTCAGCGTATCTCACACTCTGCCTTCTTTCCCTGCCTCATGTCAGCCAGCAGGCTAATGCGACGATTCTGCAGAACACAGCACTTCTAGAATCATACGATGTACGCCAGCTCGCACGATTCAGATTCCCGGCGTTTGAACGAACGAGATATTTTGGCAAGATAACGAAGACCCATATGTTGATGCGATGCATGCAGTTAGAGCTGCACTTGTATATGCACGGTTCTCGAGTCGATTGACTAGCGATTCGCATTCATACTATCCATCTAATCCATCTTTGTTCTTAGCGTGTTTTCTCTTCTTCTCAAGATCGTTCAACGGAGAAATTCTACGCAGAGTCCGAGATGGCAGGGACTACCTGCATACGAGTCGCGACGTCAAATCAACACTAGTATTCGTCTCCTCGCGTCTAAAAATAGGTCAGCATAGAAAGGTCAATGGTAGATGTACCAGGGTGCTCTGCTCAAATTGATGATGTTCTGATAGAGCTTAAGGCGCCTATTGGGGGTGATAATACGGCGAACACACTATTTGGAATTCTGAATTGGTACCTTTCCATAGCCAGACGTAGCTGATATACACTATACATTTAATCCCCGCAAACGGTCCACATAAAAACCCCTTCGATAATCCTACATAACTAGGCACCCCCAAGCGATAGTGGCACCATTCGAATCACGCCTCGTTCGTACCTCTCCCAAAACGCATCGCGGGAACGACTCCTCGTGCTGGGGCTTTGCCTGAACTCTTGATCGAGGTGACTCTCGTCCGTCGGATAGTAGAAAGGTCTACGCTGTGTTTCGCCGACTTGAAACAAGTATCCTTGGTCAACAGTGCGCTATTGCTGTTCGGGCGCTGCGTTATCGCGCTGATAGAATTGCTGATATTGGACTTGGACCTAACGCCGCCTTGAATTTGTCTTTGGTAGAAAGTCGCCACCTCCTTGGCGTTGCATGCGTCTGGCCACTGGACCGTCTAAACGGATCGATAAATGATAAATAAGCATTGGGCAGGTAATAGACACAAGTAATGACGAACATTACGAGGACCCTTCCTCAGCGGCTTTTTCGGTCTTGAAACGACGAGACGCGTCGTTTTTCTGGGGTACAAGACCTGGTGGCACGTCGTTCCAAATGCCGAGTAGATGTAGGCTTCATCTTCGTACGCGTCCTCAGCGGAGGGATAATATGGTAGGACCTCGGATGCGAGGAGTTTGAAGTCGGATAGAGAGTAGTTAGGCTGTGGATATTTTAGTTTTGGTCAGTGCCACATTGGATTTTACGCGTAAAAATAAGAAATCACGTACGCAGGGCAGTTGGGTTAGTTTCTGAGCAGATAGAGCCATTGCGAAGACTTACTGAAGTTGCTTGTCTTGTATATGTCGTTGAACTGCTTCGTTGCTGGTGTTGATGATGACAGTATAGCGAAAAGGAGAATTTCGATGAAGGAGGTTTAATATATACTGGCCGTGGCACGTGTACGAATGCGATATGTTGATGTTCGAGCAAGTCAGTCTACATCAAAATCCGGTGACTGGCGCGGTCTGATCGATTCGGAATGGGAGAACAATGGAAAAATCAAAATATGGGCCATCGGTCATACACAGTCGTACACCTAGGTGCCGGCAGTCCGGGCGTGATAAAGCACGCAACATTTTCCAGAGCATTTCTTTGTCTGAGTCTCTAAGAAAAAAAGCCGTTTAGTCGAGATGATTACGAGGGATGTGTTGTGATTACCAGCGAGCGGTCCCGTAAGACTTAATTGGGCTATTTGCGTATTGGGCGTGCGGTCTGATTCCCCAGCCCGAAAGAGGTGCGGATGTAAAATGTGAATCTGGGAAGATGACGGGCACCAAAAGGCTTCTGAGACTTTCGAAAGTGTAGATGACAGACACACTCACCAACGCACCATCCCAGTGAGCACCAGCAGAATGAGCGGCGACCAAACCAACAGTCGATCTGCAACATACACAAGGGACGATGATTACTATCTGCAGAGTACCATATTTCTAGTCAGTGATTGACCTCTCACGTCGATGTGATAATGGGGATGCTAACTATGTTTCAGGTAGAGGACCGACTCTTCAAAGTGCCTATTCTGCATTTCACCCAGGAGTCTGATGTATTTCAGACAATGTTTGAATTGCCTCAGGATCCCAATGTGGTACAAGATGGTTCGACAGACGAGCAGCCGATCCGACTTGAGGGTGTGAAGAAGGAAGATTTCAAGCGGCTCCTAAGGGTAATGTATGCTCGGTAAGCGACATATTCCAATTATTTGAATGTTCCGTAACTCACCCATGATTAGATGGTTCGTCAAGGAGGAAAATTTCTCCCAAGAGGACTGGACATCAGTCCTCGCTTTATCCGACCGATGGGAAATGGAGCACCTACGGAAGTTGGCCATCGACAAGCTGACTTCATCCTTGGCCACAGATGCACACAAATTAGTGATCATGGGCCAAAAGTACAACATCAAATCCTGGCTAATGTCCGGCATCCATTTGTTAGTCATTCGTGAAGCCCCTATGGGCGAAGAAGACGCGAATAATATCGGAATGACAGCAGCCTTGAAGACCGCAGCTATCAGAGAGTGGACGTTCCAATATTTGGCTCGGATAATGATGCCGCCTGCTGAAACACGCATTATGCTCAAGATTCGAGAGTCTTTTGGTTTGGGGGAAGGAGATTAAATGCTGTTGAATGTAATCTCACCTTTAAAGAGGTTTTGCGGCCTTTTACACGGCAGAGAGCCTATAACTCGGCGCATGATATCACCTAATGCTGACAGTGATGTGCACATGCCTACTCTAGTAGAGTATTTAGGCATGTGCACATCACACTCTGAGCAGAGCACTCTAATGTGCACACGAATGCCTAATCATGTGCACATTAGAGTCAGCTCAGCACATGCTCAAGGCCATACAAGCCGTGCCGGCATATCCAAGGCATGCCTGCCGGCCTCTTGGTGCGCTTGTGGCATGCATCCACACGCGCCTCCACACGCGCCTTGTGCGCGCTCAGGTGCGCCCATTCCCATATTTGTCAGCCCCCGCCGTTCCTCCAAGGGGCAACCGCCACATACCATTCTGGGTAATGTACTTAGTAGCTAGATCCAGTAAATCATTAAACCGCGTAATAAGCATCAATAAAATGTAATGCTTGTATTTCTAAGGATATTACAGTGCATCTACAGATATAGACCCGAGGGGTGCATTATGCTCAGCCTCATCTTGAAGCGGTGACACCTCGTCATCCTCACCATCGTCCTCCTCCCTCATGCTACTACTACGTGGAACAATATCACAGCGACCTTCAGACTGTACATACTTTGCGACATTGCACCAGAGCATGCCACAGTGACGCGCCATCATCAAGAATTGCTCCTGCTGGTTGAGCGCAAATGCGACCCGTCCTGCGTCGAACAGTGGGTCCGCCGGCACATTTGGAAGACACCAGCTAGCCAGATCCGCGGCGCGCTTAGACCAAGTTGCGGCACGATGGAGGAGGAACTGTTGAACGCGCCGCATCTCCTCCTGCAGCAGTTCGACTTCCTCCCTCCATCGGTCTTGCCGTGCTCTGCTCTTACACCACTCCACGCGGAGAACTAAAGGTGTAACATGTAGATATCAGTATAATCTGTCAGAAATTTCGAAGCATACACGCACTATCGTGGAGCGCCCCATCGCCGTGCATCTGCTCGCCAACCCCCGCATGCCTCCATATCCACGACAACATTCTATGACCCTCCGATGCGACCTCCTTCTCCGTCCCCCCTGGCTTCCTCCTTTGCTTCTTCCTCGCCTTCTCTGAGTCGTCATCTTCAGCCGCTGCTGCACGGATGTCACCCTTCTTCAGTTCTGGAACAAGGTTCTCCCACCCCTCAACCCCTAATCGAGGCGCCAATCCAGCCAGCGCAGATCGCGCTGCACAGTATCGGTTTGCCGCAGCGTTGACCTTGGCCTGACACCTCACGACGATGGTATTCGCTCGAGTATTTGCCACTTGGCCACGCTGAAACCGCGCCTTGTCGATGAGGACATAGGATCGAAGGCGGAGACCCTCGCGAAGATCGTCAAGCGCATCGGAGGCCTGTGCTTGGCGCAATTTCCATTCAATACTGAGCAGGCGCATGTCGCATGGAGTCGTGGAGGTCAGGGAGGAGGGAAGTCTGAGGAGCACCTCATGCGCGGGGATTTCCAGTTGTTCATCCATAGCGTCATGGGCACGAGCACGAACCATTCGTAGGCTGGGAATATACATGTGTTGAACCTCAATCCAGGCCTCGATCTTCCTCTTGAGTGTTGACATACGAAGCTTGAGGTTTGTCTTCTGTTTATCGGTAGCAGTAGTTGAGCTCAGACTTGCAGCGGTCATCGCCGTCTGACGTCTAGGATGTATGTTTAAATTGATATCTTATTGAATAACATAACTAGAGACTTACTGGCTCTCCTCAAGGTCAATGCCCATAGAAATAAGGTGGCTGGCCGATATTTCCTCGTGCATTACATATGCGACGCCCAATGATGCGTCTGCATGTTCCTCGTCAGCAAGCTGAAGACGAACTGCATTTTGAGACAGCGCTAGACAGGCTCGTTATAAATAAAAGAATAAACCATACATTAGTCTGGTAACACACCTTTAACACGAGTTTCCATTGGATTAGGAAGGCTGGTATCCTTCTCCCAGGCAGATAGCTCCACCTCCCATAGCGAAACATCCTCAGCGGGGAGCCTTTCTGTCAGCGCCTTGTGCAGCTCCCTATGCTCGACCATCTCAGGTACCGCATCTGTAATTCGCTTCAGGAGTATCGTCGCTAGAAATTTAAATGATCAGTTTCATTAAAATGTGCATAGAGGTGAATAACGCACCGAGCTTCACCGTCTTCTTCCAGTTCCAGTCTCCGAAATGGTCATCGAGAGTATCACGGCGGGCCCCCGGCCCCATTTCCCGAGTGCTTGAAGCAATGGGATTGATGTGAGCCCATCCACGTTCAACGCCTTCGCCATCTGTTCGCCCAACTTTGGGATTGAAATTGAACGAATACTTGGTCTGGCATTTCAGGACATGAGCGGGAAGATGGAATTTGGGGACCAGGAATCGATACGAGGTAGAGCTGTCGTGATTAACGCGCATCCAGGATGGGTAGATTTTGAGGCGTTCCCAGAGGTTGATGCTCCATTGGCAGGCGATATCATATGATATCACGACCTCAACCAGCTCCTCGAGCTCCACGCTTGAGCAAAAGAGATAATCCATATTCACGTAGCTAAAAATAGATGCATTAGCAAACTTGTTCTATAAATATAAATGTCGTAGATCACACACCGTTCGCCCTTCTGGAGATCTCCAACAGAGCTTGGGCGCTTCATATCGTGCCGAGTACAATCCACAGTCCCAGCCCCAGATGCTGCCAGCCCATCCTTTCCCCTCTCTTTGTTGACAGCGTTGTGATTGGAGCAAGTGCTGGGCTATTGTAGCGTTCATCAGAGGCGGCGACCATGAAAGAAATAAATCGGTACTCACCTCCTGTATTACGAGGGTTCCAGAAGTGTTTAAAAACTCCTTGAATTCACTCTCATGGACAAAGTATGCCCATCCATTGCTCAAGCTAGGATCCGAGGCATTATTGCTCACCATCTTCCGCTTCAATCGGAAGTTGGCATCCATTCCAAGGAAAAGAGTGTAGAGAAATCTAGAATGAGACATCAGTGACAATAGATAATGAGATTCAATCATTCACACCTTTTTTCGGAGGGTGCATCCCTCCAATCGCTCTCCAGGTTTACTCCGGGATGAGGACATGCGGGACAGAGCACGGCACATTCGCGTTGGCGCGTACCAGCTGCCCCAGAAGACTCGTGTCCACATCCAGACTGCTTGAGCATCTTGATATTCCGGTACTGCCGGACCATTCTCATGAACGCACGGTAGCGATCCTAATCAAGGCAGTTAGATAGATACTAAAGCGGCCCACTGGAATGAAATAGTATCTCACGGGAATTGTGGTCGTCCCTATATTGTCTGAAAGTCTTGCCAAAGACTGATAATACTCGAACGCAGATGCCTTGGATTCAAAGGATAGAATTTGAAAGGTATTGAGAACCCGCAGAGTGGCGGCTGAGCGAGGAAATCCGACGGTGGATGGGTACCAGCCAAAGCGAAGCAGTTGGACGAAATGGGGTGGAGGGGTACCACAGCCACAGTAGTTCAGCGTAACTTCATGTATGCCATTCGTCTCTATGACAGTAAATGTGTTGTGGGAAGAGCGGACAGGGAAGTGGCAGGATTCGCCCAGCGGATGGCCGAGCTGGAAGCAGAAGCCTAGTGACTTGAAGCTAGTCTTTGCGAAGTACCCTTCTTCCCGCCAGACCTGTTACCACAAGGTAAGACATCCACATATGACATCAAGCAGGCAAACTGACCTCGATCCGGTGCAAGCCATTCTGAAAGTGCCTGCGAAGAAGACAGCCAGAGCAGTACAGCTCACGGCCATCACAGTCAATGCACCGGTAAACCTGCACGCCAGTATCACCACAGTCACGGCAGGTAGGCGTTAAAGTGCCACGGCTCTCTAATCGTAGGAACTCGGCGAGAAAGACTTCGCGATCGAGAAGCCACTGCCGCATAGGAAAGTCCTGCCAGAACATTATTAAATTTTGTAATAGACAACAAGACTGTACATACCCCTTTGCGCTGTTTGCGAGTAGATGATTTTGGAATGCTGGTTTCTTCCAGAAACTCTGCGTATGCTGGATCGATTGCATCGTCGACATTTGCCTCCCAAATTGGGGCAGAGGATGGGTAAATTGGGTCATATGGGTCATCCAATGCCGCGAAGTCGCCTGCATCAGTCAAATCGTCCAGCTCCACTTTACGGGAACGGTACCCCATTTGCCCGCTGAAGAGACCGCGAGCGGCTAGCTGTGAACGGACTACCATTCTTCTTACCTGAGCTATTTTTAGCACTTAGTAAAGCTTATAATGTAGTCTAAATGTTACAAGTCCGGACATTACAATGACAAGGCTACTAAGGACTAGAGGAAACTATGCAAGATAACGAGGAATGCGCGGTTTAATAAAGACATTATCATTAGTAACTATTGAGATACTAGTCAATACATCTAATGAAGTGTACAGAAATAGGCGCCTTTCAGTAATGTCTTAACCATCCGGCCTATACAGCGAGGGCGCGGATCTCTAGATTAAAGAACGGACATCTAGGCACACTACAGGACAGGTCGCGTGACATTGCCGAAGGCATCGAGGACAGTGGAGCAGCCGGGGTAAAGCAGACGCCCATAGACGCGCCTGTAGCAACGCCGATCAAAGCTCGGATCAAAGGGATACCAAATTGGGAACACATACCATATCGGGTAATAACTGGGTACAGGAAGATTTCCGGGGTGCATAACTCGACACAGCGAGATCCCAGATGCACGCCGAAGGTACCAAGATACCGGGTACAAAGGACGAAGGGTTACAACCCTAATCACGAGCATTATCTCGGACAGAACGTGCGTGGATTGCCCGAGCGTCTCCGACGAGATGTAGGCGCGTCTATGCTCCGGTCAGTCTATAGCCAATGACAGGACAAGATACCAATGAAAGCGAAAGGTCATGAGCCTGTATACCACGCGGTCGAGGAGGATTAAGTCTTAGGCGCTTAAGTTAGCCGAACCGACGACGATCTGAGCTCCCGATCCAACCAAAAAAGGCATGATTGAGCGGATGAGCACGGAAACTGTACTCCACAAGGCCGCCGCTCGCGCACAAATGCCCATGAAATCTCTATATTCTCGTCATTGCATCTATGTAATAATATATCGTCTCAGTAGTATATAAGCAGCCCTGTAACACCGTAGAATACAAGCAATTTACCACCCACGAGATACAAGCGCTTAAGAATTATATCTTAAGTGTTTCACCTCTAAGTACCAAGTAGCTTCAAAGCGAGAGTCCCATAATATAAAAAGAAACCAAGTAACGATATAAACGAACTGTTAAGACGAGAACGCGTGTCTAAGTGATTCGCCAAGACAAGTAAAGAGAGTTATAAGCCAAGGAACCTGTCTAAGTGACTTGTTCAAAACCTACCCTTTGTCAAAGGACATCTGGGGACCTGGACTGTAGTGTCGGTGGACGAAAGCGTCTACGCGCCTCTGGCCATTGTTAAGGGACTGTAGTGTCGGCGGATCAGACATCTGCGCGCCTCTTTCCACAAGTATAGTTTTTGAGACAAGTAAAGACAAGTTAAAGGGCATAGAGCCATCTTCTCAATTGGAGAACAAGACAAAGCGAGATCAGTTAGCAGTTTGTGCATAGAGCACTAGTTTCCGAGTACCAGACCAGAATTTACACAAGTCTATTGGACTTAAAACGACCCATTGGCTATAAACGCGCCTAAGGCCTTGCCTGAGCCGTTGTATAGTTAAACACCTTCTTTTATCGCACACCTACTATCAGGTATCGATATTATAAAACTATTATCCTCCCCTTGGACGAACTAAGTCAACTAAACATTGATTTGGGTGTTTGAGTGTAGTAAAGTAGTTATTTAAAAGTGAAGCAAGTCGGATTTGATAGTATCTCTCTAATAGACATTACAAAGTCTATTGAAAGCGACTACTTGATTATCTAGTAGTTCACACACACCCCGCACTAAGCATCTTTATCTGGAGCCCACCGCGAGGGGGGGTTTCTAAGATATTTGATACAAGGTTGCGGTAAAAGAGGCGTCGATTATTCGTACAGAAAGTCGTGCTTCAACCTGTATAGGATTTGAATCGTTCAAACGGTGAAAACCATACAAAATTGAGGGCTCAAGTAATCCTAATAAGGGGACAAGAGCGCCAATAAACCAGCGTCAGCAGTTGCTTCTTCATCAAAAGCACCAGCAGCACGCACCACTTATAATTCTATAAGGGCAGGGACAGAACCCCTACCTTTACCGTTACCAAAGAAAAGAGAACCTTTCTCGAAAGAGAAAACCCGCTCGGACTATAGCCAGAAAGTCAGATCTTTAAATAATATTCAAAGCGCACCTCGCAGGATATTATCCAGGACGGCTTCTGTACCTACCCAAAGAGCGACCTCCCCACCAGAAGAGGAAGAGGAAGATATTACCCAAGAACTTTTCCAGGCGCCAAACGTACCAACTAGATCTACTAAAATGGGTATGCCAGCACCAGGAACAAGAGATGCGCCGAAGTTTGATCCAGACAAGGAGTCCGAATTGCTGAGATTTATATCTCGCATGGAGGATCTCTATTCTACCCATTCGATCACGGATGACAAGGAGAAAATAAGGCTACTAGGCAAATATGCCCCAGCGGAAACTGAAGCAGAATGGAGCGCATTTGACGAGTACAAAGCCGGAGCCTGGAAAGCGTTTAGAGACGAAGTCATAAAAAGCTATCCAGAAGCTGCCGCACTCGAAAGAGGCTCGCTTTTACGGTTCAAAAAGATATGCGCAGAGAAAGCTGGGCGGCATGGGATTCCTAGGCAAGACCTTCATGCTCTATTAAGTCTGAAACGAGCGTTCGTTGCAGAAGCCGAAAAACTGTTGGTAACCCCAGCGCTTATGTCAAATAAAGAGCTAGTGACGGAGTTCCTAGGATGCCTGTCGGAAGAATTTCAGCAAAGACTGAAAGACAAGATGGATGATTTGGCAGACGCAAAGGGAGCGTCTACAAGCGCGACGACAGCAACAACAGCTGCTGGAGAAACCAGGGTAGAAGATCACTACAAATGGAAGGAAGTAATCGAAACCGCGGTTATCATAGCGAGACGGTCCTCACAGCCGCTCGAAAGGATGAGCGAGGATTTGGTTCGCGGAGTTTCGGGCGAACGAAGAGAAGACACTATTAAAATGGAGGAGACTGTAGCCAGACTGGCGGATTCCCTAAAAATCCAACAGCAGCAGCAACAGGAGATGCGACAGTACAGCCAAGTGATGGACCGACGCTTTGAGCAGCTAATCTCAGCAATAAAAACTCAAGCGATCCAGCCACAGGCAGGAACCTCGCAACCTTACTCTTACCAACAACAATACCCAAGGAATAATGCGTATAGCCCAGGAGCTAGTAATAGCAGACAGTATCCCGATGGGTGCTACTATTGCAAAGAAATGGGGCACAGGATGCACGAGTGTCCGCACGCGCTTAAACACTTGGATCTGAAATGGATAAAGCGCATAGACAGGTGGTTGAAGCTACCTGATGGTTCCCCACTACCTACAGACGGTGAGAAATCGCGCAAGGAAGTAGTGGAACAATTGTATAAAACTAGGCCGGGTATTATACCAATGGCGAAAGTAAATATGCAATCCTTCTATCAGGGAAGCGACCAAAACCAGGATATGATGCTACAAGACATGCAGGACCCAAGGGTTTCGCAACTATTGAATGGGTTAGCGCAGCTATTAGGAAGAGAGACCGTGGATAGAATGATAGCGGAAGAAAGGGAGCCCTCACCCCTGGATGGGATTGAGGAGGAAGAAGAGAACTGTCGGGTTTTTGAATAGTTCAAGGATGGGAAAGCCTGGGACTGCGAAGAAACCGACCTCTTCCGGAAGACCCAAGGCCCCTGAGGACAGAAACTGCAAGAGTCGAGTAGAAATAGAAGAATCAGAAGATGAGGAGAGCGATGAGCAAGAGGAGGAGGACGTGCGGAGAGGTCCACCCCCCGGGCTGCAAGGTATTCGGCAGGTAACGGAAGGCCTGCACCCAGGTATGTTAATGGACGTCCTGTCCCAGGAGGGAATAGGGTGTGTAGGTATTTGTTGCTGGAGAATGTTTGAGAGCGGATTGCCGATTCAGGTATGAATTGGCAGTTATAAAATGCGTTTTTGCTCACTCTGCTTCTAGTCACGATCTCGAACGTGCTCTCTGTAGGTTCTGGCTGCGCGGTACATGTGCGAAGCAGGAAAACTGCGAGTTCTTGCACCACCTTCCTAAGGATGTTGACATCTCGAGTCTGAATGCTGTTCTGACAAGGGCCAACGTGCCTCCTGGCACTGGTCCTCTTGCCGCATATCCTGCGAACAGCCCGCCCTGATGAATTCCCAGTCTTGGATATGAAAACCAAGCCGCTGTGAGAGGCCGCAAATACGTGCCCTACAACGATCCTGGGAGGACGAGGTTCTCAGCTGCTGTCAAGAAACCTGCACCACAGTCGCAGGCACAGACGGATGATACAGGGATTTCAAACAATGTAAATGCGAGTACCAATATTGCAGCAAGGAGAGAAATTATGGTCCTGCTGCTGATAGTTTACATCATCAGAACGCTATCGTGGCTCCAAGACCTTCGCCACGCCTCAAGCTTCATCCACCTGTCCTACTGCCGACGTTGCCTACTGGTGAAGCCGTTAGTAATTTGTACATGGCCTACAGGCAACGGGCACTGCAGCTGGGCGCCGCAAGGAATGCGTGCCTTTCCAGGGCTGCCGATGCCTGGAGGAGAGGCGACGGGCTGCTGCGAAACGGTTCAGTCGGGAAGGTCACGACCTCAATGCGAAGATGTCGTCGAGATGGCGGATGCGGC
This sequence comes from Flammula alnicola, assembly GCA_015499995.1. Lineage (NCBI taxonomy): Eukaryota > Fungi > Basidiomycota > Agaricomycetes > Agaricales > Strophariaceae > Flammula > Flammula alnicola. The sequence goes on from JADNRV010000292.1 coordinate 46,043, forward strand.
GGCCAAGCTTGTGCGAGAACGCGCGAGGATGGCGGAACAGGCCGTTCGATCGAGAGACGCAGCATGGTCGGACGATCCTGGAGACCGTGGCACAAGAGGCAAGGCATGCGTGGAGGCCTGGGCGTGTACCTGGGCATTGCGAGTGTAGGTACTGGGGTGCCGAAGCCAGTCAGGAGGACAGGACAGAGGCCATGTTAGACCTGCACGGGTTGCATGCCAATGAGGCTACGGAAGTGCTTGAGCAGTTCTTGCTTGCGGTCAGTAGCATTTGCCTTGTCGAATTAAAAATCGTGTCTAACGTCAGATTTTCATCAGCTTGAACGCGAACATTTCTACGGTCTGGGTAGGTGTTTAGCGTGCTGGCTTATTATTCTGTTTAATTTTTTTTGATTAGCTTATGCAATTGTCGGCGAGGAGAAGCATACGGGCACGCAGGATGTTGCTCGTGGTGCCTCTCGAGCCCGCCTGGCCACTGGCGTACGTGAATGGCTGCACCGGTGGGGATACCCATGGAGCGAGAGAGACGGCATCATCTGCATCGATCCTCTTACCCACTCTTCTGAATAAGCATAAAGTGAGTTTTCCTCTTCGCGTTCTCTATATTGTATAAGCTGATTTGATGTGCATGCTTTCAGAACAATAAACAAAGAAAATAGAGCATAGCTGCCATGAAGCCGTGGTAGCGCATCTTTCTTGGAATTTGGGTGTAATTGGTGTGAGGGCCGAGAGGGTGGCAAATGATTTTTGTATTCGATTATCTTCCTTCGAGTTCTGGATTTTTGGTGGCATGGCTGCCGCGATTGACCTCCTTCACAACTCTTGTATTGTATTTAAGTAGTGACAAAAAGCTTACGAATAGCTTACCACTCGAATCATCGACGAGCTTGCGACGAGCGGCTAAGCATCGGCAATTACACCACGTGACCTGTATATATATCTCACTGGCAGCTTCTTGGCAGTCGCAGTGGATACAGTACCGGGTATTTTGGACAACATACATTACTTTCACTTTCCTGGAATAACGTTATAACAACCACCCCGCCGTGGCAAAATTTTCGGTACCGTATTCGTGGTAGCAACCCCCGCCGCCCACTGTAGGCCTTGTTTTGGCCTTGTTTCATCGGTCTCGGCGTTCACGCGGGGTTCGTGTCAGCCTCCCATTGGTATCCAGTCTAGTGTGGGAGCACTGAGCAACAGAAACTTGACGTGTTATACACAGCTGCACGGCTGTGGCTAATTATGCCAATGTCTATCGTGGTATCCTCCACCTCCGACTCTTCCAATCACTCGACGTATTCTCGTGCTAATAACGACCCGCGGACGCCAACCTTTAACGAGGACCAAGAAAACTACCACCGGATCGAATTTGAGGCACCACTTTCTGCGGAGGCGGACTCAGACTTACATCGGTTGCAACGGGCACAAGGACAAGGTCGTTTCTCGATTGATTACAGTCTTGAACTGGAGAGACAACTGGCCATGGAGAGCCCACCCGAAACGCCCGCACACAATGCTACAACCCATCCCAGCACAAATGACAGCCTTCACAAACCACCTAGCGACAGCCACGTCAATGATCTCGGCCCCGACCCTGACATTTTGGCGCACATAATTACACAATTGAGGCAGTCGTTGGCGGACATGACGAAGGAGAGGGCCGAGCTGGTGAAGATGCTGGCGACGGCAAATGCGCAAGAAGCTTTTGCAAAGGACGCGTTGCAGGTCATGACGGACAGGGCTACGGAGGCGGAAGAGGAGCTGACGACGCTGAGGAAGAAGACCAAGGAAGACGAAGAGCAGATCGCCCTCTTGAGGGCAAAGGTGGAGGAGAGCAGGTAAGATCAAATCATCTCTACGTCACGATCGTGATATGTTTTACTGACTGCCTATGTTTTATTCATTCGCTTAACTAGGCGAGGTCTTATGCGTCTCCAAACGGAGAGCAGACGTCACAGTATGGCGCCGATCGACGTCTCCCGTGCGTCTGTTGGAACCTTCACCTCGTTTGCCAGCCCGCCCTCCTCGAAGCGTGCTTCGTTCGTTCCTTTAACTGGATCTTCGCAGGGGAAGTCAAGTGGCCACAGGCGTGTTGCATCTGTGACCGACGCAAACCTGGGTGGCTTCCCAACTCCAGACCAAACCCCGAGTCCAAATGTCCGTGCCTTTAATATCGCATCCGCAGAGGCATCACTATCTGCGGCACCCAGCAGCTCGCGTCGATTTTCGGGTCTATTCGGACGACAATCTCCTAATGATGACATGTTGCTGTCTGCCTCTGTAGCTGAGGCTTCAACCAACTCGCTTGAACTCGAGGCCTTGCGTAAAGAAATGCAGACGATTAAGGACGAGCTGGACACCGCGAAACACGAATTGATAGAAGCAAATGAGGCGAAGGAAGCTTCGGAAACATGTGTAATTGCCTTGCGAGACTTCATTGCGGAGAACAACATTGGCGTAGCTGGTCCGTCCACGACAGCTGTAAAGCTCCCTCCTCCACCGACAATGACGACAGGAGACGAGTCGTCAACGGACCCAAAGAAGACCGGCACAGGATGGGGTTTCAAGCTTTGGGGTGGCGGTCCTGTTGACTCTCCTCTGAAATCAAGCATTGGGAACGCACCGTATTCTGCTTCTCCTGCAGCGTCATCTCCAATGGCCCCTCCGACATCGATGCCCCCTCCCTCTGCAACGATCGGAGCAGCACCTCTATCTCGAAAACTAGGAGGATTTTTTAGTTCCCGATCAAGCATCTCCTCGAACCATTCACGAGATCAAAGTAGGCCACAAGCGTTGCACCTACAAACGAATGCGGCGGCAGTGCAATTGCCCTCCCAACGTGATTCAATATACAGTCACTCGGATGTGTCGAGTGTTGCGGAGCCGATTAGTCCTGGAAGCGATATCAACGGTCTGGGGACTGCTACCTATTCCCAGACAAAGGCGACGGTACTAGGGCAAGAGGATGCCGTGGTCAAGGACGCGTCGACTTTAGACGCAAATTCCGTTCACGTGTCCGTGTCAGCCTCGGATATGGAATTGCTGCGATAATCGTAGCCGATCGCCTTGTGGGACCATTATTACGGCGTGTATTTTGCAAAGCCTGACGCCTTTAGGATGGATTCATTTTATTTTATGTCTCTTAGGCTGATGGACATTGATTACGGTACGACATTACTTCTGTATTCTACTGCTACTTGGAACCATCGACTTGATCCTATTATGATTATAGTCTATTATTCCTACTTATTCCTCTTCGTTACGCCTTTGAGTTTGCTTCTTCCGTGTATCGGAACTTGGTATACCCGAGTATTTTCTGTTTTACTCTCTCGACATACTACTGCATAAAAAACATTATCTAATCTCTCGTAATTGTTCCTTGCGATCGGGAATTGGAAATATATGGTACTCGAAAATGGCAAGCAATGTTCCCGAAGAAGAAACCACTTTGCGATCGATAAAACGTGGCTCCCTGATCTCGATTATGTTGTGTTTAGGCGCCCCTGGTGAGAAAACAGAAATTCAATTCAATGCTGTACCGGCGTCAAACCGGCGTTTGAATTCCACAAGTGAGGCGTTCCAAGAATTCTCATTCATGAATTCCATGGCGCAATATTGAGTAACAGGGTCTACGGACTTACTAGGTACTTTGCCTCAGTACCTAGATCGAAACCATCCGGTTCACCCGCCACTGTCATTGCACTGCCAGCGTCGTTCTTTTGGCGCCCCACTTGACGGATGGATGATCACATTCCCAAAGGCGTTTCAAGGGACATTACCGCTACTCTTGCGGTTCTAATGGAGAAATGTGGCGCGACTCGACTTAAGTCAAGCCTCTATCTAGCTCTCATGCCGGGCCCGATTCATGGTTCATCGTATCTCAGGCGATTTGGATCTAGTCTCCGAAGCACGTGGAATTTGATCACCGTTAAGAGTCTGAGAGGTATGTTACCTGGAGCTATTATACATACGTACTTTAAAGCTCATTTAAACATAGTGCATATTTCTCGGTGGACACTACATACGCAACTCTCCCTCACCCAATACCTGTACTGAAACGTCCCAGTAAATCGCTATGGTTTATCCGCGGCGCGTGTTCCTTGCGTGTTCCAGGGCCTTTATATGCTAATTCTTACACAGTCTGACAGCAATACTCCCAAAATAGTTTCTGTGTGAATTCAATTTCTCGGCGTTATGTTTGTTAGACGGCGGGAGCGATTGGGCCGATAATTGGTGGATGTCATGGGCCGTACTCCTGAAGTATTGACTTTCATTTATAGCTAGCTCTCCATATGCCCTGGTTCTCCGGCATCTTCAAGAGCATTAGGCTAAATACATGGCCCGAACCACGTTGTCTCCACATATTTACAAGGAAGAATGAATGAGGGCAAGTGGGCTTTGGTACTTGTATCGCTCTTTTTTGATTACAGCAGTACCATCTGCCCTATTATATTGTATGTCCTCCGTCCCTGATTCAGTCCCGACATTGGATGGATTAATTACCTTATTTTAAAGAAAACTCCAGCAGTACACAATATCTTTCAGAATTTTGGATGGCAGTTGTGAGCAGCTATCTAGTGGAGGGACTCATGGGACGCTCTGATCGAACTGGCTGCTTACCCCTCGACCGACTTCTCGGGATCTCAAAAATACTTTACAGAACCGGGAGTAGTAAGAACGTATTGAGAGGCCTAGTCTTTATCAGCTCAAGATAACTTGCTTCTTGATAAGGATAATTTCGGGCACCCAACGATGATATCGATGAGACGAAATCGAAAGAAGGAAGCTGCCATGACTTATCGCATGCACTCCGAGCTTGAAGACACAGGTGCCGTAGATAGCAAGAAAAAAATTGGTAACTCAGGTGCAGATAGAGATAAATGACATAAGGACCCGAAGCATTGAGCGACCCGGGTTCACGGATGCTGAAGTTACAGAGCTAGAAAATGCAAAATCCTTTCGTTTTACATACTGTAGTAGAAGCGATCGCCGATGACCTTCAGACTAAAAATTCTTGATCGAAAGCATTTTTTTTCGTCATTTAAGCAGTTTGTAGTGATCTTCGTCTCCTCCATTAGAGCACCTCGGTGGCTGGAAGGCATGGAGAGCGGATCACAGAGGGATCAGAGAGACACCCAGTGTCTAGCAATATCCGATCCCTGTAAAATTATAGTGCTCACTGATTCGATATCATATGTTCTCTGCATTTATAGTAGCTGGGAACATGGGCGGAATATCTCGATTCAAAATCGGATGATCGGACTGAGCGACGTCGACATAAGTATTCTTGCCCTTGGCAGTTCCGGAGGCACGGGGGAATTGCGATATAAGCTGCGATGAACTGTTGGGATATCACTATTAAACAGAGCAAAGACGTCAGTGGCGTGTGGATGCATATACTGAAACTGCATGTAGGGAACATTTAGGCAGGCGAATTTTATTATCCGACGTCTCGACTTTGCGCTGTGCACGCAAATGAGGGTACCCTGATAGATGTTGGCAAAATCCTGCATAGAAGTGCTTGCAGGCCTGCAAAGCTGAAATAGGCCAGTGTGATAAACGTATTAGGGCTCAGGGCAGATTTGGATGTCAGGTGAGCCCTTGTGGTCGCCAATAATAGCGACAGAAGAGTGGGGCAAGTTGGGAAGTGATATCCCGGGAACTCTAACTTGGATCATTTTTGGCTATCATTCGCAGTAAAAAACCTTTTACTCCCTTCGGTTTCCCAAAATATTTTGGCCGTGAATTTGCTTAATCGTTTAACGACTTATACACACACCTACATACCTGCTTTCAGGTACTGGTTCTGTGCTGGTTGTTTTCGGGGTATTAGTAGCACAGCCACTATCGCCACGGAAGTAAATCGGGATGAAATGTAGCGGCAATCTCCGGTTCCTATTTGAGATACGGCTATCTTAAAACAATCGGGCAACTCCCCCAACTTGTCAACCTTGTCTTCTTCTCCCATCATCTCATCTCCTAATGCCCTCCACCCCGCCATACGAGAGGCGAATGAATGCATCCAATGGCTCAGACAGCCCCACCAAAAAGCGAAGGAAGGGTGCCACCCGTTTGAGCTGCGCAGAATGCCGAAGGTCCAGTAATTTCCTGTACTTTCATATCTCTTTTTTTGCTGATTTATCATTTGTCGCACACAGGTTGAAGCTTCGCTGCGATCGCGCGATTCCATGCAGCTCGTGCGTAAAGAGGGGTTGCGGAGCAATTTGCCCTGATGTAGGTCTCTTCACTTACACGGGGGGTTTATCTGAACCAACTTTTCATCCTAGGATCCCTTACGACTGGGCAAGGCAATCGGTACGTACCATAATTTCCCCGTTCCTATTATTTTATCTCAATATGAGATAAATAGATTTGTCCTGGCGTCCACACAAGAACTACATGAAAAGATATCCGAGCTTGCCAATCGCGTTCGCGAACTCGAGGACGCACTGCGTGCATCGCACCAGCATTTGTCACCTGAGCCACACCCCCTTTTATCGGACGAACTGCTCAAAATAAAAGCTCCACTCCAGCGCGACGTCACTAGCTCCAAGCCTAATAATTCAATTACGATCAAAGAAGAGGAAAATAATCCGGACGTTGTCGATGCTTTTGGATCGTTGTCCATAGCTCTCTCTGGGAAGACAAAATATTTCGGCCATATAGCAAATTCATGGTACGTCATTCTTATATATATGTTCTCTTCTCGCTGACTTCTTCGTACTCTTAGTATTTTCTTCAAGTGAGCCAACATGCCGCGTGCGTGGGTTCAGAATTGTTGTACTGATCTATTTTTAGAACGAATTGCCAGAGGAAGATCAACCCGACGACCACTTGGTGAGCTTGCAAAACATATTGCCGCCAGAAATCCTTGCCCGTGCGGCATCCTTCCCAATTTCCCCTATGTCTGTCAGTGGCAACGTCGGCCTGCAGACATTGTACTGGTACCTCCCACCGGCTGAAATGGCGTTAGAACTTCGATCAATATATTATACTCATGCGGCGTGGATGTGGGTCTTGTTTCTGCTTCATCCCGTACATTTCTTGCTGATACGCTGCCATTGACAGGTACAATCCTATCAATATCGAATCTTTTGATAGCGAGGTCTACTCTTCATTTTATAATCAGAATGTCGGACCGATACCTGATGATCCTCTGCTTGCGCACCGCCTCTCTCTAATGTTCATGATCCTGGCAATTGGGTCTCTCATGAACACCTCTTTGCCCGCCTATAATCTTGACGCAGAGAAATATCATCAACTAGCACGAGCTGCGCTGTTTCACCATTCATTCTTTGACAACCCCACCATCAATGCTGTCCAAGCTCTTGTGAGTTCCCATGATCGTCATCCAATGGCATAGTCCCTTAGCTGATACTATCATCTCTGCGTCATGTGTAGTACCTGATGACCTTCTACCTTTTCCTGGTAGATAGGCACGGCACAAGCTCCGGAGCTCGCTGGGCCACGATGGGCCTCGCTGTCAAAGTTGGACAAAGTGTAAGTTATTTATATGTGTTCCGTAACTCGCTCTAGAAACCTTGCTAATCTCCACCGACAGATTGGTCTTCGTAAGTCTCGTCTTTCTGACTTGAAGTTACTAGCAGGCTACATGTGACTGACGCTGCGCGTTTCATGTACAGACCGAGACAGTGGAAAATGGAAGGTGGATCCCGTTGAAACAACAAGGCGCCGTGAATTATTCTGGGAACTTTTCACCTACGATTCATGGCAGTGCTTGACCTTCGGCCGTCCTCCTTCATTTTTCCCGCCCCATTTTGATTGCAAGATGCCCTATTTAGAGGATACCTCTGACGAGCACAGCTGTGAGTCCAATTTCCATGCGATCATGTCCGTTCTAATTATGTATTGACTGACTATTCCCCCTTTACTAGTCAACGCATGGAAGCACCGATTCGCCTTGGAATGCATGACTCTTCTGCATGACCAAGCCTTTGGTGCTAAAATGCCTACCTATGCTACGGTGTTACAACTCGACAGGAAGCTGCGTGCTTTCCCAGTACCTCCGGTACTTCAAGTTGCCGGATTCGGAAGCTCGGAGCCGCGTCAAGGAGGCTACCCAGACACAATCATGCTTACCCTGCAACGGCATATTGTTTTGGCAATCCGGGAAATGAGTATGTTATACCCCATTGCAATATTTTCAATACACACTTGCTAACGGTCTCCACTTGTGTTGCCGGTTTTACGGTGAATTAGACTTGCTTTACTTACACAGAAGTTTCTTCGCTCGCGCGATTAGTGATCATCCCAAGGACCCGCTTGGGAGCCCGTATGGGACGTCTGTCATCGCGGCGTATCGAAGTGCGGGTTCGCTGGTCGCGATGATGAGGAACCTGTATACCCAGCTGAAGGAGCCAAGCGAGCGAATGTGGTTCCTCTGGACGCATATGTTCTCTTGCTCGGTAATTATCTTCTATTGCCCGTGGTGGGTATTTTTTACTGACAGTTCCGATCAGATCGTTTTGGGATCCATTGTCACCCGGTGTCCATCCATGAGCCTGGCACCATCAGCACTCGTGCAGTTGGATTCGGCCTGCGAGCTCTTCTCAAAGGCTGCTCGGGGATTCAGAGCCGACAAGGTTTTGGTAAGCATATTCAATGTATCGTCATTGCCCGAGGAGCTAAGCAATCGTTATGCAGAATATTATGTTGCATTTGCAAGAGAAGGCCCATTTTAGCCTTGATGAATTCCGAAGAGGAAAAGGTTCTCCGCTCAGCAGAAACCCCACTTCCAGTCCGACGACACCTGACGCTGATGATGACGAATTGTCTGTGTTGGGAGGGAAAACACGGCTTGTGTCGAAGAAAGAACCTTCCTCGCCCATTCTTATGGAGCGATCGCCCGTCTCGCAGAACCCGATAGTGCCGTTGCCGTTGTCGCCTGGCGTTCAGAACCAACTTCCGCCTAGTGTGCTCGAATACTTGAAATCTTTTGGGTCCAGTGGTCAGAATCAGCAGCCTTTGTACCCACAGCAATCGTCGTCGAACCATGGCTCCTTCTCAAATGGGAATGGGTCGTCTCATAGCCCATATTCTGATCCAGATATTTCCCCTGTGTCGATGTATGGGATGTCGACGATTCCAGCATCGTTCCAGGCCGAGCCTGCGTCTTATCTGCCACAACAGTCCCTGCCGAGTATGATGGACACACAACAGACCAGCATATCATCGCATCAGCACGCGGGTGGCCAGAAAGACGCCAACTTGAACTTTCCGCAATATTTCCCTGTGTATGACTATGGCCTTGCATCGACGAATTATGCAAACGGCAGTGCCTTCGGCGGAAACGAGCCAACACTCATGTTAGATTCGAACCCTGCGCCTGGTCACCGACGAGGGTCTGGATCTCCAGACGGAAATATGCAATCGACTTGGCTTGATTTCGTAAATACCATGGCAATGCAGCCTTGAGTACTGGGGCCGAGGGTTTCTTTCTTGATAGACAGTACAGTTGAACGGTCTTGAATAGCCTTGCACGGGCTACGGCCAGAAGACGGCGGTAGTCGGTCTGTATTTCTGTAATTATATCAGCGCCTTTATACGTATTATGTCTCCTGCTATCTTACTTATTTCTTCTTGTACTCGATTAAATGTATTGTCCTGTATTACCGTGCATACTTGCGTTCGTGCGCGGCATGGGGGAGATGGACGCAAATTCTTTAATGAGGCAATTTAAAGCAGTGCTGATACCGGCCCGCGATGATTGTGTCACGTGAGACTGGTCTGTTTCCCCAAATGGGGTGAAATGTGTAATGTTTCCGCCTTTCACTCAAAGTCAATCCAGCCCCTCGCTCCTCTCATCCATTCTGTGCACCCCGCATCCCCTTCATACGCTACTTATACACGCTCTGAAAAGAGATAACACGAACGCGCCTCCAGAATATGTCTTTGTGCGGCGCATCAAGCAAAGGGGCTTCCTTTGGACGCAGCAGACCAGTATGTTCAAACTTTCCGAGACTGCCTCGCACGAACTCAATGTATGATTACCTCAGATACAGAGAAAGGTAGGCTTGCTATTTTGCCTCAAGGTTGCGTGAATCAAGCTGCTGAGGCATGAAACAAGGTTGTGGTCTGTGGTGATGGAGCATGTGGTGAGTCCTTGTTCTTTGGGCGCATGAACGCTTGTTCTCGCGGATCTAACTGGTTACTTGATTCCATAGGGAAAACATCACTATTAAACGTCTTTACCCGTGGTTTCTTCACCCAAGTCTAGTGTGTTGCTCGGATCCATTTCGCTGGAACTCCATCCTTAACCCCCCTCTATTCAATAGTGAACCTACGGTGTTCGAGAACTACGTGCATGATATCTACGTTGATGAACAGCTCGTCGAGCTGAGCCTATGGGATACAGCAGGTGCGCAAGATTTGGTGTGGTTCAGATTATCTTCAGGTTTCTTACCATTCAAACCTCATCCATTCTTAAATCCACTTTCCAATACATTCATCATTCATCAACCCTCAGGGCAAGAAGAATTCGATCGCCTTCGGTCACTATCCTACGCCGAAACGCATGTTGTCATGATCTGCTTCTCAGTTGACAATCCTGTATCACTGGAGAATGTCGAGTCCAAGGTATACCTTTCCCTCGGTTTGAATATTCCATGACCTCATCTTTACGTCAGTGGTTGGATGAGATTCTAGAGTATTGTCCTGGAGTAAAGGTGGGTTATTTCGTTGTCTGGTGAGATTATAAGCCAATCTGACCTTGTATACCAGCTGGTCCTTGTCGGTTCGCCGCATTTCTGCTTGTTCCATTTTCACTATATTAACCAATGCCCGCCAGCACTTAAATGCGATCTTCGAGACGACACAGCCATAAAAGAGAGACTGAAACGATATGGGACACATCCAGTGCAATACGAAGAAGGCCTTTCGGTTGCTAGACGAATACGTGCTTCACGTTATCTTGGTACGTGAGCATGCCTTCACAGCGATTGTTACTCATTCAGACTCGGCTTCGTCTTTAGAGTGCAGTTCGAAGCATAATCGAGGGGTTACAGAGGTGTTTTATGAAGCGGCACGAGCGTCGTTGGGCTCACGACCGAAAGGATCTGGGGACGGCAGTTGCATGGTGATGTAGGAGACGCTCAGATTTTCCTCTTTTCGATCTTCTGCGGACGGTTATGGCACGAATGACGCGTGATGGACGATCTTATTCTCGACAACTTATTATCACTGGCGAGCGCTTTCTCGTGACTCTTAGTCGTCCCTTTGACTTTGCTTGAGTTATACCCACCACCCTACTTAATCAGGTCTATACCGGTTACAACCGTTGCGATAGACGTCGCATTCTGTTCAAGAACCCTCAACCCTCAACTGCACATTACACTACCTACTCCGTGCTGCGCTCGTTCGCCCCCATCGTCCATCCAGTTTGGATGCCACATACCATGTATTTATTATGTATACACTCGATTCGCTATCGTTCATGGGCTTCAATGTCTAACGCACATTATCATTTTTCCTCGATGGCTTTTATTATTTAAGTGGCCGAGGTAAGTAATACAGCTCCGAACCCAATTGCGCTTTTTCAAGGCTGACGGCGCAAACCTTCAGCAACCACGATAGTTTATATTCAATTAACGGTCGCTGCATTACATCTATCGATGTTTCAAAATTCAAAGCCTTTCGGTTGAAAAATTTTAAGCCTCAGGTGCGATCTCGCAACTGTTCGCCGCACTCTGCCATATACTGCCTGTCATGTGTGCAATTATCTCGCCATATCATCCCGCTATAGAGCAGCAGTTCCCAGGAACCACGCCCAACAACTTTTGGGATAATTGAGGGTGGACTAATATAATTGAGGGTGGACTAAGGGCCTAATTAAGATACAGTGTGTTGCATATTGTTTTGCACACGGATTTTTTTCAACAGCTGTTTGGCCCTGCTTGCCTAGCATGGGAAACGTGATGCCGTTCAGATGCCGTTTCCGCTTGCATACCCGAGGGCATTCAGTTGGTGTGTGTGCTCGACAGTGTAAGCAAGTTCAAATTACAAAATCCAAGTCAAATTTTACGGCCATATCGGGTCTTGCCGCCTTTTATTCATGACCACCATGTTGAGCTCGCGCTCTGGTGTTACAATTGCCGTGGCTAGTGCCGCAGTTATCGGGTATTCGACCTACCTCATCTTTCGTCAACTATCCCTGTCTCCTGGTCCCTCCCATTCAGATCATATGCCCAACATGAGTGGTGACGGTGAAGATGACTCGACGTTAGCAAACTTTAAGGGTAAAACTCGCATTCGGGGGCTGTGTTCTAATGGTTCCCCAGGTCCTATCTTTTACAAAGCTCCCAACGCCAATGAAGAGGCAATCTACAGAATCCTTGGATCACACCCCCGCATCGTCAAATACCTCGGTGGTGACCCTCTGACCGGGCATATCATGCTCTCGTCCCTTCGCAACGGCGCTCTCCTCTTTCACCTGAGAGCCCATCCCGTCATCCCACTTGCAACTCGACTGACTTGGGCCATAGAAATTGCCCAAGGAGTCGCCCACCTACACGCTCGGGACATTATTTGGGCTGGCCCGCACCTCGCTAACATCCTCCTGACTGACGATTACCATGCTGTCTTGTGTGATTTCGGGCTCTCTGTTCACAAGGCACCGTACTTTTACGATTTCACTATAGGCCCTCCACCGATATACTCATGCCCGTTCGGATACTGTGCGAAGACACCGAGACGCAACGACATTTTTGGACTAGGCGTGATTCTTTTCGTGCTCCTTTCCGAAAGGTTCCCATTCCATAAGGACTTGTTTCCGTCAACACTGGAGGAAATAGCTGTTTTGGAAAAGCACGAAGAGATCACTGATTATCGCCGTGCCTTTGACAAGCTACCCCCATCCTTGGATTCCTATTTCGGAAACATTGTGGACAATTGCTTCACCATTAAGTATCAATCGGCTGACATCTTTGGCGACGGAACTCGAAGCTGCATTCTCTCTGTGGTGGAAGGACCACGAGCAGGTGAGGTCTTCTGTTTCTCTTGTCGACTCGTAATTAATTTGAATGCATGTTCAGAACCTTGGCAGTCCTAATTCTGTGAGCGTCGACATACCCTATCCGCAACGACCGGTTCATCTTCCAATTGAACAAGTGCAGCACCAGGTAATTCATCTCCTAGCAATCACAAACATTTCTAACGACACGTTCCTCCAGTATACCTTACCCCCACTAGACTTGTCTGATGACCCCTTTCCAGTATAATTAGATCTGGACATCAATAACGACAGTCTTATACAATTGCCCAATATACTTATATGACCTTGTTGTTTTGAAGAGACCGATTGCCCTTAAACTGCAAGCGTGGAACGGAGGGCTGAAGGATCGACGAGAACTCGCCCAAGGCTTTCTCCCTTGTTCTTCTTTCCGAGCGAAATACCCAGCCATGCGCAGTTTTGCAGTACTGGTCATTATCAGCAATTCATAGACGTCAGTTGTGAAATGTTGGGAGCGCTATGACGGATGCCATGTACCATCCCCCAAAAAGCTCGTAATAGGCTTATGGGAAATGAAAAGTAAAGCTATTGCAGCTGCCAATGGGGCATCGTATACTTGTTGCTGCCTTTCGCTGTCAACCTCTGGCAAGACTTATCCAGATATGCCCTGGGGTATCTGCATGCGACCGTCTTAATACCATATTGGTTTCATTAAAATTCAAGTGGCTTTGTGCTTCAAAACACTAATACATGGCTCGCACAAGTAGCCTGGATTCAATAGCTCAAGCAAGATTATCGCGAATTCTGTACTGTGTAGCGGAATTCATTGTGAGGACTTGGTACTTCGACACGTTTATCTGTTTCAACTTGCCACCGTCTAATCTTTGGTATCTACTTGTTCTATCATTACTATGGGCATCCTAGAGTCTTGTAGCATGACATTCCTGTTTCAATGACAAGATGGCACGTACAATGCCCAATGGTACCGTATTATCAAGGACGACAACAACGCAAGGCGTCCTAATCCCCATAGATCGCGTCAATCATTCGCCGCGTATCGTGTATTATGTTGAATATGTCGATGTTGCAATGAGTTAGTAAATCGGCCTACGGCGCAATGCGCATTGCACACCGATTCTACCAATGATGTCTGTCCCTCCAGATACGAATGTGAGCCTTAGCTGGCATATCAAGAAAAGAGAAACCATCCGATTATAGAGATAAAAAAGAAATTATACATCCGACTATACAAGTATGAGCAAAGCGATCAGTAGCCGTATCCAGTCATGGCAGGCATCATCCCATTCATAGGAGGAGCTTGTCCAACGATCCTGTAATATCTTTCTCAGCAAAAATGTGTCTCTCAAAAACAAATCTAAAACGTACCCATTGGTTAGAAGAAGACCTCTACCAAAGCCTCCTGGGTTGATTATTGGAGCTTCCGACTCAGTTTGCTCCTTTTTGGCCTCCTTCTTTGAGTGCTCTTTGACCTCTTTCTCCAGTTGTGCCAACTAGAAAGCAGTGAGAAACAAGGATATCGAGGTTTAAAGAAACGAACTAACCTTCTCTACCAGCGAGCGCTGCACCTGAATCTTGTATGGCATGTAGAAATCGTTCAGTCCATGCTGCCATGATAGCTCTTCAACGACATCTGAACGAAGGAGGTCGAAGCAGATGAAGAGAAGTGCCGCGAAGCATTCCTTGTTTCCGATGTCGACAAAGTACGAAAGTAGCTCCTCGGCAACTTCTGTCGAGGCAGACACAGAAGCAGTAATCATGGCATCCTTGTACAGCTTGTCCTGCTTCGATAGAGATATCGATTCTTCCCAGCGACCATTTTTCTGGAGAGGTGATGCATTCAGCAGGACATAAAGATGAGAAAAGAGTGGACATACCTTGTAAAGATGAGCTGCCAGCCGCGGAATTCCAAGAGTTCATGTTTCTCTAGCCGTTTAGCAAGATTGATGTTGTTGAAGTTGTCAAAGCTATCGATTGAATCACGCAATGTTTTATAATCTTCTTCTTCGATAAGAAGTCATTATAGGCGTCGTTGACAGCTTCGAGGTTGAACTGTTTAAAAGTGTCAACAGAATGGATAGATCCACTGGTAGGCTTACATGTTGCACGGCAATAAGGTACGAGCGGAT
>JADNRV010000293.1:0-60344 GCA_015499995.1 Flammula alnicola
TCTGGGCGGCCTCCTCCTGCCAGAGCATCATGTCCCTTTTGGCGCTCCGCCTCCCACTCGCGCTGGCGCGCGAGGCGCTCCTCCTTCGCCTGCGCCGTGGCGTACCCCGACCCGCTCGCGGCGCCGAAGCCGTACCCGTAGTCTTTCACTTCGAGGTCGGGGTCTGCAGGTGACTGGGCGTCCATGCTCGTAGTACCCACACCGCCGCCGACGCCGACGCCGAGCCCCATGGGAAGAGGCGGCGGAGGCATGTGCGCGAACGACGCACTACCGCGAGGGTCCATCGCGAACGGCGGCGGCACACCAACACCGCTGCTGCTTGCGCCGGAATGCATCTCAGGCATCGTGCTCGACTGCTGCAGACCCACTGTGTCCTGCTGCTGCGGTTGCGGTTGCTGCTGCTGCTGGAGCTCCTCTTCCTGCTGCTGCTGATCCGCCGCGATAATCGACGACTCCTCGGTAGGTGGCAGCGCAATGGCCCCGCGGACAGGCGGCGTGCTGCTCGCCGTGCCAAACTTCCACCTCACCTCCGCCTGCACACTTTGAACTTGCACGGGCGGAGCCGCCTGGGGAACATCGGTCGCGCTGGTGCTGGTGCTGGTGCTTGTATTACTTGGACTCGCGCCGGCCGTCGTCGCCTCCACATTCACATCCACATTCGCATTCACATTCGCGGCGTCACCGCCCTCCTTCTCCTTCTCCTTCTCCTTCTCCTTCTCCTTCTCCTTCTCCTTCTCCTTCGCCAGACCAGCCGCCTTGCCCTTCCTGCCCTTTCCTTCCCTGCTTTTAGCCTTCGACGTCGACTCTGCGGCTTGCTCTTTGCCCTTCGCTGGCGTTGGAGACATGTCTTGGACTGGCTCCTTTTCCTTGCCCTCCTTGCCCTCCTTCTCACCCACACCCACACCCAGGCCCTCCCTCGTCCGCGAGCGCAGACGCACAGGCACAGGCTCCCGGTCCTCCACGCCAATCGAGAACGTCTTCACAAGGCTGCCTTCCATCGCCGCCTGGGCGCTTGTTTTGCTCGGGGTTGCCTTCCCACTTGCACTCGTTGAACTTTCTCCAGTCGGCGATGGGACGGCACTACTACTGCCGTTCGCGTACGAGTGCCCATTCACGCTTCCACTCGGGCTCGGGCTCGGGCTGGCGTCGTTGCCGGTGCCGGTGCCAGTGCCGTTGACGTGCTGCCCGTTACCGCTGCTGCTACTGTTGCTGCGAGCACTGGCACTGGCACTGGGAGTACCAGCCCGACTCGACGACAACGACGCGTGGGTATCGATACTGCCAAACACCATCTTCTCGCGCGGTGCGCTGGTGCTCGTCGTCGTACTGGTACTGGTGCTGGTGCTGGTGCTCAAGCTCAAGCCCATCGGGGGGGCTTGGGTGTCTTTTCCAGTAGTATCCCCAACCACATTCTTTTCCTTTTCCTCTGCATCCTTTTCTTCTACATCCTTTTCCTCTACGCCTTGCCCTTGCCCCTGCCCCTGCCCTTGCCCTTGCCAATCACCCTCCACACCCTCCACACCCACCTGCTGCCCATGTCCATGTCCATGCCCATTAACCTGCGGATACGCGTGCGCGTGCATATACGCCGCTTGCTGCTGCTGCTGCTGCTGCTCGTGGTGCCGATGCTGATGCACCCCAGTCCCAATCCACGGCGCATACGGCCCTCCACCACCCACGCCTCCACCCCCGCCCACGTTCAAACCCAGCCCAGGCGCGGGGGCGTACGGCTGCGGGGCGTAGGCGTGCGGGGCGTACTCGTATCGGTACATCGGGTGTTGGTGCTGGTGTTGCTGCGGGTGTTGGTGGGGTGGGTACCCAGCAGCACTGGGATGAAGTTGGTGCGGAGGCGGTGGTGGGGGTGCAGCGGGGTACGGTGCGTTGGACGAAGATGGTGCATTGGAGGAAGACGAAGCGGCTGGCGGGGGAGGTAATGGAGGTTGAAGAGGAGGTGGAGGTGTATGCGACAGCGACCCGTGCCCATGTTGCTGGCTCTGCAGGTGGCTTTGCGGGTAGAACGGCGCTGCGGAGGCGTGGAACGCGTGTGTTGATTGCTGCTGCTGCTGCTGCTGCTGCTGTGGTGCTGTGTTAGGTGGAAGAGTGGGAGGTGGGTGTTGTTGTTGGTGTGAAGGAGGCAAGTGCGGATGCGGATGCGGATGCGGGTGCGGGTGCGGGTGCGGCGATGCGTGGTGGTGATATGCCGCCGCCGCCGCCGCCGCGTATCCGTCGTTAGCTGGTCCAGGCGGGTAGACATCGCCCGAGACGCTCGAGATGCCTTGCGGCTGAGACTGAGACTGCGATAGCAATTGCGATTGCGCTTGAGACAGAGGTGCATGTCCATCTACAATTTCACAGTAACGTTTCAGTCTTTCCCAAAAACAAAAAAAAACGACCAGCAACGGAAAAACACATACCAATCCCGCCCAAACCCCCATCCCCCGACAACCCCCTCCCCCTGGCGGCCTGCGGACTGCTGCTCTGCACACTCTCCGAGCGGCTGTGCGAGGCAGAGTGCGAGTGCGAGTGCGATGCAGAGTGCGCCGCGGACGTGCGCCCCGAGTGCACGCGCGTGGTGTTCGCGTGCGGCGAGTGAGTGGGGCTGTTACTGCTCGCGCTCGTGCTGACGTTCGTATTACGCGTGTTCGTGTTCGTGTTCGTGTTCGTGTTCGTGTTCGTGTTCGTGTTATTCGCATTAGCATTGGCATGGCCACTCCGCTGACCCTGGTGTTGATTCTGCTGATGGTGGGTGTGGTTGTGGCCGTGGTGGCCTTTCCGCGAGTGCGAGTGGGACTGCGACTGCGAGTGGGACTGCGACTGCGCACGGGCCCTCAGTGCGGCATCGGCGGCTGCTTGGAGCTCCTCGGGGGGGATTTGGACCCATTTCGATTTTGATTTCTCGTCTGTAGGTGGGTTGGTTGGTTAGCATATAGCATATATCGGGTGTGTGTGATGGGATGAGACGGGAATAGAATGTGAAAGGGAAAAAGAAAAATTGGAGGTCGCATACATAAAAGAAAATAAAAGCACGAAAACCAAACGAACGAAAGAAAAAAGGACGCACTCTTCCTCGGCGGTGTACTCGGCTTCTCGACGCCTCCATTTCCTTTCTTTCCCTCTTTGTCCGAGTTGGTGTCTGCTGGCGGATCTGATAAAGGCACGTTGCTCGTGCTCGCCTGAGCACCTGATGGCAGTAGGGCAGATTTTCCGACTTCTGGCCAATTTTCGGGATCTGATAATCGGACCGGCGGTGATGCGGAGGTCGCGGCCGTAGTGGGATTGCTAGTGGTAGTGGTATTGCTAGTGGCATTCGTAGAGGTAGAAGCAGTGGTACGCGCGACACGCCGCGGGTCGCGCACCACGAACGGGTCATGCTCATTCGGTTTCGGTGGTGTAAGCGTTAGAGTCTCTGCTGGCGATGTCGGGCTGTTGATCTTTGTCAACTTGTTGTTGTTGGTATTATGATTTTGAGAGCCATTTAGCGCCTGGTCGAGCCCTGGGCGAAGGGTGGTAGAGGACGATGACGTAGAAGCTGAGGGGTTTGGATGGGACGGAGAAGGCGAAATCGAAGTGGTGGACGGGGACGTGGATGGGGCGATGCGGCCGAGAGGTGCTGCTGTGGATGCGATTGCTGTGGAGGGTCTAGCTGTAGCTGTAGTTGGAGACGATGTCTGACTAGGACTAGTGGAAGAAGCGGCGGCGGCGGCACGGGCGGCAGCCATCTTCTCTATTCTAAGGTTCCATACGTTGACCGCGGGCTTGGGCGGCGAAGTGTGGGCGGCGACTATAGAGAGCGCTTTGACCGCAAGCTGGGCAGGGGGTGTCTTAGGATGCTTTGTGTTGTTCTTGTTGGACGAGTCTATGGGGACAGCAGCAGAGGGCACGGGCGAAGAAGAGCGGGTCGCGAGTATGACAGACGAGTTTGGGGTGTCATCTACGCTGGCAGAGGAGGATATGGGGACAGAGGAGGACGCTGTGCTCGCTGAAGAGGATGAAGAGGACGTGGCTGGTTCTGATGGCGGGTTGATAGACTGAGAGACGATGTTTTGAGGGGGAGGGGCGGCGATGCTTGACTTTATGTTTTGGGCCTTCCTAGCTCGTTCTGCATACGACAGAGGCGGTTGCTGGGTAGTCGAGACCATCTGAGATGACAGTCCTCAATATCAAACAGAGAGATGCAATTGTCCAACAAAATGAATCGTAAAGACTTTCCCACGCCAATTCATATGACTAATCTCTAATAATCCTGCGCGTCTCCTCCAGCGCCTTGCCCAGTAAATTCAGTCCCCACCTCTCCTTCTGGTTCAATGCATTCTTCTCTCCAAACCCAACACCCCAGATCCTGTCCCGCGGACTCGCCTCCACGATCGCCTTGTCCCCCGTAGCTAGCAACTTGTCCTTCAACTCCTCATTCTGCCTAAACTTGTGCAAATTACCCTCCAGCACGATCCCCTCCCGCGCAGCCACCCACGTCTCATCGTCGAAATTGTGCACCTTGCGGCCGAGCGACTTGATGTGCGCCATCTCCGTCGACCCTGTCCGCGTCCCTCTCAGGATCTCACGTGCCACCTCTGCGTCTTTGAACAGCAGCGCTTTTTGCACCATCATCCAGTGCTCGGCCGTGAGGAACGTCACCTCCTCTGCCTCGCCCCCTTCCTCCATCACTATCTCTGCCTTGAACGGTGAGCGGTACCACTGTGATCCCCAGCCACTTGTTCCATCCGTCTCAGCACAACAAAGCCTCCGCGAAACACTCCACTCACTGTGTTTCATTCACCTTCCAGAAAAACACATAATCATCCCTGTCTTGCATCTCCTTCGATTTTGATGGTGAGCGCTGGATGGAGAGTCCTATCTCATACATCAAAGTTACCCCCACTTTACTTATGCGATGACAATAATCTCATGTACACACGCTCGCACCCGAGCCAGTGTGACTCATTTCCGACCTCATTTCAGCTTCAATCCCAGCGCGCCCGTCAATCGTCCGTCTTGAGTCAGTCAGTCAGTCACACACTGCCTTGACATATATGCGTGGGATTATGGAAATCGTTCTTTCTTATATGCGCCCTATTTATCTTCCATCTAACCCAGATGTTGCTCTACGTTTCGAATGCCCCCAACAGGTTCGAATCGCAGTTTGTCAGGCCCTGTGGTGCATATTTCAAGAATGGATTGACTCGGTGAGCTGAAACGATTTGAATGATTTGATTGTCCCTCGTAACTTGTAAGTACAGTACTATAGCTTACAAGATCAATAAACGAACTGGTTGACCGTACGCCAAACTGTCAAAAAGGTTTAGTTCATTCGGACCCTCGCGCAAGACTGGCCCTTTCAATTTGTGGCAAACCCAATTGAGCGTTACTGACCGCTACAAGTTCTGCCACTTACATTAACCAAGTACATCCATACATACAACCGACGGCCGTGATGGGCACATCTATTTAGATGGCTTCAAGTTCTGATGCTGGTACAAGTAATTCTACGTTAAAGTATGCGCACGGGCCTGCAGAGAAGGAGTGATATGAGGAGGCTCGCCTCGCGTTGCTATCTTATGGAGGTACAAGATGCCTCGAGGGCCCTGAGGCAATTCAAATTCCAGACCTCATATCTTTCCTGAGCGGATTCCGCGCCGTATCTATCGCCCGCAATGCTATCTAACCCGATGTTGCTCCACCCTATTCTATATTCGAATGCCCCCCAACAGGTTCGAATCACAGTTTGTACAGGTCCTATGGTGCATATTAAAAGAATGGACTGACTCGGTGCTATACGCCGAACTGTCAAAAAGGTATAGTTTACATGGCTCTAACCTTGGCCATGGGCTACATACTAGATCGCACAAGACTGGCCCTTTCAATTTGTGTCAAACCCAATTGAGCGTTACTGACCTCTACAAGTTCTATCACTTACACTGCGTTGTTTATAACCAAGTACATCCATCCAACCAACGGCTTCAACTTCTGATGCTGGTAGAATTCTTTAATTCTACGCTAAAGTATGCGCACTGGCCTGCAGAGAATTCGAAAGAGCAATGATATGAGGAGGCTCGCCTTGAGTTGTTATGTAGAAGATGTCCCGAGGCGATTCAAGGTCCAGACCTTATGTCTTTCCCGGGCCACCGAGAGGTGGTTGGTTTTCTTTTCTATACAAGTACGCTGTCATCTGCGTTGAATTTCGGTAGTAGCGTACAACTAACGAGTAGATTCGGTCGCTTTTGCATCTTTTGGCGCTCTTACTTACTTATGAGAGTATACATAATACACTCATTCAACGCCTTGAACCGGCACTCCTTCTGCAAATTAAAGACTGACTGGAAAGAACCCACGATTAGCTGGTATCTGAAAAGAAACTAAGAATTCAGGTTCAAAACTGAGAGAAAAAAACCCAAAATAGGAGAAAGGCCATCTCACGTATGATAAGAGTGATAGCAACCAAGGATGGCGAACGCAAGTGCGGCCGCATCAGTACTCGATAATATGCATAAAAGTATGGGTGATGTAGTAGGTTATTTGAATATAGACATTTTCAGGAAGCAGGAACCTTGTTTGACTGACAACGACGCGCTTTCGGAACAGGCGCCCGTCGGTCATGGGGACCATATCCATTTTGTCAGCTTCAAAATTGACCTTCGAAGTTCGGAACTTCCACAGTAATACTTTGCATAATAGCCAAGTATATGAGATTCTTCTCATATTGTCGATAACGAGAGCCTGGTTTACGAGAGTACTATCGTTTACCAGGAGTTCGAAACTTTTTTCATTATCTTTGCCATTCCTCCACGACGAATAATCGTCCAGTATCCCAGACACGGAAATACTGCTTGCCATCCTTCGGCTTTCAAAGAATCCTTTCTCGATCGTAACAGTCGGCAATAATATCTTTTGGGGAGACACATAGGGTTCGTCAACTAGTCGCCGCTTTTCAATTTCCAAAGAGGTTCGAGTTCTGAAAAGTGCCAGCTGACACCCAAATTATCAGGGAAGATCAGATGTTTTTTGTTCTATTGATTATGTATTTATTTCGAGAATAGGGCACAATGGAACCTTCCCGGACCCCAAAGGTGTGTAATATCCGGGAGTTTGAAATTTTTGATGTAGAAGAATCAGTGAGGCTGTCTCTCTTTTAAAAAATTGACATTCATAAGCAGTACATAGACTTCTATTAATTGAAGCTAATAAGTGTTACGGCGCATCCTGCTGTTGTTATTGTGGGAGTCCGCTACGTTTGTGTAGTATCTGTTATGGGATACATTGATGAAGGTGCAGCCGTGGAATGTTTGACTCGGTCTTGGGCGGGAGTACGGTGGGCGGCGTCGTGGCATCTGCAGAATATGTCTCATCATGGGCAGTGTAAATCCCATGAATGCGATCCAAAGCAGATTCAGACAAAGTAGTGGAATGTACGTGCGCGTGCGCCAATCAACGGCCGTTTCGATGATGGCGGTCGGAGTCCCAGTGGACGTGTGGTTAAATCGTGGGGTGTTGATGAGGATAACATTCCAGTGGGTCCCATTGTGCGACGACAGATGCAAGTAAATGCCCGTTGCCATTTTGATGAACTATGGATGCCATTGTTAGTATAGGAATTGCCGTTGTCTATCCTTCAACTCACTGTGGTCTTTGCACAGTCATTTGGCCCCAGCAGCAGAATGAGAATGTTGTTTGCCTTCACCTCTTCTGGTGTCACCATTTTTGTAGATGAAAGCTTCTGGAAACAGGATGAAGTAGTGTTTGTAGAGGGAGATGTATTAACCGCTGTAAGTTAATGTATCTGTGCTTGAGGTGCATGTAACTCCGTGAATTGATTGTTGGATTGAAGGTTTTGGGGTTTTGGAATTGGGGTATAGATCTGAGGCAAAGGTCTCTGTGGGGAGATTACTTATACATAGTAGAACTACAGTAGAGTCACATAGTATACATGCAATGCTTTTTTAATGTGGACTAACATGAGGCTTCAATATTAATATTTCAATGCTTCAGGCTTCGAATTCTATCCTATTACAAATGTGATGGTCACTTTCATATTAATAACCACCTAGCTGCTTTGTGGTTCCTCCTTTCCTTTTTCTTGACAAGGACCGCCTCCAGGCAATAGAATTTTTTAATTGATACCCGAAACACCCTTCTGGAATGTTCACGTAAGTTTCTGTTTTCCCAGACATGCTCCTGGATTTTCGAGTCACCTGCAACTCGGGTAGAACAGACGGTGTTATATTTTCCCTGTACCATATGCAAGTCATTTGA
The DNA here is from genome assembly GCA_015499995.1 of Flammula alnicola. Classification (NCBI taxonomy): domain Eukaryota; kingdom Fungi; phylum Basidiomycota; class Agaricomycetes; order Agaricales; family Strophariaceae; genus Flammula; species Flammula alnicola. Next base: position 8,245 of record JADNRV010000293.1, read on the forward strand.
AAATTTACATTGGGTGAACATTTGAGCAGAGATGTAATGCCCGCGCACGGCATGGTCCTCATCAGACATCTGCATCAGAGCTCGAAATATCACACCAAGCTAATTTTAGTTTTTTTCGGGATGTGAGTTATGAGCTCGACATTCAATGTTCAGTCTCCAGCTGAGTACTTCTCCTTGCCAAGTGAAATATCAGTTCTGACTGCCAGTTTGCCGAGTCCTGAGGATGTGATCCTGAGTGATTGCCCATCCGGGGATCCTCGATCAAGCTAATAGTGTGGCGCAATATCAGCGTCTCTCCGCCGCAGTAGTTAAATGCTCCGACTCAGACCACGTAAGAAAAACGTGTTCGAGTGCTATTACTGTGAATCTTCTTGGTTCTTTCTCTATCAATATCAGCGTCGCGCTCCACTTATACACCCAGGTAACACCCTATCCACTTCAAGTTCGTTCTCACCTTACCAATGTCTACCGATGTTTGCCCTTAGCATCCACGTCCTCTTGCTTCGCACACAGTTTGACATCTATGTTCCGTATCTTACCTGCTCCATGTTCTCTAGTTCCGGCGTGGCCTGGCCTCTCTATTCTATTGGAGATTGGAATCTGAGCCTTTATCTGCTCGGTCTGCATCATATCGCCCTCATGAATCGTCGTTCTTCCCATATCCGAGTCAGCTGGTTGCGGTTGCGTCACTGTTGGGCCACTAAAGAAGAACCAACCTGATTCACAGTAATACCGCTCGAACACGTTTTTCTCGCGTGGTTCGAGCCAGAGCATGTAACTATTACTGCAGCGCCACCGCCGCGGAGATCTTCACTGGGGCACAAGCAATCAACCTCGAGGCCTGAGGAATAGATGCTAGCTGGCTAGGTCCGAATATGTACAGTACACGTGGCGTCGCCACGCATGGGCGCCAAGCGTATGATACTGACATTGCGCCACACTAGCCTGATCGAATATCTCCAGATATTCAGTCAGGGTCACCTGGTCCCCACATCCCTTCTCGGGGACTCGTCAAACTGGCAGTCAGAATAGTAAGTATTCCACTTGGCAAAGAGAAATACTTAGTTGGACTGAACATCGAGCTCACGCACATCCCGAAAAATCAAAAATAGTTTCGTGTGCTATTTCGGGCTCTGATGCCTGATGATCATGACTCCGATTCATGAGCACCGCATGCATGGGAATTACATCTCTGCTCAAATGTTCACCCAACGTAAATCTTCAAATAACTCGACGGTACAGTACTGGAAAATATAGCACAGTCTGTTGTATCCGAGTTGCAGGTGACTCGGAAACCCGGGACCGTGTCTGGGAATACGGAAACTTACAGGCGCATCTCGAAGAGTGTTTCAGGTATCGATAAAAAAAGGTATTGCCTGGAGGCGGTCCTTGTCAGAAAAAAGGAAAGGAGGAACACGCGAAGCAGCCAGGTGGTTATTAATATGAGAGCGACCATCACATCAATAACAGGATAGAATTCGAAGCCTGGAGTATTGAAACATAGAAGCCTCATGTTAGTCCACGTTGAAAAGGTGTTGCGTGTATACTAGTATTTATAAGTAATCTCTCCACACAGACTAACTTTGCTTCTGAGTGATACACCAATTCCCAAAGCCCAAAACCTTCAGTCCAACAACTAATTCACCCAGTTACACGCATCTCAAGCAGAGATACAATAACTTCCAGCAATGAATAGATCTCACTCTACAAACATTACTTCATCCTTTTTCCAAAGTGTTTCACCTGCAAAAGTGGTGACGCCAGAAGAGGTGAAGGCGGACGATATTATCATTCTGCTAATGGGCCCAAATGATTGTGGAAAGACAACAGTAAGTTGAAGGATAGACAACGTCAACTCCTATAATAACAATGACATCCATAGTTCATCAGAATGGCAACGGGCATTCATTTGGATATGTCGTCACACAGTCAGAATCCAAGGGCCAACCAACTCGACCTAGTGAAGCTTTCGTCTCCGGAACGGAACCACTGGGATGTCATCCTCATCAACACCCCAGGATTTAACGACACGTTCAGGTCTCCGACCGACATCCTTGAAATGGTCGCTGACTGGCTCGCAAGCCTGAGCACGTCCGTTCTAACACTTCGTCTGAATCTGCTTTGTATTTACTTTTAATATTCCAGATTCAAAAAGAAGAAACTCCTCAGCGGGATCCTCTACTTTCATAGGATCACCGACAAGCACATGCCCGGCGGACCATGCGGCAGTCCCGTCAATAATAACCGCGACTTGAATGGGACGGCACTGCGCATGTTCGAGCACCTCTGTGGAAAAACTCAGCTGCGGAAAATCGTCCTCACAACCACCATGTGGAATCTCACAAGGATGGAAGTGGGAGTTTATCGGGAAGAAAAGCTGAGGACGGTAGGCTGGAAAGACATGCTCGCGCGGCAAGCTGAGATGAGGAGGTTCTGGAACACACGCAGCTCAGCTGTGCACATTCTTGGACCCCTCATTGATAAGGCGAATTATTGCCGTCGATTCCTGCGTTGGCTGAAATGGGAGATCGAGGAATCAAGGAATGCATCCATGGGATTTACACCCATGAGACATATTCCGGAGACGCTGCACCGCCGCGGCCAGTACTCCAGCCCAGAGGTCAGGACTCCCGGGAGAGTACATCGAGTAAGAGAAGAAGATCTACCGAACTCAAGGGAGCAACCGCCTCAGGAGTATTTGGCTGAGCAGACAGAGCTTGAAGCTACTAGCGACACAATGTCGTCAGCGGCGGCATCCACAAGCTCAATCACTGGGGACAACTTGGAAGAAGAATTCGAAGAAAGACGGAATAGCTTCAACCCAAGACCAAGTCAAACATTTTATGGCTGCACCATCAACATATCCCATAACAGATACTATACGAACATAGCGGACTCCCACAACAACAACAACAACAACAACAACAACAACAACCACCACCACGCACAGCCCCAAGAGACAGAGATTGAGACCTCCTCAGACGATAAACGACACGAGGCTTTCCATAAACTATCATAATACAAACCCCTTCGAAATCGAAACCCATCCATCTAATTTTTACGGAAATAAGTGCCGAAATCCGTTCCCAGCAGCCAAAACCATCAAATCAACCACGTCTCGTAACCCTCTCGCACGATGGACAATCCTGACAACCCTGCGAATGACCCTAAAACCCCTACCCATGCGCGCACTCAAACTGCTCTCCCCCCCTTCTCTCCACGAACTCCACTACGCAAGAGAATGACCCCCATTCAAGACCCGGGTGACGAAGAACACACGCCGATCAAAGATGTCACTCTAGCGTCAGGTGCCAGTGTCATCATTCGCGGTGTAGGCGCCAACAAGAAAAACTCCGATCCTGTTCAGCTGATGAACGACGCTATCAACAAAATACGAGCAGCAAATCCTACCCTCGCTCAAATTATCGTAAAACCCTTCAACGCATCGCGCAGTGAATGGACAACTATCTGCTACATAATCGTTGACCCAAGCATCCTCGCTGGGACGACCGAAACCGAACCACGCACTGATCTCCTCGAACTATGGATGAACGAGCTGGCGGCCTATGATCCAAAGTGGAGCATTGCATGGACTCCTGCAAAATACGGTCAGGACAAGCGGATGTGGGTGCGATTCCCCGATCTAAATGATACACGCGATCAGGAAGCCGCAAAAGAGAAAGCGCTTCAATGGGCGAAAACCAATAACTATGCGGTGTGTAGCTCATACTGTCATAAGGGAGGCGTCACTCTCACCCTTGCCCACCCACACGAAGTCGATGCAATCAACCAACGAGGACAAGTCACCGTCAAAGGCCTTAACGGACCCACGCGTGTCGCCTGCGGACGCCAGATCGAAATTCAAAACCCCTTCGAACTCATTGTTATAGGAGCGATGTCCGAGTACGAAGGCTTAGACGGTCTAATCGAACAATGGGTAGAAGAGGAATTTCAACTCGAAGGACAGTCGATGCTCGCAGGCGCTCGTATTCCACCGAACGAACGTGAAGCTCTCGTATTCCACATGACCACCTGGGCCGCCACCGCCAAAGTACTCAGTCCCAGCTACCAAACAGCCTTCACAGACACCTTTGCCAAATACAAGATCCTCCCTCCTCAAATGCTTCACAAAGTCAACACTGATGCAATCTATAGGATTAGTGGCAACCTTCGAGACGAAGTACACAAAGGCGCGGACTCTGTGAACCAGACTCTACAAAATATTGCCCGGCGAATGGACAATGTGGAACAGCGGAACGAGCAGCAACATCACACCACCCAACTCCAACTCGCTGCCGTCACTTCGTCCCTTAACACAATGACTCAGACAATTGCCGGCCTCGAAGATCGTGTAGTCAACACTCAGCGAGCCATCCTTGCGCAATCTCGAGAAATAGGGCTCACTCGCAATGTCACCGACACCTCCGTCAACATCCTCACCCTCCAAATGAACATCATCCTTGAGAACAACCCCGATAAGAAGAAGGAAATGGAAAACTTACTCGAAGTGATGAAAGCTCAAAAGACAAACCTACAGGCAACAATTCAGAACGCGTCAAACGAGTTTATGGCCATCGTTAGCCATCCGATCGCCCAACTAACTCAAGCTCCAACCTTGTCAGATGCCAATGCAGCAACCCCGATGCCAACGTCTTCGACGCCAACACCCTTGACGCCATCGGCACCACCGGGATTTTCCCAGCAAGCACCACAAACTCCACCCAATCGTCGTCGTTCATCAGGAACGCCAAACACCAGCATTACCGACCACGAAAGCAGCGCCACGAAGAGACGACGAGTCGACACCACGCTTCATAAGGAACGCATTGCCGACCCTCAAGAAGATATCGTACCATCAGTATGTCATTATATTTCTCCTAACCAGAACAAATTGATCGTAGCTCATGACGGGATCTCAGTCTCCGTGATGAACGCAAAACCTGTTCACCAACGCATACAATGCACGTTTCATGGAGTCTTTGACAAACTGAGAGACTTGAGCATATACCGTCATAGTTGCACCTCCCCATGTAGATCCCCGAAAACGCCCGAAAATATGAAATTGTGTTTTATCCTTGGACTCATTGTCATCGCTCTAAGCTTACTGCCAGTGGCAAAGGCGACTACACCTCCAACATCAACATCGACATTTTCAATATACGCGCTCAACGCCAATGGTCTTGTGCAGCCGGTGAAGCTCAACCATATCAATAATGTCATCAATACTCGAAAACCTCACGTTTTCGTAATTGGAGAAACGAAAACACAATCTAAGCTGAGCAAATCACTACCTATTCTTGATTATGATATCTACGAAGTGCCTGGAGAGCGCGCCGATAACCATCACATATTCAAGTGGGGTATAGTGATGGGAATTCGAAAGGACGTTCAAATTGTACAACGAATTGAACTCAAGCAAAAATCCCTAAAGGGGAGAGTAATTGCACTTGACGTCGTCCTTCCGAATACAAGCGGAAATTACTCTACGCACCGCCTGATTGGCGCATACGCACCTTGGAATCCAGGGATTGATGATGGAACGCGGCCATTCTGGAGCGATATGACAGAGCTATGCAGCACAACTAACTCTTCATGGACAGTAGCAGGCGACCTGAATGCAACTATTGCCCCATTTGAGAGGCACAGTGGCGGACAAGAAGCACGAAGACAATTCCTTCAATTCCTTGAAACAGCAAACGGTCATGATCTATGGAGCGACATGGATCGAACACGCCTTCACGACTGGACATGCAGGAGCACACATACTGGACATTCCGCAGAAGGCAACATTATAGATCGAGTGGTATCCTCCTCATCTAACCTTGCCGACTCTGAAATCTTTGTCACAAACAGATATGACGATTGGATCCCTTCTACAGACCACCGTGGAATCATGGCTCGAATCAACTATATCTTCCATTCTCATACAGATAACCCTACTTATGATGTATCACACGACTTTGTCAGAAAACCATCAAGTCAACCAAGAATCAAAATTCCTCTCAAGACGGAAAAAGAAAAATACCAAATCTTTCAAGATTCAGTGGATGCCATGATCGAAGCTAAGTCAATCAACGACAGACAGATTACTGACGATGATTCCTTTATACAGCAATATAATGACCTAACGGAAATTATCACGTCAATGGCTGCCAAAGCATTCGGCCACCGAAAACCTTTTAAACCGCCCAAAATGGCCATCACAAACGGTACGATCCAAAAGATTATGTGTCAAATCAGAACGACTGGGGGTGCGATACTATTTGAGAAATCAAACCAAACCCACCATGTATCGCTAAAGGCGATGAAACATCATTCGCGCACTCGACATGCATACGACGAGTCTGGCTCAAATTTGCCATTTCTCAAATATCTCAATCGAGATCGACATCTGCTGCACAAATCTCTCTATGCTGAAAGGGCAAAAGAGATTACGTTACGTGCCAAACAGTCAGATAAACGACGAATTTCGATGGGCCTACATGGCTCAACGAAAAAGATGATGCAGTTGACGAACTTTACTCCTCTTCCGTTTGCGATAAATGATCTTGATGATCCCGCAAAGCTTGTATGCGATCCTGAAGGGGTCAAGGCTACAACGCGTGAATACTTCACGAGACTCTATGACCATACAAGAGTTCCAAACCTTCCTAAACCATGGCTTGATACTGCATCGGTGGTTGAAGTGAAACACCGAGTCTTAAATGACAAGTTTCAATGGCCAAGAAAAGCTACATTGGCTGATTTCCGAGCGATGATACGACGCGGAAATCATAGCCCATCCCCTGGACCAGACAAATGGGAAAAATGGACAATTAAAGCCCTGTCTGATAAAGCACTATTGCTTGTACTTGATTTACATAACTACGAAGTTATGAACTCATGTTTCCCGGGGGATGTCAAAGACATGTGGTTGACTACCATTTACAAGAAAGGCCTTCGTACAGACCTCAGGAACTGGAGAGGTCTCTGTTTCTCCAACTTTATTGCAAACTCACCGATGACATGGTTAAATCAATGCCTCATCCGATATGCTGCAGAAAAACACATTCTGCCGGATACACAAGTTGCAGCGCAACCAGGTGTCCAGACGCGCGATCTCATGAGCTACTTAGCCGGAGTCAAATGCTGGGCTAACCGCCACAAACAGCCAGTATACGCAATCAAAAGAGACCAGATGAAAGGGTTTGATTACCTCTCACCTGATGGGTTTTATGATGCTATTCGTGCCTACGGCCTTCCAAAAGAAATAATTGACCTTGATCGAGCAGCGCAACACAAAGTCAAATGTTTTATCCAGACCGCATATGGAGCGACCTCCCCAATATCGGTATCTGGGGTTAGCAAACAAGGCGGTCCAGCATCCCCTCTCAAATCCACATTCACGACAAGTATGGGACATTACTACCTATGCGACATCCTCAAAAACGACAAAGATGCACTCATAGTTACTTCATCAAGCAATAAGCGTAAAGATCCGCATCTAAACGATGCGAATCTTCAATTTCTTGTTGCGATGGTCGAAGCTACTGATGACTCTTACATTTTCTCAAAATCTATAGAGTCCCTTCGAGCAAATACTCTAATCATGGAACGGTTCCAGTATGCCTACGGATGGCTGACTCAATGGACGAAATCAAACGCGTACCTTCTAGCACCCGAACAAGGTAAAACTTATCCTGACACGATAACATTTGAATCAGTATCCGTCGGACAAGGAGTGAACCCACTAGCAATAACCAAACACACGATCGCACTGATCAAAGACGACATGGACTTCCTAAGGACTAAAGTCGACAATCCGACAGCACGCTTCAATGAACTCAAACAGTTTATAGATGAATTCCAATTCCCAACCGTCATAGGTCGTCTCCCGATTACTATCCTACGTAAACTCACTGCGCAGAACATCATATCTAAATGCAGAGCTCTACTATCTCTTCAGCCCATCATGCCACCAGACGCAATCAAACTCGACAGGATGATCATTCAGAAGGTCCATGACGCACTTGGTTTTCCCTTCCGACCATCAACAGAGATCGCAACCCTCCCGGTCTCACATCACGGCTTCGGATTCCCATCGATCTCAAAAATCAACGCAAGCCTCTCGGTCGAAGGACTCCAGAGAGACCTTAACCATCACATACCAGCATACCGCCACATGTCACTGATAACACTCGCTGATTGGATGTGCGAGAAAGCAGGATGCCTAAACCCCCTTGATGGAAATGGGCTGCATAAAGACTATGGCCGGCAACTGAAGTACATACCTGTCAGCTGGATTGTGGCCCAGAAGACAATGGCAAAACTCTCGCTGTCGCTGAAACGGACAGATCAATCTGAGGTTCTAGGTGATGTCTCGATCTCTCATATTGTCAATATATGTAATCACAAGATCCCACATGATGATAGGACAGTCAACGGAACGACGATACTATCCTTGAAAAGAAAAGGGATATCTCTGCTAAAAGACGTGGGCAAATGGATCATCGATGTCGGCGGTAACATCAAAATCGGTATCAAGCAACCTAGCATGGATAGGCGATGGTCCGAAGCCGCGAAAACAAACTGGACCAGATTCGAAAACTTGTTACAACATAACCTATGCATGGACGACCTGACATCCGGAATGCCAGATCTCGCAATACCACGAGACATTCGCGAACGAAGAGCCGAAATTCAGATATGGAACCTAGTCACTGCCAGCGGATTCGCACCATCAAACTATACAGATGGAAACACATGGGCGACAGATGGGTCGATGTTGCCAGCCTCAGCTGGAATCCTCGATCCAAAGACCATCACAGGAGCCGCTACAGGGACATCTTCATTAGCTATGAGAGTCCCTGGCCGTAACGTTTCAATTCTTCAAGGTGAACAATTAGGACTAATAATGGCCCTTATCTTATCAGGCAACAAAACGGAACAAGAACGCCAACTAATATTAACCGACCACCTGAACTCTGTGCGACTCATCGACGACAGCCAAACCAATGTCTCACAAGTACCAAGACTAAGATTCATGAACGGCAGATCGTACTATCGATGGATCCTCTCGCTACTCACCAGACCATCCCGGGCCAACATCGACATAAAGTATACGCCAGGCCACTCAGACGACAAATCGACGGAAGCACAAATGAATAGCGAAGCGGACTACCTAGCGTCATCGACACAGAAAATATACAAAGACCTTCCAGAAGCCCCACCACCAACATTCCATATGAACGAATTCACGTTCCATCACCCGACCGACGGATGGATCGAGTCAAACATCTCCCAATATGTCAACATGCACATAGATCGCCAATCGGAAACTCTACTGCGACAAACTCATAGCCAGCGGATGTTGACATGGGCCCATGACGACAACCCTCCACCCGAATATCCGTACAGCAAAGCAGCGTCTGCACATTCCGCTGCGGTACAGCTATATGCGCGATCCGGACAGCTCGCGACTGCCGATATCCTCAAGAAACGAAACCTACTCGATGACGACAAATGCAGATTGGGATGCAATGCAACGGAATCCCCAAGGCACATATTCCTCACTTGTCCTCACTACGAAATCTGGAGGAACGATGCAAGAGACGAGATAACACGGAAAACCGAGATGAAAGCGGAAACGATGGAGATACAGAGCTTGACGAAGGATAATCTCATACGAGCAGCTAAGTCTCTCTTCTCTGATGATGATATAATATGGCCTTTACATTACTCGCTCTATTACATAGGCCAATTACCGAACATTGACAAACTCATTGAAGATCCAACAATGACTATGACGCAAAAACAACGCCTAAAATCTCATATCTCATCCGATTGGCACACGTCATCTATACGGCTAGCAGGCAGGATATTCGGGGACTTCCAGAAGCGAATGGCTGTATTGAATGAGTGCCCGCGACGTTGACAACTTCGAACCACAGTCTGGTAGCTTTTTCCCCAAAAAGGGTTTTGACGCACCCAGCACTGCTGACATTTACTATATTCCTTCCCAAAACCATAACATTCCTTCATGACTACCACATTTACATACAAACGGTCTATCGAGGTTAGTATTTACCAACCTTAGTCTCTTGTAGGCATAGATAGATGTCTCATTGTAACAATTGTAACAACAGCAGGACTCACCGTAACACTTATTAGCTTGGCTGCACTTTTAACATCATATCCCGTAACAGATTCAATACGAACGTAGCCGCGGCGACTCCCATAATGACAGCAGAAAGGACGTCACACCTATACTACTAGGATGTAAGTTTTGCGAGGAATTCGAACTCTGTTTTCCATGAGAGCCCACAAGTTTTTCCGTAATGTCAGCATACTAGGCTCTCGTTATCGACAGGATGAGAAGAACCTCGTATACTTAGCTATTTTGTAAGTATCACCGTGGTAGTTCCGAACTTCGAAGGTTGATTTTGAAGCTGACAAATATGGATATGATTCCCGTGACCGACAGGCGCTCCGCTTGGGCGCCTGTTCCGAAAGCGCGTCGTTGACAGTCAAACAAGGTTCCTGCTTCCTTGAAATGTCTATACTCAAATAACCTACTACATCACCCATATTTTTATTATCGAGTATTGATGCACACTTAAGTTCACCATCCTTGGTTGCTATTACTCTTGTCATATGTTAGATGGCCTTTTTCAGTTTTGAAGCTGAATTCTTAGTTTCTTTTCAGATGCAACTTAATCGTGGGTTCTTTCCAGTCGGCATTCCGGACTTTGTCGATGAACGCTCCCATACCGTTGCCAACCGTTAAATCCATCCACGTTCTCGTCGATGATCTAGGCAGGTATCTCAGCACTTCCAATTCTAGCGATCTGAACAAGCCACAAGCTTGTCTTAAAGTTTTCGTCTGGCATACATAGAAAATATTAGGAACCTGCATCGCCGCCACTGCCTGATCTGTTTGCTGTTTTTCCTTGTAAATATTCTGCCCTCAACAAATCCAAAGTGATCCGATCTCCGCTTGGCGGTTTAATTTCATTCCAGATCAGTTTGAAAAGCTCCTGGTGTTGAATCGGAAGGAACTCCAGCTCCGAACAAATAGGGAAGCCAGCAGAGGTTTGCGGGAGCATCATGCGCTTTTCCACGATTTATTTCTATAGGCAAAGAGAGCGTCGATGATGTTCGGCATCAATCCAGGGCTCGATGACCTGCAAGGCTAATTCGCGTGTTCGCAGGAAACGCCTCGCATTAGCTTGACGTTTGAGCATATTTCGCCAATATATTGTTTCCAGCTCCTCTTCTCGAGTGCTTCCAGTTTCTTCGTCCACTTTATGCCACATTTTGGTAGTAAGAACGATATTCTGGAAGGAGTCTTCCTCGCAGAGTTCCTCGAACATGTGTAAGTTCTTCAAAGAGGTGCCACCCATGCGATTGTCGGTAATCCTGTGACCATTAAAAGAATTTTCTTTTTGTATCTGGCGTGTGATTCAAATGACAGCATCATAAGTGTGAGGAACGTATTAGAGTGCACGGCGAGTACATACGTGGTTGTGAGCCAATCAGCAATCATCTTGAGGATGTCAGCGTCGGACCAGTCAATGTCGTCGAATCCTCAGGCTGGCGTATCGAAGAAGATGATACGACCAGCGTTCAGTTCAGGGAAAGAATGCTTGAATATGTGTATTTCAGCTGTAGACGACGTCAGATCGTCCAATACCAGTATCGAAGCCAGTTGCCGCGTTTATGAACTGCTGAAAGTATGAACCGGAAATCAACACTGGTAAGGGACTTGCGTATCGCATACCATGCTTTCCCTTGAACCATTTGATCCCATCACCCTAGAAAAATAGTAGAAAAATAAGATTAATTCAAAAGGAGAACTACGATAGACTTACGCAATGAAATCGTCGGGAGTCAATCCCTCAGGCCTCAGGCCTCAGGTTCCAACTCGCTGGCTTGCGTCGCGTCTTTTTCATAAGTGTTCATCCCTGGGAGTTCTCTTCTGTTCGTTCCGTCCTGAAATATTCAGACATTGCTATTTGCTCTCACACTTCTGCAATCATAGGCTAACCAGGGTCTGTGCACCGGCATGAGAGGTCAAATGTCGCTTTCTGTTCCAAAAATTAAATTCAGTATTCCAGTTCAATCGAAAACCTGTTGATTAACATACGTTTCTGGGACAGCAGACTCAGTCATCATGGGGAGTTGAGATGTGTATGGCAGAGGGGAGTGCAGATCGCACTCTCTCACAAGATGGATGTTTTGGGGACTGGACTGGGAGGGAATTTCAGATGACTGTTAGACAGTGGTGCGACTTAATAGGAGCTAGTAAAATGACTACACGCGAGCCGTGAACACGATACGACCCTCGAACATGAGGCTTCCATCTGGTTTACTAATGTCAAATGCTAAGAGCATGATGCACGAGGTCTTCCGGGCCAAGGAGCGGCGGTTGAAATACCGAGATAGAAAAATACGATTGAAGTAGAGTTCGAATCGAAGAGCTCATGCCCTGATATTTGCTCGTATTTATTTCAAATAAATACGAAAACCAGTGCTCCTCCGCGACTACTTACCCAACGGTGACCAGTACTTGAGGACTTACCTACACGCCCGACGTGCAGGGTCCCCTCTCTAGGAACTTCAGCAACACAGCCCAAAAGTATTGAAATACTCTACATAATTTCAACCCTCGTATACCTCCCGTCACAAACCCACATGGCCGGTTTCGTGGCCCCCTCCCGTCTGGCGGCCCTCACAAAGCTGCGCTGCAGCATATTCCAAACATCATACAACCCCGAAAGTCTGCGAACCGGTGCCAAGTACCTGCGGCGGCGTCTGCGTGGCCCGTCGATGGTTGGGTACTATCCCGAGTCATTCAACATCCCGCAGATCATCCGGAAGTATAAGGAGCTGGAGATGGTGGATGACGACGAGGAGGAGCGTTTGATCGACGTTATGGACCGGAAGAAGAGGGGAAAGGGCGCGCCGAAGAAGGCGAAGGCGAAGGGTGCGTACTTCTTTTGGACATCTCGTTTCTGTGAAACGGTGTTGACGTGGATGTTGATGCCCTTTCTTCTTCTCGTGTTTGATGTTTCCAGAGGACAGCAGGAGGTTGAACAAGAGGCGGTGAAGAGTGTTGGTCTGTCTCCGAGACTTGGAGAAAAGGCGAGCGAGAGAAGCGCAAGAACGAGCATGGAAGCCATGCAGGCAGGCAGTGTCCATGTCTTCCGCTTCAAGAGATATGTCTATTCTTGGCAGATTTCGCAAATTATCCTTTTCAGTCCACTTGGTCGTACTAGAAACCTCATCAGCTATCATCATATGGAAGGTTGTTTCCAAGCTCCAACATCTTGTAAAACCCACGACCATCCTGTGCGTCGTCGTGAGTGTTTTTCATGACTGATTTTATTCGAAATCAAAAATCATGATCACTCTCGAAACATCAAAGCCTTGCACACCGAGGACCAGGAGCTCCTCCTTTATCATCAGCGCTATTCTTCGCGCGCTTTTGGTTGGCTTCTAATACTTATGTTTGACCTCGAGATTAAATGATCTAATAACTTTGATGGTCGGTCGTTGCCAGTTTATACAGATGGTTTCATCATATTCGCGTTCGCTGCATTTTTGCTGAAGTTCGACCCAGCACACTACACGCTAAGATTCCTGTCTTTCGTAATTCCATGGCCGAATGTTGGTATATGTAAGTTGGTATTTGAGGGTCTACAGGCTTCAGGGAATTCTCCACATCGCGATGCCACTTCTATCAGCGTCCAACTCCTTCTTTGCTTCCTTGCTCGCTTTGCTTCGTATCGCTGCGGCAACGAGGAGAGTGACCGCATCTTTGAGAGCCTCCTTCGCGTGGACACCGTCATCACCATTGGCGGTGTCGTCTTTCTGCGCTTCTGCCGAGTCCACGATGTTATTGGTCGATCCAGCAGCCTCAGCAACCGAGATCTTCACTCTCTCCCAATCGACACACAAGTCAATATACTCGAAAATAACATCAACGACGCCTTCGAATTTTCCCGAGGCGCTGCGAATGCCATCGGTCGGGGGTAACTCGATCTCCCAAAGCTGCTCGAGCGTCAATCCATCCCACGCAACTAGTGGCGCGCCTATCTTCACCGGAATGACGATAGCCGGGCATCCGTTGAGCAGAATGTAGTTTATAACGCTCTCAGAAGGCCGTGCGCTTAGTGTCCACACTTTGCGATGGGGTTTGAGGCCTACGACCAGGATGACCATTCTGCGGGGGGTCGGTGGCGGTGGCAGGGGCGTCAATGCCGGCTCTGGAGAAGGCGTTCGGGATCGGCTGAACACGTTAGAGATCAACGGAATGGATAAGCCGGATAAGCCCTTCCGGATCTCCTCCACGCTAATCGGTGCAGCTGGTTCTTTCTCCGGGACTTCTGGTGGTGGAGGGGCATCGCATAAAGCGATCACCAAAGCAGACTCGGTCAGTAGCGTTTCTCCCACCCTGTAGTCGCCTGTAACCACCACGAAGCGAAAATGAGCATAAGTAGCTGCGATTTCTGCGCGACAAAAAAAGGTCAATGTTTGACGTGCCTGATAAAAATGGACCATGACAGAAAATAATGTCAGGTTTCATGTTTCTCGGTATGATCGGTCGACGAGCGCTCGCGAACAAATAGGGAGAAAACCAGCCCTTTTCCACGGCAAGATAATCCTTGACGGCAGCAAAGAGAGACGTGTCTCTGTCGCCATTTTTAAGGAACAAGTAAATCAACGGTGCCTTCGTCCTCGATAACGGGCAGCTTACGAATGCAAAGAGCTGCGATAGAAACCCAAGGCCGCATCTGATATGGTGTGTTTATACTTGAGCGTTATCAGCAGCACTTTCACTGCTGTGGTTTCGAGCCTTTTGGAATGAATTGGCACAATCTTCTTGATTGTATGATCAAACACGAGGTCATTGGCGACCTTCGTGGTAAGGTCAAATCCGACATGAAGTCCAAGTTCCACTAGGATGGTGTCTCCGAGAGTGGTAACGACTATGTCGGACACGGGTCCCATCCTATTGAATGAATGAAACAACATGTCAGTCAATTGAGTTCAGAATCTTTAAAGAACGAGAGAAAAAATGCACGAAAGGGATCGCGCGTATCAATAGAATCGAATAGTTGACATACACCGGAGCAGCAACAGCTGCTATCCCTCCCTATCATGATTTTCGGATTAGTGGCTGAAGGTTAGAACATGGTTCACTTGGCCACGTTGGGAAACCAAGACTTACCGTGGCTGCGATCACCGTGTGCACAGCAAGGTCGCGGAATCGAATGCATGGCAAGAATAGCGGAGACGAGTCGCCCCACTGGAAAAACCGTCCACAAGGAGAGGATGATCAAATTATCGTTGAGCATGAAACAACTTTGCCAGCTTCACACACTCACAGGTGAGAGGCAAACGACATTGGTACCTGCCGCCCGCAAGGTTTCATAAGAGGACATAACAATCCTGCCAGTCATCGACTACATTGGGATGGATTGATTGTTAGTTTTGCCTGCGACCGCATTCCGGAAAAGAGGCCATCAAAGCAACTTCCTCCACCCGGAAGGGCAGAGAACGTGGTCATGATGCGGGCTGATAAGAAGGCTGTTCGGAAGACTACTACTGGGGTGTTCCGGCGCTCCGAGCTGCGATCCGAGCATGGTCTTAGTCTGGCGAACACGAGATCTCCGGAACATGAAAGGCACGAAACGAAAGTAATAATAATTAAACTAGACCACTCACTCCAACTAGCTTCCTTACAATCCACGGCGCGGCCTTCTCTTCTTCGTTCACCTCCTGAATGGAGGCGGGGTCAATCGGTCCCAATGCTGAAGCCTCGGGCATATCGGCGACGTCTGTTGGGTAGCTTGTTGCTTCTCCGTCCGTTAAGTGGGGAGGGGCAACGCCGGTTCTGCTGATTTTGTTTGTACTTGTTGTCCCACCTTATAATTCTGCATAAGAAATGGAAAAACAATATTTAACAGCATAACATGCGTCTTTTGGCAAGATGAAAAACTAAACCATAAGTTAAATAACATAGCTAGGCTTTCGCCTGAAAAGAATATAAAAAAGTTAAAGGATAAGGTCTGATCTATATGTAATGGGACGAAGAATGAACTGTAAATTTAAATTTTTTCAGGCGAAAGCCTAGATAATGAACAAAGGTGTATTTTCTCTCTATAAATGTGGTCAAGAAAACCAAGTGGTGAGCTGCAATTTTGCTTTTAAAAATGAGGCCAAAAACGCGGTCAAAGGATTATGTAATACACAATTAACGACGCGTCGGGACGCGTCGGTCCCCGCCAAAATAACATGACCCCGCCTCGTCAACGGTATCTGACACTCTAAAACTCCTCTAATCATTCTCAATTAATTATTCTACATCTGGACTACCAATAATTGTGCTATGGGTCGGTATGATCGCAAACGGAAGACCAAAAAACGGTCTGAAGCCCAAATAAAAGCTATGGAAACCACTCGGAAACAGTCTCGCGTACCTCACAATTCTGACGCAGACAAAGAAAACAATTCAATATCCCAGCTGAAGAAGGATAACGCAAACCTGAAGGAAACTGTGGCATCATATAAGCAAAAAGGCAAGGAGGAAAACAAGAAATTCTGGAATGAACGTCGAAAAAATCACCGACTCCAAAACAAGGGGGTTCGCGAACCAAAAAAAAATACCTAGGGTCGAATTATTTTTTTCGCCCATTTTCGCTGGACTAACTAACTACGTAATCAGGCACACGTCCCGATATGGTAATATGACATCACCAGTGCATGTGCTTTCCCACCTGAAGATCCCTCGCACGTCTCGCAAACCCATTTCTGAGGGATTTTCTCGAGGTTTGCTCGAGGTTGATATGTTCTAGATAATACTACAGATGCATTAATACAATATTGTAATGAAATCTGATTTTTTTAGCTTTGAAATACTTAAACCCGCCGTGTTTTGTAAAAGGTCTGAACACTTGCAGTTTACGGAAATCGCGAACAGATGGACCCGCTTAGTCATCCGGCAACTGCCACAAACTAATGATTGTTTGTTCTATTCTCATTCTACATGCACTAACAGCCTATTTTAATGAGATTATCAGTGTAGAGAGTGATAAAACACCTTTGCATCACCCAAAATCGCAAATTTCAGGGCACTTGTAGAGGGGTCTAAAATTTTTTTGGGCGGCCTATGGCCGGACTAACTAACCGACCCCCGGTCCGGCATTCTGGTTCCAGAACCCCCTTGCTCCAAAAAGCATCAAAGGCACGGAAGGTTGACCTTAAACGGATACAGGCAGATGCATACCGACTACGGGGGGCATTGGCTTTGGCTGGAAAGGAGGTACACGAGGTGAAAGAGGCAGCCGATAAGACAGTCCGAGGCCTTCAAGCTCGAATCTGCAACCTCGAGGAAGCCTGCAAAGATCTTCGTCAGGCGCGTGTTGTTCTGTGGAAAAGGTGTCGCCGTCTCGAGTCAGCATTGCGAACACTCAAGAAACGTGCCAGCGAGAGGGCAAAAAAACACCCTGCCTTGTTTAACATGACATCGAAAGGGGTGTACACAGCGCAAGCTCGTGGATTGGCGCGAATGATGGTGGCGAACGGGATGACTGAGGCAAAGGTTGGAAAAGCCCTGCAGGAGGTTGGTCAGGCTCTCGGGATCAAGATTAAACGAAAGATGAGCAAACGCACCGTTCAACGTGCCATCTTCGAGTCAGGAGTTGCCGCCGACATCCAGTTGGCATATGAAATGGCTAAGACAGACAGTAAGTCATCCTAAATTAATGTATTCAGCCCCTAACCTTTGTTAAATGTCTCCAGAAATTACCTATAGCTCGGATTCTACATCACACAAGCATATCGAGTACGAATCTCGAGCGATTGCGCTAGAAATTGTCGACTATTCAGATCCCGACGCAGAGCCAGCGTGGAAATTACGCACCTTGGGAGTCGGAACATCAGTAAACCACACTAGCCAGACCCAGGTTGACGGACTGCGGTGCCGACTTGAAGAACTAGCTGAGGTTTTCAACAACAGTCCATTGGCAAAGCGCGAAAATCTTCGTTTTGTGCCGGATGACTTCGCATACAAGTTGATTGGAACGAGCGGAGACCACGCCGCTGACCAGAAGAAAAGCCACGAAATCCTCCGCATCTGGAGGATGGAAGTTATCCTGATGCGACTGGGGGAGGAAGCGATCTTTCGAATGGGCGCTACCCGAGTTCTCGCCCTTCTTATACCACTGAAAGCTAAACAAATTGAAGAAGCCGGAGGCCAAGAAGCTTGGGATAAGCTAACAGATGAGGAGAAGCGTGCTGCGGACATCCCATTGATCAGGGAAATCGGACAGCAGGTTTTTAATGACTTACCGAAGGGCGAGCAGGAACGCCTCACGAGATTCATCCGCACAGGGTGTTGCATGCACAAGGACCTCAACGCGAACAAGGGAGGAGATAAAGCGATGCAAGAAATGTGGAAGAAGTCTGGGAAGACACCGCCCATCCTTCTGGCGAACAGAGATAACGCCGCTGTTCTTGAAAATATCACCAACTTGTCCGAACCAACCCCTGCAGAGAAAAGAGCCGAGGAGGCTTCGAAGCGAGGTGGATGCAAAGCCGCGTCACTTGGAGGGATGATTTGTCGACACAAGGACAAGAAGAAGGGGCAACAAGATACTTACGATTGGTATATGCAAGTGCACGTCGGGCATCGTGTTCCATACCCCGATGTCAGCAACACAAGATATGGGTCTCACGGCGAGGCAGCAGGAGCTATTGTGGCATACCACGACCATTTCATTCGCTTTATGGAGTTTGTGCGCGACGCGAAGGACAAACCTGGCTTTACAAATATCGAACTCAACTTCTACAATGCGTTAAAGAACAAGGAAACACTTACCGAACTCTGCGTGTTGGCCTTATATAACGTCGCCATCTCCCGACCCTTCATGCAACATGTCCGTTCTCACGAAAACCTTCTGGAACTGGGTCCGTATTTCCAGAAGAAGGTCGAGTTCCTCGAATCGATTGCGTGTGATCCTAAAATCTGGACAGGAAAAGATGCTTCACACGTCGAAGCATGCCTAGGTGGCAACGAGTGGGACGATTGGGCTTCAAAGGTCATGACTGCGGTCCAAGAATTTGCGCCCGAGCTCCCAGATCTTGATGAGGCGGTGACAGCGTTTCTGAATGGTGCGAGAGAGACCTTTACAGAAAGGTTTTCAGATGAATTCAAACCCGGAGGAGACATCGACAAACTTACCGAGAGAGAACGACGCATGTTGTTCTTCCCATCAACCAACGACATCAACGAAGGAGGTTTAGGAAGGTGGCGTGTGACAATTGGGAGCTTTCAGAGGCGTGGGAGTCACTGAAAGGCGAATTGGCACACGGTTGTAGATAGCGCGAGAATCAAGTGAACAGGTTAAAACTGTGTGATTGACTGTCTTGTCCTGTACAAATGGTCGACTATTTATACTAAGCTAAGAGTACACGAGTCAGGTAATAAAATGGAGTCCGGAGACGAGAAGACGGACGCGTTATAGGTAGGTATTGAGTAAGTCATTTTACAAGGGATTAGGGAGTCAAAACAAATCATAGGGTGACGATAAAGGAGTCAAAAGAGGAGTCAAATAATAAGAGATATAGTCATAATAGCGAGTCAGAGAATAGTAAGTAAATACGGAGCCTTGGGCAGTTGAACAAAGCTATATACAAGTAGTTAATGAAACAAATAGGGGCTTACGAAGATAAGATAAGATACAAGGATCGCGGGAACAGGCGGATAATCATAAGGTACGTGATACGTGATGCGTGGTGGTGCGTGGTACGTGATGCGTGATGGTATTTGTTACATACGCCCTCCTGGCCGTCTGTAAGAAGGCCACAGATTCCATAAGAGATTAGTTGCGTGTGCCGGACTTGCCGCGATGAGCCGAGGTGATAGGATCAGAACGTGTGCGAGCCGAAATAGAATGATTGGATCGGACGACAGCGCGGGAGCTAGATGAAGGTCGGGGATCCTTGCGACGGCGTAAGTCTTTGCGTGGGTCATCGCGAGTGGAGTCCTGTACTTCAGTAGGGTACACAAGTTCGGGATCGATTTCGAAGGCTGCCAGGGTTGGTTCGTTTCCGGAGACAATAGGGAGTTTAGTAGAGAAATCGAAGAGGGTGAATTTGATGTCATCACTGGAAGCGTTAAAGATAGACGCCCAGGTTACATACGCCGCGGGGATCATTCCTTGAGTAAGTCGTCCGCGGCGAAGGCGAGTGTCGGTAACAATAAACATAGCGACCTGTCCAACGTGGAATCCGTGGGAGCGTTTGAGGTAAGGGTCGAAGAGTTCGAAAGTAATACGCGAGCGCCGTGTGAGATGGGGGTGTGCTTCGGTAAGGGTGAGCGGTTTCTTGTAGGGGATGATAGCATCAATTTCCATGATGTCAGAGATTTCAGCGTTGGGGTCAACGTGAGGCAGGGTTGGAGGATCATCTAAAGTAGTTGGAAAAGTGGAAGCAAGTTGGGATTTGAATAAAAAATGACGAGGGAATTTGAAAGAATTACTAGGGGTTAAATTAAGTGCAGAAGTCTTAAGACAGTAGATTAGGACAAGGATTTATAATTAAAGAAATGAATAGGAACCTGGGGAATATTGACAATAGGAGTCTTGGGTGTATCGTTCAATGGGACTTGGGTAGCGACGGAAAGTTTGCCGGGAGCAGCCGTAAGCGTTGGAGCAGACATGATAACGTCCGTGAGAGCAGTTGTGGCCTCGGGGGGAGTAGCCGGCGAATTGTCCGAGGGAGGTTTAGAGTTGGTATCAACAAGGATAGTAGACATGATGAGGAAGGGGAATAGAACGAAGTGATCGATGAGGGAGAAGATTTTCATCGACCAAGGAAAGATAGTAGAGTAGCGAGGTATTTTATAGGTGAATGGCGAAGATTAAAGAGGAAATTAAAGGGATACAGACCCCAGAGATAATTGGGGATCTTCGGACGGTGGCGACGCGGTACCGAGAGGGAGAGAATGGATAGAAGTTGCATTGTGTAAATCCAGGTAGTCGGTAAGTGCATTCAAATGCGAAATTTGGGAATAGGGAAGCCAGGTTATGTCACCAGCTTTCCATAAAATCTTGAAGCGTGCGTCCGTTTTGAGTCCTGAGTGACCAAGAATTTTATCGACGGCCCATTCAGGTTCAGATTCGTCACCGGAATTGAATTGTGAAAAGTCGCGTCCAGGGAAGAGACGGTCGTCATTTGGAATATGGATTCTGAGAAGGGAAGCATGAAAAACATCATGAACGCCGCGCTGTTTCAGGGTTGGAGGGAGCTGGACTTTGTAAGAGAAGTTTTGATAATCCTTTAGGATTTTGTATGGACCTATAAATTTAGGAATCAGTTTTCGAGCTAGCCCAGCAGGGAAGGATATGTTTTTAGACGATAGATATATTAGGTCTCCTTCACTAAAAGGAGCCGGACGACGGTGCTTATTTGCGTCATGAGTTTGTTTAACTCTAGATGCTAAGATACTGTCATGAGCGGCAATAATAGCCAGTTTTCGCTGTAGAGCGAAATTTCTAATAGATGGGTATTCTGATTTTTTAGCAGAGTCCCAAATCATTGAACGTGGCATGCGTCCTGTATTTAAAAAGAATGGCGCATATCCAGTACTTTGAGAGCGTGCACAATTGATGGCGAATTCTATACTGGGTAATTTAGCTACCCAATCTGTTTGTTTACTGTTAACGCACTGTCTCAGCATTTGAGTAACCGTGCGGTTCGCTCGTTCAGTTGAGCCATCCGTTTCCGGATGATAAGCACTGGACATGTTTAATTGAGTTCCAATGAGTTGATTCAGGTGAGTCCAGAATGTACTGGTGAATAGTACATCCCTATCACTGATTATGTGCTTAGGAAGTCCATGTAATTTATAGACATGCTCAAACATAAGTTCGGCGACGTCTCGGGTTGTATAAGTTATTCTACTAGGTATCAGATGGACCATGGCGGTTAATAAACAGATGATGACAGTTATTTGATCGAATGATCCGTCTCTATTCGTGGACTCAGGAAGTGGTCCGACAAAGTCCACTCCAATAGACTCCCAGGGTAACGATGGGACCGGTAAGGGATTCAATAGTCCATAGGGTTTTTGATTGCTGGGCTTACTTCGGCGGCATGTTATGCAAGTTAAACAATAAGCAGTGACGTCGGAGGCCATCTCTTTCCACCACACGTGTGCGCGTAGGTAGGTTAAAGTTTTATTTGCTCCGAGATGAGCTAAAAGTGAGTGTGCTTCCGATATGGCAATTTCTCGGGCATTTCTTCCTTGTATAGTAATTTTAGGAATGCATAAGGTTTTTTGTCCATTCTCTTTCAAATATACTAATCCGTCTTCTGTTTCAAAGTTCTTGAACTCTTTAGGATTAGACACTATTCGTTGAAAGAATGGATCTTCTCTATATTGATCCCGGATCTCTTGGACAAAGTTTAAACCATCTTCGGCTTGTGACAAGACTTTTAATAGAGACGTTTGATGGACCATGGACTCTATTTCAGTCCCGCGTTGATCATCAGGTACGTTTCTATTTATAGTTTCCGTAATGGAATCTATTGATCGATCTGGCGTTTTCGGACTTGATACGTCATGTGGTTTATTTTTAGTGGTACTCCCGCCCTCCTTTCGTTCTCCAGGGCCTTTGAGAACGAAACGATCCTTCACACGCCGTGCAAACTCTGCGGACGTCTCAGGACGGCCTGTTTCAGCTGGAGGCGGTTTCTTTCTAGGCTTTCGCTGGACAGCTACTTTAGCATCTATCCCAGCGAGTACTGGTAATGATAATTCAATAGGTGCGTCATCATTAAGAATATCAAAATATGTATACTCTGACTCAGCGCGGACAGTGCCTGGTGAGTCATTGGAGTATATGCGGGATAACGCATCTGCGACCACATTTTCGGTACCCGGAACATACATTACTTCAAAGTCAAATTCGCTGATCTTTTCACACCAGCGTGCTTGGCGGCCAGATAGATTTTTCTGTCGAAGTAAATGTATTAGACCTTTATGGTCAGTAATCCATTTAAATTTAGTACCCTGCAGAATATCACGATGCCGCAGCATAGTTTCGACACCAGCAAGCATCTCAATTTCATGTACAGGGTAATTCTGTTGTGCAGAATTTAGTTTAGCTGAATAGAAAGCTGCAATCTGCGCAGTCTTCCAATTATCACCTTGGCTGACTACCCCAGCTATCCCAGTGGAGCAACCATCCGTTACCATCCAAATGGGAGGTGAATCTTTTGTGTATTTTAATGGTACTCGGCGATGATCACGCGCGTTTTGCACCAAGCGCTTTACATCTTCAAATGCGCGTTGTTCAGTATAACCCCATCGGAATGCGACGGTGTCACCTGTTAACCCATGTAGCACAGCCATAGGGATTCGGACATTGGGAATATCATCAGCAAGATATCCTACTGATCCCAAGAATCCGCGCAACAGGTCGCGGTTTGTAGGGGTTTTCCAATTGACCACAGAGTCGACTTTATCAGGGTCCATTCGGATACCGCTGTCGTCAACTATGCGTCCGAGTATTTTCAATTCAGGCTCCAGAAAGTGGAGTTTCTTTTTACTCAAATATAATTTCTCCTTGGTAAGGATATCAATAATCAGTTTGGTATGCTGGAGATGTTCTTCCAAGGTATTAGAGTAAATTACTATGTCATCTAGATAGATGTCCATAAATCTCCCAATATAGGGTGAAAATATATGATTCATTAGAGCTTGATAAGTTGCAGGAGCATTACAATCTCCAATTTGAATTACTAGACTAACCATGTTACCATCAGGTGTTGTAACCGCTGTGCGGTCAACATGGCTAGGCTCAATACGGATTTGCTCATATGCATCTTTGCCATCCATAGTTGATCGGAATGGATGCGCCGCTGCGCGCCTAAGTATTCCTTCCGGATCAGGAAGCGGCGAAGTTAATTTAACAGTGTTGTCATTTCGCGCTCGCAGGTCCACGACCGTGCGAAGCATCACTGGTTCACCGGGTGCACGCGGTTTAGGTATCAGTAGCATAGGAACTGTATTCCGAGAGCTAGTTATTTTCCAGCGTCCGGTTTTAAGATAAGCATCGCGTTTTTCTGCCCATTCTTTTCGAAATGGTTCTGGGCAGCGAGACGCCCTCCATGGATACAATTTCGTCTCATCAATAAGAGGAACTGTATGATTAATTGCCCTCAATGGCGGCAATTTAGTTTCCCCTGCGGTTTTGCAGAGCGGCTCAGCATAGTCAATTAATATCTTACGCGCTTTATTTATGGATTCACTAGTAACTTCCATAGCGCGAGAGGCTACCGTAGTAACCGATTTTCCAAGCAAGGGCTTAGAAACATCGCTTCCAATGAATACTCGAGCGGGGTTAAACCCTATACTGACACTATGCTGATATAGCCATGTAGTGCCTAAAATTAGATCGTACTGTGAAATATTAATAACATCAAAAGTACGTTCTTCATTGATTCCTTCATATTGAAATCGGGCTCGTGTTTTTGCATTTATTTTAGATCTAGATCCCTGTACTGCTAGTTGAAGAGATACTGGGATTTTGAATAGCTCTTTAGTTAAATTGAGCTGATCTGTAATTGTAGAAGATATAAAATCTCCTAGGGAACCGGAGTCGAGTAATGCTCGAGCCGGTTGTCCATTTATATTGACAGTAATAACTACGGGTTTTGCAACTAAGCGCTCGCCGTCTTTGACATGCGCGGCGTTACGCTGAACCGCCGGGTATGATCCTCTTGGAATTTGGATCAAACCTACGGTTACCTCAGTCACTGAGTGGTCCGGAGTCGCAATCCGCGACTCCATTCCTGAAAAACCTGTTGTCTATCTCCGGGCTCTGTTTCAGGAACCACAGTGACTTCTACTTCCATTTCAATATTAAGATTACCTTGGCGATACGAATTCTGTGGCCGAGAGACAAAATAGGTATCGTCAAATGAATTTGGAAATAGCAGACGCTCTTGGTACCAAGCGGCTAAGTCAAACTCCGGATCTCCGAAGTGATGCAAGGGTAGGAACCAGATGTTCCTGCAGAGTTTGTCTTCAACCAGAACTCTAGTATCATCTTCTGGGTCAAACCGAATATCACAGCGCAGTCGATTTCTTAAACTAAATCGGCAGTCATACAGAAATGGCCGACTTACTTGGACGACAAGTTCTAGGGTTCGTTCAATTAAAGGACCCATGCGCTCTTGAGATTCAGTTATCCATCCATCACCAAGGGGCACATTGCTGGATATAGCACAACGATGAGCATATTCCAGCGCTGGTTTAAAATCCGGGTTCAAGGTGAGGTCATGACTAAAGTAAGTGGTACACTCCCGATGTGAATCTGTGACAAGATGCAAATGCGGGGTTGCTGCCTTAACAACAAAGCGAGCATCCTCGGAGAGATCATTATATGGGAAGCGTTCATCTCCGGGGTATGGTGCTCCGGCTTCTAATACCCGCAGAAGCAATGGCTTGATCATATCTCCTAATTGGGTATTGGGACGTAAAGTTCGGCCATCGGTGCCTAATTCCCAACGGTATTCTGCTCTCGTAGAATATGTTGATGGAGGAAAGTTTATTCCTACGTCATTGTCTATAATTATCTCAGCGTCTAAATCAGGCGCCTGTTCGTCTGGCTCTAATACGGGTTCCAGAACCTCTTCCGGTACTTCTTCCGGGAGAATACCATTTAGTTGATCATTAACATAATTAGGTAAAACTTCTGGTGAGCGTATTTCCTCGGTTACTCCTTCTGGAGCAATGGAAGCACACCCGAATTCAAGTACAGAATCGGACATTTCAGAGATTAGTCCAGGCATGGAAGAATGTGTACATTCTGAACACGCATCATCTTGATCTTGAGATTTAACAGTGTTAATTAAGTCTTCAATGATGGAACGAAGAGTTTTATCAACATTTCTGGTAAGGGGAGAATTGCTCATGTTTCGGCGGACAGGTTTGGTTCGTCCATACCTATGGATCAAATACCAGTTACATAAATCAAACTTGCGGTTTGACAGTTCCTGGATCGAAATCCTAATAGGTCTACCTGGAAATTCCTTGTCGAGAATATCCCAGCGCATATATCCAGTTGAAATGAGACTGAAGCGAGCTGCATCCTCAACTTCACAGCAGGTAGACGGGTAAAGTTCCTCAATTCCACTGGAGAGGACTACTACGGCATTCAGAGCAAATGCATTTCCAATTATTGGATAACGTTCCAAGGAGCTAGCATGTGATCCGGACCATTTTTCGGCCACTAGAGCATACCAAGCCCCAATTCCGAAACATGGATTTCTCAGCTTATATCCACTGATCATTTCACACCTGCGATAATAGATATCATAAATGATATACATATCAGTGATAAGGGGGACTACAATAAAGCGATGCCCGGTATGAGATGGATCAGATACCCAGGAAAGTGGTGTATCCCCTGGATATTTATTAGTTAATTCCAACACATATTGGGCAGCGTACATTAAAGCATCACCCAATTGATGCCTTCTTGGCTGGCCCGGATGATAATGACAAGGCCAGTAATCCGCTTGATGGCTATGTAATATTTGCCACATCGGATCAGGGTAATCGAAGTTAATTAAGCCGACGGAGATAGAGTTAACCACCTCTACTTCATCGGATTCCACTTCTTCGGAGTCCTCTCCGAATTCTATATTAAAATTAGGAACTCCAGGTGGCTTCGAGCCCGATGAGTGCACTGTGCTGCGTTTCGGGCAATTACGAGACATGTGGCCGGCTTCTTTACAATTAAAGCACTTTCCGGCTGCAAGCAAATCAGCGCGTTCTTTTTCAGTCAGCATAGGTTTCTGACTATTGAAAGGTTTGTTTGAAAAGGAATTATTATTTCCTGTACGCGACTGAAATCTATGGGGAGCCGAGTTATTTCCTCGAGGTATAAACGAAGATCCCCGCCTGTATCCAACACTATGGTTGGACGTCTGGGGTGTGCCAGACCTAGAATGACCTTCACGGTTGAATGGCCGGTAATTGGATGAGGGCTGCCTTGATCCAATCCGAGCACGATTCTGGTCGCGAGATCGTCCAGGGTTCTGACTTCCCACATGCGAAGATTGATTCTGTTTAGCTTTAGGATCGCTGTTTGATGGGCGCTTATCCTGAGCGCCTGTTACATTTTCAGCGATCTCGATCATTTCGGCCTGATGAACCACTTCATCCCACAAAGATATTTCAGGATTATAATGATCCATCCACAGGCTTCGCTGAATAGAAGCTCGGAGTCCACTCCATAGCTTAATTACTTTATCTCTCTCATTGACCATGCCAATAAGATTAAATAGTTCTTCAAGCTCATGAACATAAGCCGAGACTGATTTATCATTCTGGAAAGCTCGTTTAAGTTTATTTCGTTGTTCCAGTCTAAAGTTAACTGGGAAACAATAGTTAAACAAGCCTTCAAAGAATTCAGGGAGTGTCCATTGATCGAAATTTAATGACACTTTTTGCGTATAGTAATCATATGCAATTCCCTTGAGATAGTATGATAGTACAAGTACTTGCCTACTAGGCTTCACTCGCCCATCTAAGACATATGTGGTACCTTCCGTCACGAATCTATGAAAGAGACGAGAATCCGGGGTTCCATCATATTCCTTAGGGGCTAGTGACTTCAGAGTAGTCTTGGATTTTCTAGTCCTAGAGCGTTTACTCCTTCTAGACTTAGATCGCTTGGCTCGTGAAGCAGGAGGTGTCAGCGGATCTTCACCGTGATCACTGCTACTACTGCTCGAGCTTGAATCCGAGCTGGAAGGATCAGATTCCTCACGCTGTGTATTTTTAACTCTCAGGCGCTCCATATTTGCCAAGGTGCGTCCGAGATAACTATCAATGGGAATCTGATTGATAGGGCGCGTGTCATTAAGGCGCGTGACTCTGTCAGGTGCGGGACCTGTCATACTCCTTCCTCGGAGTGGCCTTTCAGACCCCCTATCATTTCGCAATGATGGCAGTATATTACGGCCAGGTACATTCTTATTTACTGAATAGCTATTTAAAATTTGAGCTTGCGTGTCTATGTCTCGCTCAAGGGGGTCCAATTGAATGTTTCCCCAATTATGCGGGTCTACCGCTTTCCCCTTTCGCTTAGAAGACGGTCCTTCACCGCGAGAGGGACTAGAACTATGGTCTCTACCTGAGACCATGGATACTTTAGCATAGCGGCGTGATATGCGCTCACGCTCATTTCTTGATAAAGCTTCCTCTGCCTGAGTAAGAATATCCGGTTGCTCTGGCACAGCCGCTTTATCTTTTTGCGGGATAATAATGTGCGCTGGCAACAGATTTCCTCCGGGGGGAGTGCTTGGATAGGCGTTGCGCTTATGTACATTGAATGGCGACACAGAGCGTGCGCGTGCATCGCATACGGCCGTATCACTTGCATGCGCATCAGGCGCGTTGCGTGGGAACTCAACTGATGGCCTACTGCCATGGCTTCGGCTTCGGCGTGAGCGTCTAACCGGGGTCTGCGGTTGCTCACTTACCAAATTTGGGTTGTTCTGGACCCATTCGCTAAACGATTCGGGCCGTTGGGCTTCCTCCGGCCACTGAGACGTGGTGGTACCGTGCTCATAATCATTTCCTCGGGATGCCAAACTCTGGGAATTCTTTCTCCCAGGAGTATTGGGGTCAGGCGACCCCTCCCTAGACCCTCCAATGAGGGCTTCTCGGTAAGTCGGTTTCTTGGCCGGCATTCTCTGGGCGCTGTCGCTTTCATCAGGGGGCTCACCAGTGCCTAGAGTCGAGTCGGGGATAGCCGTCTGTGCAGCTTCACTTGCCGCATTCCTGGCGGCCGCGCGGGTTCGGTTGCGAATAGAAGACGTAGTGGGTGGCTGGGCGAACATAGTCGGTAGTCGTAGAAATTAAGTAGTCGAGTAGTCGGTTCTAAGTCAATAAAACAAGAGGTCGCCGTACGTTAGTGGCTTCGGGTGATCAGACCGAGGTTCCTGTCGTTAGGCGGGTCGAAGTCGGTAAACGGAGAGTCGGAAAATTAAAAAATTAAGCAAGGTAGGATAGGATAGTCGAGTCGAGTGTTGTACGGAATGAGATAGTCGATAGAGTCGGTGTAGTGTTCAAAAATATGTGACAATTGGGAGCTTTCAGAGGCGTGGGAGTCACTGAAAGGCGAATTGGCACACGGTTGTAGATAGCGCGAGAATCAAGTGAACAGGTTAAAACTGTGTGATTGACTGTCTTGTCCTGTACAAATGGTCGACTCTTTATACTAAGCTAAGAGTACACGAGTCAGGTAATAAAATGGAGTCCGGAGACGAGAAGACGGACGCGTTATAGGTAGGTATTGAGTAAGTCATTTTACAAGGGATTAGGGAGTCAAAACAAATCATAGGGTGACGATAAAGGAGTCAAAAGAGGAGTCAAATAATAAGAGATATAGTCATAATAGCGAGTCAGAGAATAGTAAGTAAATACGGAGCCTTGGGCAGTTGAACGAAGCTATATACAAGTAGTTAATGAAACAAATAGGGGCTTACGAAGATAAGATAAGATACAAGGATCGCGGGAACAGGCGGATAATCATAAGGTACGTGATACGTGATGCGTGGTGGTGCGTGGTACGTGATGCGTGATGGTATTTGTTACAGTGGAATTGCAAGGCCGTTATCGCCAACATATTAGTGCTCACTCGTTAAGGTCGCGCTAAGTAGCAACGGCTGATCGCTCTGCATAGTTATTGGAACAGTATACAACGTATAAGCGTCAGAGTCTCGATGAGGAGGAAGAGAAGAACGAGGGGGATAGCACTGCCTCGTTGTCGTGGTTCACGTTCAGCTCTTTAGCCCAAGCGATGCGCACTGCATTCAAGCTGTGTGAATGGACTCAACCCCAAAAATAGCCTCCTGTCAACCCTCCGTGTAGAAATGATGAGGCTTAGACGACCAAAACGCAAACACGAATCATAGTAGATGAGCTGGATGATACCGCCTTGGGTAGCGCTGATTTTCGGACATACTATATGTTAACGAACCCGTTTCCCATAAAATTTACATGCATACTCATATACTTAGGTCCAAATCCAAATGGATATCCCAATCGACGTCTGGGCTACCTTTGAGACATCGCAACGTGACGAACTGAAGGGCTCAGGCCATCCGTGTGCAATCGCCAAGGATTTTTACAACACCGCCAACTGCGATTCAGCAGGCGCTGTCCCTGGGCAGCATTCAGCGTCGAATTTAATGCCAAAGAAGATTTTCCTGCTGACGCACCAAGCTGGAAAAATAAAGCGTTCTAATTCCGTCCGTGTCATGCTCAACATCTAGCACCAGCATCGGAGCCCAAACTCTGAAGAACCAGGGTGGTGAGACGAATAGCGGTGTCCGACGACCGACAAACGTTGTCGGTCTGGCGTCGATCGTTGTCAAAATTGGCTTCATTTCTTGTTCTGGAACGCTGGCGGTAAGTAACAGGAAGAGCTGCAACGCGGGCAAAGGAGGTATGTACCCTATCAGCACCGGATCCGGCAACGACTGGGTTTGCCCTGTGGGTGCAAGACGCCGTCAATGCAGTGAGTCGTCGTTCGGAGGGCGCAAGGTATGATAACGGCGGGTTGTGTACGGGATCGCGATGAACCAACGTGGTTTCAAGGAGGTGCGTAAGTCGCCATGCGCGAGGAAGAGAGGGGTCTACTTTGAAAGAGAGGCATCAAGCCTCGTAAAACGGAGGAGGCCTAATTGGAGGGTGAATTTGCGCTTGTACTGATGGGGTGAGATTTGTTGCATGAGGGTTGGACGCAATCACGCCTGCCCCGGCGGCCTTCTAAGTCGGGCGAGAGGAATATGGATGTCGTCGATGTTTTCGGAGGATTGAGTGGGTTAGAGTACAAATATTTCGCATCGACATTGCAGCCGGCCCAAGCTAAGAGCGATGGAAGGAACTCTGTAGGGGTCGACGTTGAAGGCAGCGCTGACGTGGTACCATTTTTCGCTACAATAATTTATTTGGTTGAAGGAGCCGGAAAAAAGGTGATATGCGACGTCGTTCGACTTGTAATATTGCAACTGGGACTGCAGGAACATGAGACTGGAAGAAAACAAGACGACGTGGGGAGGAGTCGACGTACGTAGAATAGCCAGAAATTCGCAAGCATCACCATAGAGCCACAGTCCTAGCGAATATATAGACATATTCCATCTAAGAATTTAGTCTTCCTCGTCTCCGACCCGTTTCTCGGCTTCTGCTTCTGCGGTGGCGTCGGTTTGAGGGCCAGCGGCAGCTACGATGTATAAAAAATGTTAGATAGTGAAAGATACTTAAGAATGTAAGATGGAAACGTACGTCCGAACATGCTTGGGGTCATGAAAGGGCGCTTCAGATCGCCAACGGCGGGCTGGCCGAGGATGTGGGGTCGTAAAGGTTCTTGATGCCCATTGGGTGAACTTGAAGGTAGGTGTGCATGACGCCCATCATGGCGACGCCAACGTACAAGGAGCGCAGCTAGAGGAAGGAGGTCAGAAAAAGTGTTTCAGTTGGGGAAGAGTGGAGAGACGGACGAGTTTTGATGCGTTGATGTCTTGTCCATCATAATCGCGAACGGTCGAAGATGACGGACCATTGAAGAAGCAAGCTTCACTACACTGCGCGTCAGTGGGACGTGGTTTGAAAGAGAGAAGCTAACCGTATTCGAGCACCGTCTGGTCATTCTTCCGCTGGAAACTAGAGTGAGCTTTAACAATGCAATTAGGGTAATAAAATGAGCGACCTACGGCGAGAGAAACGCAGTAGTATATAGCCAGAATTATGACACAGGACGATATATCCTCTGCAGACATAGGTGAGCACAAAGGTGAGCACGTCGTGCAAGGACCCTGCTTTATGCTGTCAGATGTCCGATCCCTATGCGGACGGAAATGGCCTTAAAATCCAGCCTATGTTCGATCCTTATGCGGACGGAAACCGAAAAATTTGGCCGGACGTCCGATCCAAACAGGGTCCGGTAGTGGCCGGTCGGTACGCAGGTCCGATCCCAAATTCGTACATTTGTACATGGTTGTCGATGGTCCTTTGTATCAAACACGACCAACAAAATTTCTTTGTTGATCGCCACCTCCACATATCGCAGATCGCAAGTGCCGTTACTGTATCGATATTCTCAATGACTTCTAAGGCAAGACGGAGGGCGTTGATGGCTCCAACGGTTACGATCTGGTGAGGATCTTAATTTTCAATATGCAGATATCAGCTTGTTAAGTGCCTTGCCGTAGAATCCTTGGACCCCTCATCATCATCGCGCTCTACATAGAATCTCCGTCAGGCAGCGTCGGGCTGAACGCAACCTTGGTTTTATTTTATTTCTTTTTCAATTTAATTTTTTGGTATGTTTCTACCTAAAATAAATGTCCGATCCCCTATGCGGACGGAATTTGGCCTGCAGTATGTATCATCTGCTATGCGGACGGAAATGGGGTCAAAAAGGTAGGTCCGATCCTTATGCGGACGGAACCAGCAAAAAAACGTCCGTACATAAGTGCAAAAATTTGGCCATTTTGGATCGGACATCTGACAGCATAAAGCAGGGTCCTGTCGTGCAAGGCGGTTGATTTCTGTTCGGGCGGAGTTTGTAATATCGGCCCGTCTGGCCGGGTCCGAGAATGGCGGCTGCAAGACTCGGATGCTCTCTACTTACCAACGTTAATCATTCGTGCCCTCCTGGTGGATACAGTCGAACCTCTCATAACCCATACTTCTCATAACCCATAACCCCTTATATCCCATAGCTCGAGCGATCTACCGACTTGGTGGGCGGGGAATTGCATACCATAACCCATAGGTCCGCAATAACCCATAACCCATACCCCTCCACAGGCAAAACCCATAGGTTTTGGGTACTATATTTGGTAAAATGTCATAACTTTAGGGTTAAATAATTAGCTTACGTTGTCCATCACCATCATTCGCCACAGCGGCCACTGAATCAGTTCAAAAAATCACCTTTTCGAACCTTCCCGACCAGCAAAATTATCATTTTCACCTCCAAAACATCCCCACGGCATAATTTTCCCACGATGCTCATGTCGACGAGACGGTATTTGACTGAACCTTTTCAGCGACTACAACTAACAAAAGTCTACATTATTGTCGATGGTATGTATTAGCAGTGTATTAGCATGAATCTGTTCTCCATTGTCCATAATTTCTTCGAAGATTTTTCTAATCTATTTTTAGCCTACCTCTCAAAGCCCATGACCCCTCATAACCCATAGCCCGGGCTGTCCACCGAGGGCTATGGGTTATGAGAGGTTCGACTGTAATAGGTTAGTAGGGCAGGTTGGCTCGCTCGATCATGTTGTTCAGATGGTAAGTTGGTCATTTTTGCGAGCGAAGCGAGCATTCTTTCTCTAGGGATGGAACCGTCGAACAAATAAAGCCAAATCTGGTTGCAAGAATGAACTCGTTTTCAGCCCATGTTGCGTGCGTCATATCTCAATTGTTAATGCCCCTCGTCCTTTGAACTTATGGAATTGGATAGTTTTTCATGTATTGTATACATATGTTCAAAAAAATTGGGGGGTTCTGGTCTTTCTCTCGTATTCAGAGGCCTACAGAAAGGCCTTATTTGCATGTGTCGGGCGATTCGGATGGGGAAGCGAGCTCCCCCGCAGACTTGCGGATACGTAATATGCTTTGTCTTTGACATGCTAATCTCTTTTCTCCACCCAAGGTCCGCTTGGTGACAAGTTACGACCCTCCTTCATGACATTCACTCCTGCAACGCCTCGAGCAATATTGAAGGGTGGATCCAGGAGTCACCACGTTGCTCGTGGGCTGACGATGAGAGTTATGGATGTAACCCGCCCACGGTATATGAAGTGCGTGACCACCATTATCTTTATCCACGCCTTAATCACTAATAGAACTGTCTAGAGGCATGGTTCCGGACCCGTCTCTGCCCCAACGTACTACTCAGGACCCACACTCAGAATTCTCCCGTCTTCGTTTCCCCAGTCTGAACTCTCCGTTGACGCGTCGTCATTGGCATACAAGTCGGGTCATTACGCGTATTACTCAGACTCTCGTTCATCTCATTGATTTTCTTTCATGAATCCGAGTATGTCCTTCCTTATCTTCCTCTCTAGTCCTGATCATTAGGCCAATTATATCGCATGAGCATCTTCGGCTCCATCCATGAACCTCAGGCATCAACTCTGTTTTGCTAGCCATCGAAGAACGTTTCGGAGGAAAATGTAACTCGGAACCGAGAAGCTCTATGTCGCCCTGGTAGGTGGTTCAGCGGCCCTTGTCCATGTCATCGCCGTAGCCAATCTGGAGGATGGTGCGAGGCCCTTGGTGATGCTTATAGTGGCGGATTTCGTGTCGTCTGCGTCTGTAAGTACCTTCGTTCTCATTTTAACACATATACGATCACGTATTCATATTTGCTTACCATCGCAGTGTTTGGCACCACTCCGACTAGATTTTGTTCTGACCGCGAGACTTACAGCAGAAACAATGCCATGTCCTTCAAATACGCCGATTCATGCGCCTACGCTGGGTCACAGAGGATGCCTTTAACTTTTAAGTTACGAACGTATAGCGAGCGGGGGCGAGCATGGTCGCGGATCCTGCGCTGATGAGCGTACACGCAGACGGAGGTGGGGCAGCATCGAACAAGCCTTTTTCGCGAGTCCAGAAGAGTGCGTTCGTCTGTTTTTTTGTATTCATGTTCATCGTAGATAGAAGGCTAATAGGGTATATTATGATACAGTGGCTCGCCTAGCTTTCGCACTCTGGTTCTTCGGACGTACAATGTGGTATGGCAACCACTATTTTTGCACATTTTGTATCCTGCTTTTGACGTTTCTTTCGTGGAACAGACGAACGGTGATGGAGGTGTCGCCAACGATATCCTAGTACATGAGTTCACCACGGTAACACCAATAGCATGACGAGAGGCAGTACGAAGCGGTATTTGCGGGACTTTAAATCGCAGGGGCAGGGCGAGGAGAGGTCCGATGTTATGACTGAGTGTGGTTCGTTCGGCCACCCCTAATCGACAGACGCGTAAGTGTTGTTCAGCGCCTGATTGCCTACCGTTCAAAGCTTCTTTCCTGATTCTCTGGATAGAACCGCTAATCCATGATGATGGCGGTCCTCGACTGTGGCAAACATGAAGGATGGCGCGTTTTCTTCGCCTTTCAGTTGTCTGATTTCTCTGTGTTTCGTGTGAATAGATATGGGCGAAGCTTGGTCGAACGTGTCACCCAACCTCCTGGCTTCGTTAGTCGAGGCCATGGTTGGAAATCTGCCGCTAAGTTCGATCCGTCACACGTCGGGTTCGAGAGGAAATATTGTATTCCTCACTCTTTTCATGGATGTACTTCCGTTGCAACTGCTGATCAGGGCTTGGGCAGTATGAGTGCGTCGTATTTCATGGACAAGGACGATATACCAGAAGAGTATCGCTAGCCCATTTATCCTGTAAGAAATGATGTCGACAAGAAGGCATGCAGCATGAATGATTCCATCTCCTAAGTTTCAAGATCGAAGAGGCGTAATCCGGGCAAACAATACGACGGTTAGCAAGAACGTGGAGCATGGCCGCGTCTCGCTTCCTCAGAAATCTTTCTCCGCCCCTTTCTCCATGCCGCATTCATCTTTGTCTAGAAAAAAGCCATCGTCTCTCCTTTGTTTGGCATCCTGCAAGTGGTCCTGCGTATTTGTCCCATCCATGGCTTGGTCGATTAGGTCAGTGTCACATTCGCTTCCTGCTTTGGCGGCGTCGTCATCATTCGCGTTGGTGCCCAAATGTATATCCGTCCCTCATTGAGCTCTGTTCGACCACGTTTTGTCTGGGGTGGCTCCGTAGATGTGGCTATAAGCAAACAAACCTTTAGTATTTAACTCATGCTAGGAGTACTCCCTAGAAGTACAGCCCATGGGATAGGTAATATACTCGTACGTACAGTCTTCTGGAGTCAATGGGTAGTTCCCCGGCATACACTCTGTTCCCGTCCTCTAGTCCGTGTTAAAATGGAGATTGCTCCCCGAAGAACTTTGCAACTCGAACTTGTACTTGTAGTCAGATTTTGTGTCAGAAGTATTATATGAAAAGCTAGAAATCAGTATTTACTGGTTACCCAGATTTGCCGTATTTATGATTCCTTGAGCGTGAAATGGAAGGGAGGAAGTGTCAGAATCATCAAATACTTACACTGACTTACAGCGGAATTTGTTCTGAGAAAAACCCTCAGCAGTCCTCGTGGAATGGGCAAGGAATGGGCCGTCGCCGTCTGTGTAGTCCTTACGTAATTTTGTCGTGCCTCATCAAAGCCTGCAGCTGCAGGACTCGTCAACGCGATGTACATTCAATCCACGACGGCACTATAATCAGTTAAAACTACCAGCAAAGGACGAGAAGGTAAGCATTTATTTTACTTAATTCGAATTTCCTTGCATAAACTTAAAGCTTAAGGCCTCGCGTCGAATTCTTTGTCCATCACGATACGCTGTAATCTTTGCTGAGCCGCTCAATCCTCACTTTTACTTTGACCTTGGGAAGTTACATGCGACAATATTAACGGTGGGCGTTATTGACCACAGACTCTACTTGTGGAAGATACTCATACCCACAAAGTGGGCGCCCGAATTTCGATCACTCAATATATGCGCAAAAAGTCAGACAAATGATGGAGTTAAAACCCGATTGTGAGTCTTTTCTCTCGTCATTTTACAAGCACAAAAGTTGAATTTCGGAGCCCTACAGTTGCACTTGACATTCAATCCGGGGAATCCTCACAGTCCTTCGCCATCGAAACGTTCGCCGCAGTGGGCGCCGTTCCCGAGATAGAAAAGAGGATTGCGCAACTCAGCAACGGGCAGGAAGAGTCTGAACACGAATCTAAAGATGCAGAAAATAAGGCGAAAACACAGAAAGAATTCTTCGAAGAGTTGATTCTCGGTAGAGCGAAGCATGACACTCCATGCATCATCGACATGAAAACCGCCACAGAGGAAGAAAAGACCAAGGAACGCCGACGCCGACTTGACGCGCGTACCACCAGCCACCGCTTCGTCTTCCAGACATGGCCACGCGACCCCCATGGCAAGGGTATCACCCCGAAAACAGTCACAGGGGCAAGGAAGCACCAAACGGGCTGCAGCTCTGGGGCGCGACCTTGTCCGACTTTTATATAGTGTATCGCTGGCCAGACATGCACGATCTACTGACCACGTCGAGTGGAAGCAAATTGGCTGCGTGGATGAAGGCGAACGGGGAGTCTTATGCGCAAGATTGCATTGAAGGAGCTGAGGAAGAGGAGGAGCCACGAGAGATACATCCATGCGATATAGGCGAGCGTATCGAGGACGCCGAGAGGTTGATCTTCAACAAGAGCTGGATTCTCCAGGGGGAAGGATCTAAAGGGAAAGGAAAAGAGAGAGAAGAATGGGAGCTCCCTCACCCTGTAGAGCAACGTTATCCTTCTTTTTTGGCGATCGTGACTGATCAATAACTTTACAGTGGCCGCCAAAGTCTCCGTTTGACCCTAGTGCGTACCCCGCTCCATGGCCGAGAGAACCATTCACCTCGGAGCCCCTCAACGTGATACCAACTTTGCAAAGCTATCTCCCATCCTTCCGCCTTCCGGCCAAACTTATCGTCCACGATCCCTGGAACCTGCTCAGCGTAGAAGACAACAGTTATCACGAAGACGAAAAGGTCAAGCCATGGTCGCAGAAGCCAGACATTACGCACGTCTACAAGCTCAGAATGTCAGAGCAGAACCCGAATCACAGAGTTGAAAGTCTCAAGTCGTTGTTGTCGGAAGATGCCAGAGCCAAGCGCGTGAGGGAGATGTTCTTACAGAACCCCCATTCGGACAACGCGTTACCCACAGGATATTTCATCGGACACGAAGAAGCGTTGCCGGGGTCATGCAAGCCACCCATTTATGTTGTGCTTCCAGAGCAGGCGGTTCGTCTTCCACCGCCAGAGGCACACCTCTACCTCTCGCCTGCAGGCGCCCTTGGAACAGGCAACCATTCTTTCGTGTACAAAGCCGAACTCGAGCTTGCTCGTGCGTTGCTCGTCAGGCAAGAGATCTGCCATCAATGCATGTTGGAAGACATGGCGAAGATAATTGAGGAGGAAGATGGGAAAAACGGAGAACGACGGGATCCGAAGTGGGACCAGCCGAGTGGGCGCCACATGGTAGTGACAAGAAGGAAAACACCCGCTGTCGGAACGATGCAAAATGAGGAGGGGGTAGAAGAGACTTACCTCATCAAACCCGGTGAAGGGACCATGACGCTCGAATATCAAGGCCCGTTCCGCGTCGTCGAAAGCCGCGTGCAGTACCAGGACCTTGCGGTCGGTCCGTACTGCGAGCATATCCGCAAGCAGAAACGCACCATACATCCGCTGACGAGCAAGGTTTACGTCGCTGCAAAGCTGTCAATCGAGGGCGACGAACACTTGCAGAAGGAGGCGGAGAACTATATGACGTTCCCGAGGCATTTCTTCGAGCACTGGAGTGGGTACAATATTATCAACCCGTTGAAGGAACCAGTGCCGGTAGGGCCGCTCGTACCTCAGTTTTATGGGTACTACGTGGTGGATGAGGAGATCAAGAATACCGTCGGGGCCGCAGGTAATGGTGCAACGATGAATAGAAGGCCGCAGTATCTGAGCCCCATCCTCCTGCTTGAAGACTGTGGAGAGCAGATCGACCCAGGAGAGCTTTCGGTTGATGACCAGTACGCATCCGGTCCTGTTTATAATCACTTTTGCTGACGGACTCGAAAACGTTACTCACCAGAACCGAGTGCGCTTCCCTCGTATACCGGTTACACGAAGCAGGCTGGATCCACGGCTCTGTCGCTCGGCGTAACATAGTCCGCCAGCCAGGGCCGCTCAGCGCATGGCCCCTTGACCGTATCCGCAACAGATATGCGCGCAGCGGGTTAGGCAAGGACTGGAGCTACCGGCTCATCGACTTTGGCAGGAGCTTCAGCATCGAGGGAATGGAACAGCAATATCGGGGGGAAATTTTGTCTGAGGAGTCAGGAGTCACCAATTGGGTGTGGGGTATGCAGGATTTACGTTGAGGATGTGTTTTGAGGGCGTCTACACCTGAAAAATGGAGATTAGCTCCCCGAAGAACTTGCCAAATGAATGTGTACTTATAGTCAAACTTTGCGTCAGAAACATTATATGAATTGCCTAGAAACAAGAACCTACTGGTTACCGTGATTTTCTGTCTTTATACGTCCTTGAGCATGAAGTAGAGGGAAGAGAGAAATTTGAACATACCGCAGATGTGGCATGCGGGCCGATTCGCGTCGGCTGTCGGATCAAGACATATGTTACTGTATTGCTTACGTCATTTTGCTGGAATCGTGATTTCCGAGGCTCGAATCTTGATCCTTTCCCAATCTTTCCCCGTGCACGGCCGGCTGGTCAGCCCCAGTGAAAAATGACTCGAGTGGGATCCAGTACCTTCGAGCATTATAGATTGAAATGATTTCCCATCAATCCAATCGATAGCGCTCGATTTCGTCCGAAAAATGAGAACCGCTCGAAAAATCTTAGTGTAGAATCGAGTGGGATACTGTCTCCTCGAGTGAAATGATGCCAAGATTGATATTCCCGAATTCGCTCGACACCACTCTACCAGGCTTTATTTATATGGCAGAACGATTTCCCAATCTTTGAGTGAGGTAGAGCCTCCTCGAGCGACATAGATCCGTTCTCATAGCCAATGGATTGGTTCGAAATTCACATTTGATTAGAATACTCTACGGCAGGGCGGTACACGTACAAGACTCGGAATTTAACACTACCAAGAATACTTATAGCCAGTTATGAGGTCCACTTACTGGGCATGCATGTACTTATGCATTCTGCGTATGGATTGAGGTTGACTTGGGGCTAGGAGGTGCAATTAGCTGGGATACATGCGGTGATAAGCACAAGACATACCTGTAACTCGAGTCCGCAGATCCACCACCACCAACCATGTGCTTGAATATCTTGAAGGCAAGGGCTGCAGAGAAAATATAAGTACAGAACGCAGGAGATCCGCTCAGTGGACATACATTACATAACGAAGGAGAGAGACCGAAGGGCGCTCGACCTCATGGCTGCGATGGAAATCTAGTAAGGAATGTGATATACACACAAAAAGGGAGGAATAGCTTACATTGAATGCAGATATTGAAGAGGACAATGGCAATGGTGGCAATGGTGTTGCGAAAAGGAAGGCGGAGGGTAGACATCAGCGAGAGGGAGGGAGAACTAGAGGAACGGGAGTCGTGGTGGTACGTGTCAAAGGAAGAAGTTGAACTACGCGAACTTGGAAATTCCTGAAGTACTCGTCATTTGTCAGCGCGTTCCACACCCTCATTCTGGGGAAAAGTCAAAGTCCGAGAGAATGCCAAGACACGAACCATCGGCAAGGTTTTGATAATAATCCGGCGCACTCGAAGACACTCGAAAAGTTCAGAAATCACTCGATTGCATGGGAAGGGCTCAATTCTACTGGAATACACACGATTTCACTCGAGTCGTTTTTCACTGGGGGTCAGCACTGGTCAGTGGTACCAATGTGCCTCTTACTAGTTGGAGGGGGTCCAGGCGCAATTTTGATGTAAGCTTTGCACTGGAACAAATGTTCGATATAAGTATGATCAAAATATAGTACTTACTCATAAGCCTAAACTGAACCTACAAGGACTACATCGTGGCTCGCCGAGTCGCATGGGTAGGAGAAATACGAGGGGTCGGGGGATGTGCATATCACCTCACACGCCGAGAGCCAAATGTGAAAGCCACGGCGATATACCTAGGCGTGCCTATGTTAGCGTTACGACGAGCAGAGCACGGTTGACGTTAATACGTTAATTTCCTCTACACCCCTGGGTTCCGTGGCTACGTCATTGGTGGGCCACTCATCATGCATGGAGATATCAACCACAGCGAGGTAAAATTTCCGGCTCCTGTTCGTCTCGTTTCAGTCCCACGTCTTAAGCATATGTTAGGCACTAGAGTCACCGATGTAAGTGTCTTCCAAATGTCGGCCATCAACCCAACAGAGATCCTGGATGGCTGGCCAGTGCTCCATGAGCACATGGAGAGAGATATAGGAGATGGACAAAGCCCAAATTGATAGCCGTAGTCGCCCACTCAATCTCGACTTTTACGGACAGTTTCAAACGATCCATGAGCACATCTCCTACCCGGCTTCCCCGCTCGCCCTTATATATTGTTCATGAAGGTCGAAAATTCAGACCGGAAATTATTTAACATAGTTGAATAAAAAGTGAACGCCGACCATGTATTAAGATGCTAAAATACCTACAAGAGAACAAAAACACGTTGTAGTCGAAACCGCTGTATGCTGCTATAACGAATTTATGTAAACTAAACAACGAAGTCGCAGAGACAAGTCATTACAACAGTAGTATTCAAATAAACTAGGCCGGCAGCGGCCTTCGAATTTCTCGCGAATTTCCTTACATAAAGGCCTCGCGGCGATTTCATTGTCCATCACGATAATCTCTGCTTAGCCACTCAATATTCAATATTCAATCCTCACTCTCTCTCCTTTCACCGTGAAAACTTACCGCAAACAGAATCGCGTCCATATCGACCGCAGACTGTACTTCTCGTGGAATATACTGGCAGAATAGGCGCCCGCATTTCGAGCCTTCAATATATGCGCAAAAAAGAAGACGAACGATGGACGTGAAGCCCGATTGTGAGTCTTTTGTCATTTGTGAATGTAAAGCCTCATTCTTAGATTCCTACAGTTTCATTTGATATCCAAACCGGAGAATCCTCGACGTCGACAACGTCCTTTTTGGTAGAAGCTTTGGCCACGGAAATCGTGCCACTCGAGATGAAAAACAGCGTTGAACAGTTCAGTGAGCGACTGGCAGAAGCCAGAGCGAGAAAACCCACAGAAAGGGAGCCGAAAACACAAAAAGAATTCTTTGAGGAGATCATTCTTCAGAGAGCGGAACGCGACACTCCTTGCATCATCGACATGAAAACCGCTACAGATGAAGAAAAGGCAAAAGAGCGCCAACGCCGTCTCGACGCACGCACCACCAGGCACAGACACGTCTTCCTATGGTGGCCGCGCGATCCCAAGGGCAAGTGGATTACTCCCGAAAACAGCCGCAGGGGCAAGGAGGCGCCGAACGGGCAGCAGATTTGGGGCGCGACCTTGTTCGACTTTTATACAGTGTATCGCTTTCCAGAAATGCACGGGCTGGTGACTTGGTCGAGTGGCAGCAAATTAGCTGCGTGGATGAAGGATAACGAGGAGTTCTATGCCCGGGATTGTATTGACGGCGCTGAGGAAGAGGAGGAACCGCGGATGATCCACCCATGTGATATCAGCCAGCTCATCAAGGACTCCGAGCAGACGACCGTCAGCAAGACCTGGGTTCGCGAGGAGGAAGGACCCAAAGGGAAAGGCATGGAGCGAGAGGAATGGGAGATCCCCCAACCCGTATGGCACGCCTTCGTTTCTCTTCTGTCGATCATTATTGACCATAAGTCTAACAGTGGCCTCCTAAGTCTCCGTTTGACCCTAATGCCTACCCAGCTCCATGGCCAACAGAACCATTCAGGTCGGAGGGCCTCACTATTATCCCAAAGTTACAAGGCTACCTCCCACACTCGTCCTTTCCACCTAAACTTGTCGTCCATGATCCTTGGAACCTACTCAGCGCATTCGAATACCACTACCGAGAAGGCTGGGACGAAAAAAAGGCATGGTCGGAAGCGCAAGACGTCACTCACGTGTACAAGCTCACATCGTCGACGACGAACACGAAACGCAGGGAAGAAGACGACAAATGGTTGGCGGACAAGGAGGCCGAGGCCAAGCTCGTGAGGGAGATATTCTTAAAGAACCCTCACTCAGACAACAAATTTCCCAGTGGATATTTCATCAGAGAAGGAGACGACGAAGACCCGTCGCCCGGACCGTGCAAGCCTCCCATCTTCATTGTTCTTCCGCACAAGGCGAGCCGTTTT
Organism: Flammula alnicola; assembly: GCA_015499995.1. Taxonomy (NCBI): domain Eukaryota; kingdom Fungi; phylum Basidiomycota; class Agaricomycetes; order Agaricales; family Strophariaceae; genus Flammula; species Flammula alnicola. Next base: position 51,309 of record JADNRV010000293.1, read on the forward strand.
CAGCCGCCAGAGGCACATCTGTATCTCTCGCCTGCCGGCGCCCTTGGGACAGGCAATCATTCGTTCGTATACAAAGCCGAACTCGAGCTTCCTCGGACCTTGCTCGTCAATGCAGAGGTGTGCCGTACATGCGTGTTGGAAGACATGGCGAAGATAATTCAGGAGGAAGATGGCGAAAACGGCGAGCGACGCGATCCGAAGTGGGACCACAAAAGTGGGCGCTGGGTGGTCAGCGCAAAACAGAAAATGCGCGTCATTACAAAAATGAAAGACGAGGACGGCGTAGAGGAAACTTACTTCATCAAACCTGGCGAGATGAGAGCGGAGCTCGTCTACGAGGGCCCGTTCCGCGTCATCGAAAGCCGCGTGCAGTACCAGGACCTTGCGCTCGGTCCGTACTGCGAACACATCTTGAAGGAGAAACGCGCCATTCACCCACTGACGAGTAAAGTGTACGTGGCTGCGAAGCTGTCTATCGAGAACGACTTACACCTGCAGAGGGAGGCTGAGAGCTACCAGGCGTTCCCGAGGCATTTCTTCGAGCATTGGAGTGGGTATAATGTCGTCACGCCCTTGAAGGAGCCGGTGCCTGTTGGGCCGCTCGTACCTCAGTTCTACGGGTACTACACCGTCGATGAGGAGCATAAGAAGAGTACGGTTGGGGTCAACGATAGCGCTGCAGGTGATGGTGCGAAGACGAACGAAAGGCCGCAGTATTTGAGCCCCATCCTCCTGCTTGAAGACTGTGGGAAGCCGATAGATCCAAAAAACTTTCTGTAGATGACCAGTACGTATTCTATCTTCAATGTTGTTTGTTATTCTCAGCTGACAGATTTGAAAATATTGCTCACCAGAACGAATGCGCTTCGCTCATATACCGATTCCACGAAGCGGGGTGGCTCCACGGCTCTATCGCTCGTCGTAACATAGTCCGCCAGCCAGGGCCTCTCAGCGCATGGCCCTCGAGCGTATGGCCAACGAGCTTACGCGAGGAGGAATAGGCGAGCACTGGAGCTACAGGCTCATTGATTTTGGCAGGAGTTTCAGCATCGAGGGAATGGAACAGCAGTACCGAGGCGAGATGATATGTGAGGAGTCGGAAGTGAGCCTTTGGGTGTGGGATATGAAAGATTTGGCTTGAGGAGGGCCTTGATGGCGTGTATAACTGCAAACATGGGGAACGTTCAGGAGAGGCTATACCTAGTGCTGACTGCGGAACTCCCTGCTGAACTTTGTCGATCGAGCGTGAACCTGTAGCAAGACTTTGCATCAGAAATTATATGAATCGCCTATGATTTTTTACTTACTGGTGTCAGCGGAGTAGTCTCCTGTATGGCTCGTTCTTTACAGACACTGAGACAGATAATAGCGCGGAGTCGGAGGTGACGTTGACCGGCAGTGAAGCTTGAAGGCCTGATCACGACATATTTTGCTTACGTAACATCATTTTAGTGCAGCCATAATGATATCTATCCACTCTAGTGAACCTTGACCGGTTGACCACATGCAGCTTGAACGTTTGAACGTTGGAACCGCTAACGTTAAGCTTACATGCATCCAGAGCGCTAGGGCTATTCTTGGAAGTCTTGGTACTCGCTGCGGCCGCCAAGACATTTGTTTCACAAATGAACTCGTTCATCACGGACGACGCTCTCTCATTCGCTCTCTTTACTTCCTCGATCACCTCCTTCTCTGACAAAGCCACATAGTTTCAATGTTGCAGCGTTCACCGTTGTTTATATGGCTTTTAGCGGCGTCTTTCGCGATTTTGCTGACTAGGGCAGGTCCAGCTCTCAACATCACTTTCCTGATCAACCGCTTCAGGTTCTTTCCTGAATGTTATCGAAGACCACTTCATTGGAATATCATATGAGCTTAGTTCCTTCGACACATTATGTGAGTTCACCCTTCCCTCAAAGTTTACGATTTATAACGTAGTTCTTTTCCTTATCTCAGGGGAATGTCTACCGATGAGCAGCCAACAGCCATGCAGAACTACATGCATAACCTCGTGGCGCGCATTTCGAAACCATTTCGGATAAGAATAGGCGGGAATGGGATGGACGGGTACGTTATTCCAATTTGTTATCACGTATGTACGAGGCTTGACAAGTAAACCAGATCAACTTATGTGCCAAGCCTAACGAGCGTCATTGAATACGCGGATGTCGATGAGGATGCTTCCTTCAACGACATACCCGTTAATTTTGGGCCAGCTTTCTTCGATATACTAAACGGAATGTCCGATAAGGCTGGCGATATGCAATTCTTCATAGGTCTGAGCATGCGGACTCCGGACAATTTCACAAATGTCATGATGCTCGCGGTGGCTGCACGAAAGAAATTAGGCAGTAGATTAGACGCATTTCTTCTCGGAAATGTAAGTATCACACATATCGATTGTTCTCGAATTCAGCTTGGTATTAGGAACCCGACCTTTATGCCGGACACGGAGAACGTGATGCGTATAACATCTCTGCTTATGTGCGTTTTATTGCATCTCTTTTGAATCACAATAGCTGATGTCTTGGTTTAGGTACCGGAAATTGGTCTCGCCCTCAGTGCGTTAGAAGACGCTGACACCATTGAGGAAGACGAGAGAATCGTGGGCGGCCCGTCGATCTGCTGTAGATGGTGACTCTGATTCTTTCGATTGTCCGATTCCAAGCCTGAAGATACCTAAGGGAGCTTGATGATATTCTCAACGCTGGTCTTGACCGTTATCCTTACAAGTACTACTCGTAAGTTAGGCATGTCCCAATCAATGAAATTTTCTGCTAATCTACGTGTCATGTATAGTTTGCAACAATATCCAAAGCGTGCCTGCTCAGGCGGGAACATAGGCAATACGAATATTTCCTACTATCTTTCACATTCCAATGGTACGCCCTTTCTCTACTGAAATACAACGGCGGAGGCTCTGACTTCTTGAATCCATCAGTCGAATCATTTCTAGATTGGCAGAAAGAAGGGATAATCCGTGCTCAGGAATTAAACGTACCAGTTGTCCTCTCTGAGTATAATTCCGTCGCGTGTGGAGGCACCAACATCTCGTCGACTGTAGGCGTCTTCTCCCTGATTCTTATGCCAGCCACGCTTTACTTATGAACCTTCGTTCCCAGTTCGCCATGTCTCTTTGGGCAATCGATGTCGGCTTGAAAGCCGCCTCCATGAACTATAGCGCAGTCTTTCTCCATACCCGCGAACACGGCATTCAGTATAACCTTTTCGACCCTCCAAGTCCTGAAAAATCTACAGAACCAGGATGGCGAACAGGATCCACTTACTATGCTGCCATATTTCTGTCGGAGGTGACATATCCAAGCGGAAGTGTCATCGTTGACGTCAACCTCAACAACTCCAATACTTCACCTAATGCAACCGTGGCTGGCTATGGAATCTATGATTATTCAAATACGACACGGGGAAAACTCGCCCTCATCAACTTCGCCAATGCCGTTCAGGTCTTTAGCCTCCCGTCAGGCCTCGCTCAAACAGTGCAATACAAGGTCTTGACTGCGCCAGATGTTTATGAGCGAACAAACATATCATGGGCTGGTCAAACCATCGGCGCGAATGGAGATCTGCAAGGAGACGAGTGCTTGGTCGAGATGAACTGCGAGAACGGCTGTCAGCTGATGCTGCCTGGTCCAGCTGCTGCGCTGGTTGCCATTGATAGTGGAGTCCTCTTCTCTGGCAATTCGACAATCGCGTCTATTGGATCATACCTCTCGGGTACAACCGCTATCACTCCGTTCGTGCTCAAACTACTATTACCGATCTTATTCGCTGCAATTGTATTGTTGATGTCTTAATATTAGAATGTCTGTTGTTACTCAAGTCAAGTATAGAACATTCCTTTTTCCATATTTTTACACAGCATAGCAGTCCGATAAAACCACCATGCATCATTGTCGCTGGGGCTACATCAGGAGGTGCCAGTGAAGTTTTCTCAATGATGTAAAGTTGAACCTCGAGATTATTTGGAGGTTATCAGAGCTCGGTGTCTTTCTAGGTACGTAGTTGGCTCGAGCCGGAAAAAGTATAGATATATCGGAGTAGCGTGTGCTTCAGATTAGATTGTGATGTGTCTGTTCATGTCCATAGTGGCCAGAGCGATCGATATGTACCAGTGTGAAGTCACTTTGCCCACCTCCAGGCGTAACTTTCTACGTGTCCGGCGTCTTCCTTCACTTCAGCAATGCAAAGAATCATCTGTGAGGTGATGGTGGAGCAACAACAGATCGATTGTCATTTGTTTTATTGTACAGTATATGGTGTGTCATGAGTCTCTCAGGGAGCGGTTTCTAAGTACGGTATTTATTTCTTCTTTTGGCCGTGCGGAAAAGATGTCATGTGATGGAACCCGAGTCTCCCCAAATTAATACAATCCTTCATCCCTCCGTGCAGCTCCGTGCGCGAGCTACAAAGGTCATGCAGATTATATGCATTCCCCTTGTTTTCATGCCTGACATTCCACGATGCAAAGTTACACAAGGCGGACATACTCATATCCCATCGCTCTGAACTTCTCGTTCGTTTCTTCCTGCTCTTATTCACCTTGAAGCTCGTTGCTCAAATCAATATTCCAAGGGTTGGATTAGAGTTTAAAATAGACAGAGGAGTTTTCTCTGTGAAGCTGGGGAGTATATTGCAATACACTTATCGTCATCGGTAACATCAGCCTCAATCAAACTAAACATGATGCATGAATGCTAAGTCGACTTGGGTCGATCTAAGCCGCGGTCTGAGTAGGAGGACCCAAGGATCCGAACAATGCAAGACATGGTCTTGACTAAGCCATCCCGGCGCTCGCCCTAAGATGGCCACAAATGAGGTTTGTGTTGAATCTTCATGACTATCTTGTGGCCCGCTCGTCATTAAACAATTGTTCATTGTCCAGGTTTATTTCTTATAAGTCCCGGGCGAACGTTCGGTCATGGTGGCCTTGACAACCCAACCGTACAATGTAGTCCAATCATCTCCGATCCTCCAGACACTCTCCTGTGGATCGTCGTTTGTTTTGCTCGCTCAATATTTTCACCCTTCACAAAAGCACACGGATCTCGGATCCCTTCCTGTCCCGGCGTTGGGGATGTACCGCAGGCTTGCGTTGGGCATTATTCTCTCGGCATCCGAGTCTGAGCATAGTTCGTGGGAGGAATTTTCAGTGGCCACATGAGGTAGGTAGGCCCAACGTTTATTACATGTTGTTGTTGACTGAAGACATCTCTCCACGGGAATTAATGCTCGAATATCAAAAAAATAAGTTGAGACCTGCTGCTTGTAAGCAAATCATAAGCATTGTGCCAGAATTTATTTTTGTTGTCTATGTATGTTCTAACGATTCCCTTATCTCGAACTAGGCCCAAAACCTTTGGCCTCAGGCGTCGTATGGTCTGTTGATTCGTCTTACCGCCGGCGAATGCGGTATCTGCGGGTCTCCAACGAAAGTATTTTTATAAATCTCTCGTCCCATGGCGCATGCTCGATCGGTACAACCTCTCTACACCTGCCCAATTCCGATACTAGGAAAGGTGACGAAATAAATCTCGACATTGCCTATCGGGCGTGCTCCCTACTTCCATACCAAGCGTGCATTTTGAGATCAAAGATGGACTATGGCCCTACCACCCAGGATGTCCCGGGTGTTTCTCAGGGATTGCGCGTAAACATGCTGGGCCAACAATGCCACATAAAAAACGGAAGACGAATTCACTAAACAAACACGTTTATGGCCTGCTCGGTCGCAATCGTCATCGCGTCGATGGGGTGCCGCGACTATAAAATCGGTGTCTAGTGCAGCAATCCCCCCAGTTTGATTCCTCCTCTATTTAACATTAATCGCCTTGGCTGGTCCATCGTTCATTTATTTTAATTTACCAACAATGGCGACTACAATCTCGTCTCCTCGACCGCTTACGAGGTCCTGTGGCTCAATACATCCTCGAAGAAGCCTTGGGCAATCCCCGGCAGTGGTACCGCAGTTATCTCGACGGCCTGGACGACGAAGCGTACGCTACCGGGTGGATGATTACGGAGGGGGGTAGCGTACATGAGGATGTTGAATTGACATTGGCCCATTTTTTCGACGGTTCCGACTTTCGAGATGAAGAACCGGAGGCTTCGAAGTCAGTGCGATTCCCATTGACATGTCTTTGTGATCATGATCTAATTCTTTTTTCTCTCCGGAAGCTTGTCACAGCCAATGGCGCCGCAGGGCGGCGATCATACTGATGGGGAGGTGGATCAAGAGGACCAGGGCTACCTCCAGTAAGTGCGACTGTAAAGGCTATATCTATGTCTAATCTTTTGACTCCGATCAGGGAAGCTCACGATTGCGAAACCCAGGCTGTTCAGAAGGAGCGGGCCTCCTCAGAGTAAGATAATTGTTATATGCCCATAAAGTGCGCTCTGACTTTTTCGTTTGACAGAAGCGCCGAACGACTGTCTACAGAAAATTTTTGTATTAATGAGGCTACCTAGTGAGTGGCATTATTAGATCCGTAAATTGTATTCTCAAGTTTTAACTTCATCTGGTAGCGGTTTCACTCCCGCAACTATATCTTCAGATACTAAATCCATTAAACCTGAAGATATCGCTGAATCCAGAGTGGAATCTTCCGAGTGAGCCAAATAATTCTACTTTTATTCCGTCACACATAATCTAAAGATGTCTTTTCTTAGCTTGAGCATAACGTCGACCCCGCCATATGTGGCAAGCAGCATTGAGGTTCGTCAGGAGCCACCAGACCCCGTCATGTGAGTCCCATCATCGGACAGCCATGGACTTAAAACTAAGTCTTTTGGTAGCCGCCCAAAATTGAAACGCCCATGCTCCGAGGTCTCGTCGTCGACCCCGTCGAAGAAACACAAGGCAAAAGACGCCAAGCCCCCACCAATGCGGTGCCGCAAAACCGAACTGAACGAAAATGAAGCGCAGTCAAAGGGGTACCGCCGCTTTTATGATACGAATGGTGCCCTGACGTATGAGTGCATTGTCTGCCCGCTACGTTCTCATAGGCTAGGTGACATGTCCAGACATGTTGGTTCACATAGAGGCACTCTGAGATGCCGCTGCAATGTTTGCGGCAAGATATACGCTCGCGTGGATTCGCTCAAACGGCACCAAATCGACGACGGCCATGATGGACGGAATTATATTAACATTTCAACATGAGCCAATGTGACGCCCAGTATGTTAGATCCTGGTCATGATGTGGCCCATTCCTTTGCATTTCTCTTCATTGTCCTTCCTCTTACCTTTACACACTCCTTTATACAAAAATACAAAACACAAAACATCTTGTAGCATAGTCGACGTCCGTTCTATATGTAGCACTTAGTCACGATTTAATGAATTTCCATTAACGCAAGCTTTTGCATGAAAATAACTGCTTGTTCGACTTAAACTGGGAGGACTTATACTAAAGTTATACTACGTATTCTGAGGCATAATGTCCATGGAGCAGTCTTATCCAACCGCTCTTGGGGCGCGAGCAGTGCTCGGCAACGCGTCGATGGAGCGCCGTGAGTATAGCGTCACAGGTACGAGTTTCCAGATCCCACTACACATCGAGACTCGAGACGAAGGGGTGCAGATTGGCAAATCGCAGATTTTTAATGCGTTAAATCCTCAGTCGAGGTGAATTGAAATGTTCCAGACCTTTCAAGCACAGTCATTCGTGATCCCTAGTCACCAAGTCCTGAAAGACACTGTAATAAAATTATTTTCTATTTTCAAGGGTAAAATACGCTAGATACTCGGACATTTGAATGATCATCAAGCAGCACTTAGTCCAACTCCCCGAAATCATTTATCCAGTTTGTGATCTTTTGCGCGTCGGTCCGAATCATATCATTTGATTTCCTAGCTTCGACATGCTCGTATCAGAGCTCCTCCCGAAGTCAATCAGGCGAAAGCTCCAGCCCACGCCGTATCCACCTCGGTCGTAATTATTGAACATTCTTTGAACAGGCCATTGGCTGAGTGGGCCTGGCTGTCTAAGAATGTTCCTTTTGGCGACGGACCCGTGGATCCATGAAGCTTCATGGAAGCGATAGACTAAAGAGGCGCACTCTTGTCTATGGATGAGAGAAAAGAAAGAAGTCACAGCAACGAAGTTAGCCATAGGAAAAATGATCGGAGAACTTCGCTGAGATACTCACTTATCATCAATAGAGAGCTCCGCTGGTTCAATCGGTATCCCGCATTTCTCCACCAGAAGGATAGGGCTTAAATATTTCCTCGGGTTCGTGTCAGTTGGGCCTGCTTCATCATTAGCTCGCGCAGGCTTGTATTCTTCTTCGTCGACGACGTAATGCCCGTAATACTGAGGAACTAGAGGCCCTAGAGGAACTGGCTCCAATATCGGCCGAATCACATTATACCCAGTATAATGTTCGAAGAAATGCTTAGGAAAACGCTGATAGTTGTTAGCCTCGTTCGCAAGATGCCCGTCGTACTGAATCGACAGCTTGGCGGCGACTGACACTTTCGCCGTCAACGGATGCACCGATTGGTCTGTCTTGTTTAGATGCTTGCAGTATGGCCCGTTCTCGAGATTCTGGTAACGGACTCGTGATTGGAAGACTTGATAAGAGCCTTCGTATTCCAGAGTTTTACCATAGTAACCTTCTTCGAGGAGATAGACGTCGTCTTTATTGCCATCCAGTGTCATCGTCAAAGGTGCCTTGGCACGCGTTTTGAGGTATAGCCTTCCGCTCTTCTCGTCGTACTTGGGGTCGAAAGGACTTCCGTCCGGATGCAATTGTTCCTTCATGAGTTCCTCCACGTCCTCCGCAATGCATGTGCTACATAACTCCTGCTCCACGAGCAACGACCTAGGCAGCTCCCATTCGGCATTATACACCATAGAGTGGTTGCCTTCGCCGATAGTGTGCGCTGGTGAGAGGTACAGGTGGCCTTCCTTTGCTGGAACGGGCCAAGGAAGGCTCGGCAACACGACATAGATAGCAGGTCGAACGGGGCCTGGCTCGGTTTCGCCGTGGCGCAGCATTTCGAATCCTCGCGGA
>JADNRV010000294.1:0-60265 GCA_015499995.1 Flammula alnicola
TTTGCTGAAGTGTTCCAGTGCGTTGATTTCTCGCTCAGATAGGAGGCCGTGTTCGTACTCAATAACAGTCTTCACCATCCCTATTCTAGATATCAACTACGTTTCTTCGAGTTGATTGGGCGTAAGGAGCGAACCTTCAAAAACTTCAACATAAGCAGAGGGCCGCCCATTTGCCCCTGCTTCCCCGCGCTCTTCATCCTGTTTTTCGAAGTCCTGTTCGATGGAGTGTTTGCTTGTTGCATTGCCGCCGAAAATGAGCTGTTGGATAAGTTTCTTCGGGATTGTCGCTGCAGCCATATTCAAGAACCAAGATCTGTTTTAAATACTGTTCATTAAATAAGAAGGGGTTATATCCAATGTATACAGAGAACTGGAGGGGGTGAGAACAGAGTTGAATTCAACAAGCCGCGAAACTGATGCCAATGGGATTCGGAACGACAGCTGTAACAAAGTCACCTGACTTGTCACGACGCGTAAACGGTTCCGTCTGGACTCTGGACTCAAATTGAAAGTACTCAAAAAGTTGAAAGAAACTTTCACACTGCTCTGTAATTGTTCTCCACGGGTTCGAAGCACCTGATACATTGTTTCGACCAGCTGCAATGCAGGACTTAAGCCAATGGGCTCGCGCAAAGCGGCAACAAGCACATGCTTTCCAAACTTGTCAATGACACGGTCAATGATGTCAAAAGTGCGCTCGTAACAGTTTATCAGTACTGAAGAGCAAGGTTGGACAACTTTCAGCGCTCAGCGATCTATCGGTTGACAATTCAAGACACGAAATAGACACTTTTAGACATCTAGAATCCCTCCAGTTCTATCCGCAGTGCGAGGTCCATCATGTACCTTTCCTTTTTCTTGCCTGGAGTCAGTCTGGTGGGACATTGTGTGGTTCCTGTTTTTTAACATGCTCATGACAAGCTGACTGTTCCACTTTCCCTCAGTCAGAATATTAAAGCAGAGTCAACTAGTCACAAGCATCAGGAAAAAGTCACTTTGGCCATAGTTCCCCGGTTAGCTTTGTTCACCGATATTGCAATGATCGCTCATCATAGACTCGGCCGATGGAACTATAGGTGTCTAGAGGCTGCGGCCAGACCTACGTTGGAAATAATGAAATATAGAGTGCCCTGGAAATGATCTCAAGTGCTTCATTGTTTGCAAGGTCAGCTATATCGACTATAGGTGCAATGAGATACTATGAGATACTATGAATTACTATATGGTATGATGAGGCTTGTATCAGCAAATCAGGGAAATTCCGATTTACCCATATAACATCTACAAGTTTCTCACACACTTTTTATTCGACATCAAGAACATACTCTTCTCTCCAAAAATCGCTGAATGACGGGCGTGCATAGGCGTGCGTGTGTGCAGCGTGCAGCCATGGCGCCGGTGCCCAAATATTTTTGTCGTTAAGTCCATTCAAACTCCGAATACTTGCACGTGCAGCATCAACCAAGTTTCGAGCCGGATTGACTCTTCCGATTTGTTCCTCTTTCCTTCTCCCACTATGTCCTACCTCCTCGCTGGCACCCACCTTCTCAAGCCCTCACGACCTCCTGCATATGCTCTTCCTGCTCTCTCCTTGGCCCTTCTAGGGAGCTAGGTTAGCAACTAGGATACCTCTTCATAATCAAATACTAACAGCTTGCAGCCGCACTCGAACATTATGTCCGCATGTTGGTGGTTCTTGCGACTTGGGGCCTTTCAGTTGCCTGCCATGACGTGTAACCTCATCTTTGCTTCGCTTCAATTATCTTTGCCGAGGGCCCACTAGGTTTCACGGCAGCAGCATGAAGTACGAGATGCTTTAGGGACACGACAGGCCGTCTCGACGTTAGGATGTCGTCGGTGAGTAAAATTTTCCCTTCTCTAAATCAGAAGCTTTCCAGCATGGCTCAAACGAATCTCACAGCATAGGCGATTTGCTTGATGCAGGCTCTCTTGTCATTGTACAAGTAAGCAAAACATCGCTCTTCTTCCGCATGACGAGTTGCTCACTATCTCCACCTATTCAGCACCAAACCCATCAGAGGATGACTATAGCCGGAACAAGCCATCTCCGAAGATGGCAGTTGTTGTTGGTTGCCTCGCTTTCAATGTATGTGAACTTTTTCGTTATGGGACTGGATTCTGACGTCCCTTCCTCCAGCCCCAAAGGTATGCTTATTCTTTTCCCATAGGATTCATGCCGGGGTCTCGTCGGCTATCTCCAAAGATGGTCCTATGTTATCCGAGTTGGCTTTTGCTGCTGCCTTGAAGGAATACGAGGAGGATGCAGAGACCGAGGATGAGGATGAGGATTTAGACTAGTACTAATTCATGTATTCATTGCCCCTGAAAAATATACAATTGCTATTTTGCTTTCCTTCCTGCGTGAACAAATTCTATTGAGTGCTATCAAGGTCTATAGTTAACAACGAAGACTATGATACAATGAGTTTACCCATATGCCATAGAGCCTATAGCCAACTCTATAGTTGTCTATAGCACTTCATTGCAGACGTGACAAACTATGGATCACAACATACCAGGGGGCTTGCAACGGAGCTATGGGCACTATGTAGACTATGTTGATCTCAATATACTTCTGACTTTTTCCTGATGAGCCGGTCTCTGAGGCTTTTGATCTTGGCATTGGACAGGAAGTTTTTAGATTCGCAGGTCTCATGAAAGTTCAGTGATAGTTTGCGGCTTATTCAGAACGCTCCAGGAAGGTTTCGACAAGGGTCTTTACCACCGCTCTTGTTCGAAGATATCTGCGAGATATTTTCTCAAAACCTCCATGGCACGAAGCGGAAACATAAGGAATGCCTTATTTGTTCGCTCACATATGTTGCTGATACATAGATACAGGACTAAGGGTCAAAGCGAAAGACAGAAGTAGACATAAATGCACGTTGAAAACAATGTTAGTATGATGTGCCTTCGGAACTTCATATTCAGTACTCAATCATGAACACTGAATAGATGTTTCGCCACAGAGCAACTTCCCCACTGGCACCACGTCCTTCAGCTGCGTCTTTGGAATCGCAGCCGCGTACGCCCTCCTCGCCAGCCTCGTCTGCGTCCTCTTTTCATATGCAAAACCGAAACTAATGAGTTCGAACTCTGAAAAAGCCGTCCCGAAGAATGAGAGTCCGAATGGCATCCCAGGAGCAGGATAGACCAACTGCGGGTTTGGCCTCCTGATAGCGACATCGTCCGGGTAGAAACCCAGGGGGACTGAAGAGCAAGGGTGAGCTATGTATTTATCTAAGGGAAGAAACAGATTTTACCTGTTACAATCGGATAACCAGCAATAGCTGAATACGGGGACATAAATGGGTATGATATAACAGAATGTACCGCCGTAAAAAACCATACCTGCAGGCCCAGTTACTAAACCAATCGATGGCAGCACTAATGCATCAAGCTTGTGCTCCTGTAGGGCAGCGTCGATACCTCCAGTACGGCCGAGATCGTGGTTGAACGCTAAAGCCTTGAAATATGTTGCATTCCGACCGGTGGTAGCCTCGGCCCTGATAAGTCTACTCTCATTGCATGATTACCTGGCTCCTCGAGATCTCTTTTTGACTCACGTGTCCTGGCTTTCATGCCCTTCCGGCTTCTCCAGCTCGGGGTTGGCATCATTGAATTTAATCAAATCTGCGAGGGAGCGAACGCCGGAAGGGTTATCCCTCAATGCCGCCAAGTAAGCGTTCAAGTCCTCCTACCCATCATCAGCGACCAAGAACCACCATCACAGTACCCAACCATACCTTGAGGTCTATTCGCGTCACGAATGTCTCGTTCGTAGAAGCCAATAGTTCATCCGCGTTCGGGAGATCTGCAGGGTCCACCACTGTCGCTCCTAAGTCCCTCAGCACGTTCAACGCCTGTTCAAATGCTGCTCCCACCGACGGGTCGTTCCTAGTGATGCTCTCATTCATGAAGACACGCCTCGGAACCCCGATGCGCTTCCCCTTTAACGCGTCCTTATTCAGGGCCTTGGTGAAGTCAGGTACGGTAGGCGGCTGAGCAAGTGTGAAGTTATCGTTCGGGTCCTTCCCAGCGATGATAGACAGTACAATTGCGGCATCCGTTAAGGAGCGTGTCATAGGCCCCACCGTATCCTGGTTAGAAGAGATGGGGATGACTGGTAACAATTAGTCAGAGATTAGTAGAGATGTGGTTTAAAAGAGAGAAGATGGCAACGCACCTCCAGCACGGGAAGTCAAGCCCACTGTTGGCTTAATCCCCGCCAGGTTGTTGTGGCTCGATGGACAGATGATACTTCCATCAGTCTCTGTCCCAAGGGTAACACTGACCAATCCAATTGAAGCAGCGACTCCTGACCCAGCAGATGATCCACATGGATCGCCGTTGGGAAAGTATGCATTAGTAGTTTGGCCGCCTCTTCCTGACCACCCACTAGGGAGGGTGCCTCTGGCATGGGAAAATTCGGAGAGGTTTGCTTTACCTGTCGATTATTTAGAAATGAGACGATGCAAAATATCTAGAAGATATGGGCTTGCCTAGGATAATAGCCCCCGCTTTACGCAGCCGTTTTACTACACCTGCATCTTCCGGAACAATTGATCCAAGGAGACTAAAGGAACCAGCCGTAGTGTTCATTCCTGGGCCTAATTTTAATCGTAGGGCATTATCTGTTATAACGAGGAGCCCACCTTCAGGTGAGATAGTCGCAATATTGTCCTGAAGGCAGTCGGTAAGCATAAATTCGTAGTTTCAGTAGGGTAAGAGTTGAGTGTGTATACCTTGAGGAGAATCGGTATACCGTGGAGGGCGCTTCTTTTCCCGGTTATTCGGCGCTCCTTGTCCAGTTCCGCTGCCTGGCTCAATGCAGACGGATTCAACTCAAGAACAGGCCGGAGTGTAGGACCCTTATGATTTACTTCATCTATACGAGCGAAGTATGCCTAACGGTGCGCAGCTCAATGTCATGATATCTCTGCTCTGAGTTGAATAGCCCTTACCTTGACCAAATCAACGCTGGTAAAGTGTTGTGCATCCAGTCCTGCCTGTAGTTCTAGCACAGACGCCTCATACAGGTCTGGGAACACAATATTCTCCGGCGTCAAACGAACAGGATTCAAGCTCCCATACGTCAAGCCCCATAACAGTCGGAAGACCACGATCAGTGCCAATGCAAGATAGACGCATCGCTTCAAGAGCGACAGTCTAGTCCAGAATCCGTGCACACTCTCTATCGGGCGTGTTAGTGAGGTAAAAGGCTCTAATCTCTAGAAAATGTGGGACATTAGATACATATTCTTCGTGTTCAATGTTGCGATTCTTAACACGTACACTGGATTTTCCATCTCCATAGTTCACAATTCTTGACGGCTCGATGCTGGCTTTCCATTGCATTAGTATAGAGGTGATGGTCGCTGTTAAGAAGGGTTTGTTTAAACAAGGAAGCTCACAGGCAAGGTAATATAGAGAAGCTCAGACCACATGGACATTTCCAAGTGACAGCGCGGAAGCGCCAGACCTATAAATGGATCGCGCGTACATCTATGACCCGTGCCATGGCGCCATCATAGTCGCCACTGCGTGCAGACTCAACGAGACATCCAAAGTGAACGCTGAGGATAGGTTGAGATAGAAAGAGTGGATTTATGGCTACTTGTAAATAAGCGCACATAATTTGTACACAAGAAAGACCAGTGTTGGACTCATCTACAAACTTTATGTTGTTGGCGTGTATCCTGGCGGAGGGTCGTCTGATAACCCCTGGGCCCACGCCGACCACTGTTGCTCCTGCAAAGATGCAATCTGCTCTCCCATCATGCGAAGCTGTTCCTTCATCTCCGCCATGCCCATCTCATCTTCCTCCCCTCCCACAGGCTGGTCTCGATTTGTTGTCCCCTGCCTGCGGAATGATTGAAGCCGGCCGCCCCTTTCTCCTCCACTGAGATCAGAAGCAAGGTACATCATCTCCCGCTGTACAGCTCGGAGTCGCTGATCGATTTCGTTTTGACGTGCTTGTCGAATGGCCTTGACGCTCCTCAAGGGCTGCTCCGAGGTAAAAGAAACTTCTTTTTTTGTTCCTGATAGGTGGTCGCCGCTGGTGACAGATCTTAAGGGTGCGCGCCTACCTCCATCCGTATAATTGACGCCAGGCCGTGAAGATGTATAATTGGAGACAGAAGTGCCTCGGTAGAGCGGGTCATAGCCTTTAACTTCTGTCCTATTTCTCCATCGACGGTTTCGACGGCGGAGGCAGAAAATAAGGGTGCCTAGCAATGCTAAGACCGCAATTCCTCCTGTAACACCACCAGCAATTGCCAAGCCGTGGGGTCTTGATAGCTTTAGAGCGTTGTAGATGCGGATGGAGATGCAGCCGATGATGCAGAGAATGAGGCGCTCCCAGATGTCGACAACGGAAGTAGAGGTGCGTTATCATCGTGACTGTTGATGGATAAATGAGCTTTGACAGAAAAACTTTCATTGAGAGTCATGCTCACGTATAAATAGCATAGTCGAAATTGACAAAAACACTGGTGTTAACTCCTGATGTCGATATGACCAAAGTGTGTTGGGCATTTGAGGCTCGCTTTCGAGAATGCCAAAGAGTTGTAGTTGAAGTCTGTCGTTGTCAAATCCGGGACATGTTGAAAAAGTTCTGGAGCGTTTCCGTCCAACGTCATATTAGCCAGTGTCAGTGTTGTAATCCCGTCGCCGGCATTGTTGGCGAGGATGAAGAAAACATAAATTGCCGTTCCTATCGAAAAGGATATGGCTGAGGTGAGGATCGATAACATAGTGGTTGATACTTACCATTGAATTGCATTGTGATAGACGTTGAACCCAAGCGTGGATAATACGTTGTAGCGGTATATGTTCCTTGAACGCTTGCAGAGTGTCTGGCCGAATCGCACAAGTCGTACACATTTGATCCGCCCAGACGTCCGTTGCAGGAATATAGGTGACGAGCTGGCCTGTCTGGGAGTCTCCGAAGGAATCATCAATTGTCCGATTGACAATTGCTGCGGTCACTGGAGACACACAGAGCCAGAAGAGAATGACAGAGAAAAAAGCGCCTGGGCCGCCTGGGCCAAGTAGCAGAACAACCATCTTGTGGAGGAGATGAAAGGGGTCAGAAAGAAAAAGTCCTCTCACTGCCCAGCAGCTCGTGCTTGGCACCTAGTTCGTTCTCCATCACATGTCATATGGGTGATCAACTCAGTCGTTGAAGTCTGTAGAGGAGACTGATATAGATGTTGGCATACGATGATGATCACTTCGCAGGGTAACATATAGTAACCAGTAACGCTTCATGCATCATTTGCAGTTTACTGTTCGATTAATCGAAAAGGAGCGGGGTTTGGGGCGGTAGGAGGAGGGCCCGCATTCCAACCTATTGACACAGTCAAAAGCAAAATAAGAATAAAAACCTCGCTCGGTGGAAAGTTGCAAATAACCTCTAATTCAAGGTGATAGTGGTTGATACGGATAGGGAGAGAATTGCGTCAAAATGTTCCATTATGTCGGCAGACTTGCCTCGTTCAGCAGCCTAGGCAAATCATGATCATGATGCACTGCATTGAAATCTTTTATTGTCTATGCTGGTGCTTGCAATTGGATTAGACATACATTTTATTAGGTGAAATTTGGAGAACATGACCGCAACCCACTGAAAGCATCAAACTGAGGGGACCAGGCAAATTTGACTTGCACTGAAGAGCGCTGGTAGTTGCAAGATGAAGGCTTAGGAAAGGAAGGGAGATGGCAGCAGTTGCCGAGTTCGGAATGGTATCACGTGTCGGCTTGTGCGCGTTATTTGCTCGTATTGACGCGTTGGAAAACAACTTGAAAATAACAGACCAAATCCTCACCACAGTCTGTAAAGTAGACTACCCCTTTCCACGGATGTTCGCGGCTACAACGACGGACGCCTTGAGCGTCGCAGACCCAGCAATACTCAAGAAAGCACCCTCATCTATCCCTTCCTGTCTGGATCTCATCGAAACTCCAACAGCGAGCTCGTGGTCTCCCGATAACGCATATCTCTACATCGCCTCGGCCCACACCATTCACAGATATGAACCATCTTCCAATGCATTACGAGATGTATACACCCATGACGGAGTGGAGACTATCAGCCATCTGGTAGCAAGAGACAAATCGACTGTGATCTTCAGCGCGGGATGCAAGATTGTTGTTCTCGATTGTGATGGCAATCCACAAATTACCCAAACATTCGAATCTCATAAGGCGAAGGTCAACTCTCTGTCGCTGTCCAACGACAATACCTTGCTTGTATCTACTTCTCCTGCGGCAGTTCATGTCCACAATCTAACTCTTGGATCGCATACGGTCCTGAGGGGGTTGTCCAACCAGGAGATCAGCACGTCAATTTTCCACCCTCATTCCCGCACCAGACTTCTGGTAGCGGCTGGCAAGCAACTAATGGTTTGCGATACAACACGTCCATCGAGCCCGATGAAAACCGTCGTTATGAATGACTCGAGCTCAGGAGACATTACAGCTGTGGCATGTAGTCCGTTCAGCAAGACTTTGGTCGCGGTTGCCACTTCCAGTGGCTTTGTTGGACTCATTGACTTGGAGAAGGAAAAGGCGTACGTCTTCTTTATTCTTTTGACCTACTTAAAACAACTCAGCTTTGGTCTTCAGACTTTTCCGGACCCTGAACGTCAAACTACCGCTTACAACACTTGGCTTTTCGCCGGAAGGTGCAGCCATCTATCTCGGAACTGAGACCGGAAAAATCCTCGTTGTGGACCTGCGTGCATTGGATAAGCCTCCAAAGTCCATTGTCCTCAGCGAGAGTGGCAGCCGTGTACAGACCATCAGCGTACAGGTATAGATTTCCGAGTTGTTTGTTGCGACAGATGCTCACAGGAGATTTAGAAAAAATCTAAAGAAGGTCTCACCAAAACCCCCATTGCGCCCTCTGCTACGACAACCAAGAAAGTTGCTTCAGACATACCTCCACCTAGTCGTCGGGTGACTTCGAATACCGTCGCGCAGACCTCCAAATCTGCCCCGTCTCCTGCTCGTCCCAAATTGAGTGTGCCACCCTCGCCCGTGGGCCGGAGAGCAACAACTTTTGCAATTACCTCGCCTCTCAAGCGTGCCGTGGGGACCGAGTCCAAGAAGGTCTTGTCGCCTGTAAGAGATCCTCACGGAAATAGCGGCAGCGCTGGCGGCCTTTCCGGTCAGTTTCCTCCTTCCCTCGTGAGGAAATGCAACACGCTGACCATGCGATAAATTTTCAGCGCAACTCGATGAATTGGCTGATCTCAGGCGAGGCAAAGCCAACACAACATCAGCCAAGGTCGTGAAGAAACCTTCGGCGGAGACTATACGCTCTCGACCCTCGCCTTCCCCTCGAAAGTCTGTAACGAGTGTGGGCAGGGTACCCTCAAACAAGGTCGCGGACATGGAGAACCCTCGTCGTACGAGAACACTTCCAACTGCCACATCTACTTCCGCCATTTCAACCAGGAAGGCTTCGACTACCAGTGTCACGACATCGGCCTCCGTAGGCGACCGTCTTAGCATTCCTCGAACCAGTCCACAGCGAAGACCACGAGCAGCGTCCTCCGCATCTCGTGCAGGTCCTGAGGTCATTCCTGGTGTTCTCAGTAGCCAAAGTACAACTACAAGCAAATATTCAGCAAAGGAGACAGAAGGAACTACGACATCAGGCTCAGCCACATCGGCTTCGCGTCCTTCATCGTCTGCGTCGCGGATGTCACGTACGACTGGGACGACGGCGACGCGAGATTCGTCTCCGGTACGTTCCAGGCTAGGAGCGACGTCGAGGACCAAGGAAAGCAGGACCCCGTCTCCTGAGCTTCCGGATATGCGACTCGACCCTGTTACGCCTGTACCCGCGCAGAAACAGCGGGCCATGACTGTGCTTGGGCTGGGCACGCCCGAAGTCGAACGGTGGATCCACGCGGGCAAGGAAGACAACAGGCAACTCCCTCACAAAGGCGACGTCAAAGGCAAAGGCAAGACAGTTGGCTTCCAAGACGAGGACGTGGACGAACCTGGTAATGACGATGATGACGAAGAGAACGATGAGGAGCGAGAACGAAATTTGTCCATGCAAATCTCGCCTCGTCGGCCCATTTCCGGAGTCTCCGCGAGTGCTTCAGGATCGACCGACTCATGGGCTGCCTCGCCTGCGACGGGCTCCCTCAACGGTACATCCCCCGGCGGTGGTTCCTCGGCACACGAGCTCCTCAAGACCATTGTACAAGACGTTATGTACGACTTCCAGCAAGAGACCAAGGCCGAGATGATGGGCCTCCATTTGGACTTGCTCAGGATGGGCCGAGGGTGGAAGATGGAATTACGGTCGCTCATGGATGAGTACGTTGGCGATTTACGGGACTTGAGGGAGGAGAATCAGAGGTTGAGGCTGGAGAACGAGCGCCTCAGGAGGGGAGCTTATTAAGTTGCCTGTTCTCCTTTTTCGTATGTGGGCTGCTTTATGGCATATGTATACTATTTAAATATTCGTTGCATGTTGTTTACTGTGTAATGGTTCAGACTAGTACTAAGTATCGCGTTATTTGAGTTGCATGTTTCTGGGCGAATTCGCCAGGAAGGTTAAAAAAATTCGGAGATTTTAGGCGGTAAGATATTGGGTTTGATCATAGCTGTGCAAGTATACTGCACATGTATTATACTCATCGCGAAGTACAGTTACAAGAAAGCTGTAAATACATGTATGGTGAAGACACATGATCAATACATGATGTACAAAAAACGGTAATGAAGAGGGGAGTTCCGATTCGAGTCCAACGATAATAAAAAGAACGTAAAAAGGTATCGCATAAAAGACGGCTCCAGTACTGACTCAACCATGAGTGTATTGAGGGGGTATTTCTACTACGTTCTCGCTTGAAGGTAATCAAATGCCACTATCTTCATGCATCACGATCCTTGACGACATAGAGTCGTTTGTGAGTGGAGGAGAGTGCAAGCCTCCTTGCCCGCCGCGCCGTTGCTGTTGCTGTCGAAGGGCTGCGGCAGTTGCCTCCGCCTCCCTCCATGCCTTGCCGCTTGTCAGTGACGATCGGACCGTCGACGTTGAAAGCGCGTGCCTCGTGGAGTCATTCAAGTCACCACTTGTAGAGAGAATGCGTCCGACAGTGTTGGAGTTCGAAAGATAGGTGTTATTTGATGACGAACTGGGTGACATAACAGATTGGCTGAAGTCTGTTGCACTGAAGCTAGGCTGCGTGTTATGATGGCCAGAACTTCCGAATCCGCCGCCGCCGCCCTGCGCAGTTCGTTGTTGTTGTTGCTGGAGATATACATGGCCATCGGTTGCAGTTGTTCGTACGGGAGAATGGACAATGGGTTGAGGGATGACGTCGGGGTAGTCGGCGACCTTCTCCTCGAGAGCCAGTTGTTTGTTGCAACGGCGAAGACAGAAATATCCTAGAATGGCGAGCAGGATGATGAGAAGACCGCCAAAAATCTCTCCCACAATAGCACCAGTGTTATTCGATGTTTTACCGATATTCGATCGGTTGGAAGCTCCTCAAGTTGCCGAAGGTCCAGCAGAGGAGGAAAGCCCTGTCGATGGGATTGAACCATTCTGTACGACCAGAAAATCGAGCGTCGACGGTGTGGTTTGCTTGTTTGCTTGGTACGTAACGACGAGTTTGTGCTGTCCAGCAGTGAGTTGAGCTGTTTGAAAACATTTCTGGTTATAAATTGTAGTTGAGGTGGCTGGAAGGCCTTTCAATAGGAAAGTAACTGGTGTTTGACCATAGACAGCATATGTCCCTGATGTCGCATTGTGAGGAAGTTCCGTTGGTATACAGCCGTACCAGCTGAGGGAGATCCCTGAAGAAGAAAATTAGGAGAATACGTATACAGGAAAGAAAGCACTCACCAGTGAAGTCAAAGGTGAAAAGCGAGCCCGTCTGGGTTGTCATATTTGCCGCGCTATAGCTAATTGCCGCTGCCTGCGTGCAGCGTCAACGAGACATCGAGAGTGAATGCCGAGAATAAGTTGAGATAAAAAGTGATAGCGACTAGTAAATGTAATTGGTACACAAAAAGATCGGTTTGCATGTACTGCAGTGATTGTGGTGTTGGTATGTATGAGAGGGTATCCGTTGGGCATCCGACAGAGAAACAACTTCTTCACCTAGAAGCTTTGAGTAGGCGGCGGTCCCGAATACCGCGAAGACGCCTAAGCTCTTGGCGTGTAGCCTGGCGGAGGGTCGTCTGATAACCCCTGGGCCCACGCCGAATGCTGTTGCTCCTGCAAAGATGCAATCTGCTCTCTCATCATGCGAAGCTGTTCCTTCATCTCCGCCATGCCCATCTCATTTTCCTCCCCTCCCACAGGCTGGTCTCGATTCATTGTCCCCTGCCTGCGGAGTGGTTGAAGCCGGCCGCCCCTTTCTCCTCCACTGAAATCAGAAGCAAGGTACGTCATCTCTTGCTGTACAGTTCGGAGTCGCTGGTCGATTTCGTTTTGACGTGCCTGTCGAATGGCCTCGACGCTGCTCAAGGGCCGCTCCGCGGTCAGAGAAACTCCTTTCTCTGTTCCTGATAGGTGGTCGCCGCTGGTGACAGATCTTAAGGGTGCACGTCTACCTCCTTCGATATAATTGACGCCAGAGCTTGACGATGTAGAATTGCCGGCAGAAATGCCTTGGTAGGCATTATCGATAGATGAAGGGGACAACGGTGTCCGACCATTTGAAGGCATCGACAATTGAGATGCCATTGCATCTGATCCAGTGTCATATCCTTGTGAGGGAATGGAGTTGGCGGCAGACTGAAACGCGGATTGTGGTATGAAAGGTGAAAGGAGTGCAGTTTGTTGGTTACTTGCAGGGCCAATTTCCCCCATCGGCGGCGGGACATAGCCTTCAACTTCTGTCCTATTTCTCGATCGACGGTTTCGACGGCGGAGGCAGAAAAGAAGGATGCCTAGCGATGCTAAGACTGCAATTCCTCCTATAACACCACCAGCAATTGCCCCAGCTGAAACCGACGATTTGTTACTTGAAGAATCGTTCTGTGCAGTTTCTGTCGTTGAAGCCGTGGGAGTCTTGGTAGTATTAGAGGCTGTTTTAGATGCGGATGGAGATGCAGACGACGATGCAGACAATGAGGCGCTCCCAGAGGCTGACAACGGAAGTAGAGGTGCGTTATCGTCGTGACTGTTGATGGATAAATGAGCTTTGACAGAAAAACTTTCATTGAGTCATGCTCACGTATAAATAGCATAGTCGAAATTGACAAAAACATTGGCGTTAACTCCTGATGTCGATATGACCAAAGTGTGTTGGGCATTGATGAGGTTCGCTTTCGAGAATGCCAAAGAGTTGTAGTTGAAGTTTGTCGTTGTCAAATCCGGGACGTGTTGAAAAAGTTCTGGAGCGTTTCCGTCCAACGTCATATTAGCCAGTGTCAGTGTTGTAATCCCGTCACCGGCATTGTTGGCAAGGATGAAGAAAACATAAATCGCCGTTCCTATCGAAAAGTGGATACTGATCAGGTGAGGTTCGGTAACATAGTGGTTGATACTTACCATTGAATTGCATTGTGATAGACATTGAACCCAAGCCTGGATTGTATGTTGCAGCGGTATATGTTCCCTTGAACGCTTGCAGAGTGTCTGGCCGAATCGCACAACCTGCACATGTTTCATCCGCCCAGACCCCCGTTGCAGGAGCATAGGTGACGAGCTGGCCTGTCTGGGAGTCTCCGAACGAATCATCAATTGTCCGATTGACAATTGCTGCGGTCACTGGAGACACATAGAGCCAGAAGAGAACGACAGAGAACAAAGCGCGTGGGCGAAGTAGCAGAACAAGCATCTGGTAGAGGAAAGGAGTCAGAAAGAACAAGACCTCTCGCTGCTCAGCAGCGAGTTGGTTGGTACACCGCCTTGTCAAAAACATTGATGCATAGTGTTATCGATTACAGGGTCTTGCATAAATTCGTTCAGTTCATCTTGCATGAGCTTGTTTGTACAGATTTGCATATGTACAAAAAAGGTTGTCACGCCTGTCGCTGCCATGATCGTGAGATACTGGTAGATTTGACGTTCTCTCGATAATCTGCTACATACACCAATGATCTCAGAAGAGCTGCGCTCGTGAATACATAGTTGTCTGACATTTTGAGCACTAAAAGGGTGCTCGAGAGATTGCCGAGCTTGCCAGCTGCACAGAGAGAGCAGTCTACAAGATCCTCGCAAAGTGCACTCTACCGCGAGTTACCAACCCCCATGCACAACTGCTCTGCCTGCCCTCACATCCTTGACATGACAATGCTAAATTATATATCATCCCTCGGAAGCAAATCCTACACTATATCTCGATGAAATTCAAGAGAAATTACTTAAAGTTCACAATGTGGAATGCTGCGAGTTGCGGGGGAGCCAGAGCCATAGGATATGTGTATAATCTTTAGAGAAGAGCAGATATGACAAGTGTAAGGGGAGGACATGGGGAGCATGAAGGAAGTGAGAGTTGATGACAAGCGGTCGAATCAACGGGTGACCCATTCGTGACACAGTCATCAAAGTTGCTGTATTGGGTAGGTGGCAACGCTGTACAAACAACTTTCCACAAATTGTGAACTGAACGATATTATGCAAGACCCTGTATCCCCGGAGCGAGGTGACCTCGAGGTGAAACTCGCCAGAACTCGCCTGGCCTCGAAATCAGGGCACTGTCACCGAGGAATTAGTCTCTCACGACAGACCAATTAATAGATGAACAGTCGATCTGTATATAAGCCGAGGAATCCCCATTCTCGACACTGTCACACTCGGCTACTTACACTCGGTAACTCACACTCGGGAACCCGGCGCCTCATGTGCATCTACGTGCTGATTGGCAGCAGTGATCACGGCACACAGTGTAGGCCCTTAGGACTGGATAGGTTAGGATGTTAGGGTTGGTTAGGTTGTTAGGGTTGGTCAGGTTACGGTTCGTGTTAAGGTTCGTGTTAGGGTTCGTGTTAGGGTTCGGGTGGGGAATATTCACCTTTGGCGCGCAGAGAGATGAATATGTTACATAAGACGCTTGAGGAAGGATGCCGGAATGCCGAGTGCGAGTGTGAATGGACCTCTGGGAAGTGTGTCAAGGCGAAGATGTGGGAGAAAGACGTGCTCAGCAGGCATACAGTGTTCCGTAAGGATCTTTCGGATTGGCAAGAGCTCAACCCAATGGCTACTGCAGGGCTGCGTAAGATGCTATATGTCCGTTCCCGGTGAGTGACAACTGTTCAATCTGTTGCAATTTGTTGTTTTAATTGCTTTCACGTTTCTAGCCGCAACGCCGGGGTCACTGAAAACATCGAAATGAAACAAACTATCACAGGAGCTGCAAAGGATCGCATACGTGATGAATTGGAGGGCCGAACCGGAGAGACTGACAGTGAGATGGAGGCGGAAGACTGAGCGCGCGCCGCCTAGGGACTATCATGGATAAATCCGGTAACTACCCGTACCCGACCCACGGTTTTTGACCCATATGGTTCAGGTACAGTTCGGTTTGGGTAAATCCGTCATACCCGTGACTGATGTGCCGACTGCATGTTTTATTTATAGTCTACTAGTCAGTGAGAGCGTCAATTGAGCGTCAATTCACAAGTTTTAATCTGCCTAACCCAAGCAAAGATGTTAGAAAGCTAAAGGGGTGTAGAATGTAATTCTGAACAAATCAATATAAAATCTTGGTCAATTGGGGTCTAAATCCAGAAGAAGGAACTTAGAGGCACCTATTTCAATATTTCTAAGCCCAAATCAGATGAAAAAAAGTTTGCAATTCTGTCAAACAAGCAGGCCAGACACTAAAAAATTACACTCGAGTACTTGCCTTTATTTTTCTCTGATATACATCTTATTTTGACAACTCTGAGATCCTATTTAAACGGGATGTAGATGAATTATTCAAGAGAGATCGCATTTTCTATTTTTAGATCAATCAGTAAATGTGACACATTAGTTACGGCCATTACAAAATCGTATTGGCATCAAGGCTAGCGTACCCACGGTTCTGACCCAAATATCGTGGGTCGGTTCAAACGGATACCGGTCCAAACAATCTACGGATAAACCCGGTCTTTGCCGAACCATGATAGTCCCTAGCGCCGCCGCACTAACATATTGATATTTAATTGAAATGTTTAATTTATTTTATATCGCTATGTAATTCAATTGCGCTATCAGTTCTTCTGTAGCCCACATATGTTATATACTGCCGTAGCATCATGAACTATGTTGTTATCTGTTGTGCTACCTAGATGTATGAATGAACTACTGAGGACTACAGAGAATAGGCATGGGTCTACTGAGAGCTACTAGTAAATAGGGGACCACTCAACCACACTACCTGATGTACCTTGGCTACCTAACATTATGTAGACATGTCATTTCTTCCTGATGGCCTGTCAGCTATCTGGTGGCAAGAGACAAATCGACTGTGATCTTCAGCGCGGGATGCAAGATTGTTGTTCTCAATTGTGAGGGCAATCCTCAAATTTCCCAAACATTCGAATCTCATAAGGCGAAGGTCAACTCTCTGTTTCTGTCCAATGACAGTACATTGCTTGTATCTACTTCTCCTGGGGCAGTTCATGTTCACAATTTAACTCTTGGATCGCATACGGTCCAGAGGAGGTTGGCCAACCAGGACATCAGCACGTCAATTTTGCCTCCACCTACGCGTCGGGTGACTTCGAATACCGTCGCGCAGACCTCCAAATCTGCCCCGTCTCCTGCTCGTCCCAAATCGAGTGTGCCACCCTCGCCCATGGGCCGGAGAGCAACAACTTCTGCAATTACGTCGCCTCTCAAGCATGCCGTGGGGACCGAGTCCAAGAAGGTCTTGTCGCCTGTAAGAGATCCTCACGGAAATAGCGGCAGCGCTGGCGACCTTTCCGGTCAGTTTCCTCCTTCCCTCGTGAGGAAATTCAACACGCTGACCATGCGGTAAAATTTCAGTGCAACTCGATGAATTGGCTAATCTCAGGCGAGGCAAAGCCAGCACAACATCAGCCAAGGTCGTGAAGAAACCTTAGGCGGAGACAATACACCCTCAACTCTCGCCTTCCCCTCGAAAGACTGCAACGAGTGTAGGCAGGGTACCCTCAAACAAGGTCGCGGACGTGGAGAAGTTAGAACCCTCGTCGTGCGAGAACACTTCCAACTGCCAAATCTAATTCCGCCATTTCAACCAGGCAGGCGTCGACTACCAGTGTCACCGCATCGGCCTCCGTAGGCGACCGTCTCAGCGTTCCTCGAACCAGTCCACAGCGAAGACCACGAGCAGCGTCCTCCGCGTCTCGTGCAGGTCCCGAGGCCGTTCCTAGTGTTCTCAGTAGCCAAAGTACAAGTACAAGCAAATATTCAGCGAAGGAGACAGAAGGAACCACGACATCAGGCTCAGCAACATCGGCTTCGCGTCCTTCGTCTGCGTCGCGGATGTCACGTACGACTGGGACGACGGCGACGCGAGATTCGTCTCCGGTACGTTTCAGGCTAGGAGCAACGTCGAGGACGAAGGAAAGCAGGACCCCGTCTCCTGAGCTTCCAGATATGCGACTCGATCCTGTTACGCCTGGACCCGCGCAGAAACAGCGGGGCATGACTGTGCTTGGGCTGGGCATGCCCGAGGTCGAACGGTGGATCCACGCGGGTAAGACAACCGGCAACTCCGTCACGAAGGCGACGTCAAAGGCAAAGGCTACGATCTCGCCTGAAGGTAATCGAATGCCACTATCTTCATGCATCACGATCCTTGACGACATAGAGTCGTTTGTGAGTGGAGGAGAGTGCAAGCCTCCTTGCCCGCCGCGCCGTTGCTGCTGCTGTCAAAGGGCTGCGGCAGTTGCCTCCGCCTCCCTCCGTGCCTTGCCGCTTGTCAGTGACGATTGGACCGTCGACGTTGAAAGCGCGTGCCTCGTGGACTCGTTCGAGTCACCGCTTGTAGAGAGAATGTGTCCGAGAGTGCTGGCGTTCAAAGGATAGGTGTTATTTAATGACGAACTGGGTGCCATAACAGATTGGCTGAAGTCTGTTGCGCTGAAGCTAGGCTGCATGTTATGATGGCCAGAACTTCCGAATCCGCCGCCGCCGCCTCCCTGGGCAGTTCGTTGTTGTTGTTGCTGTAGATATGCATGCCTATCGGTTGCAGTTGTTTGTACGGGAGAATAGAAAATGGGTTGAGGGATGACGTCGCGGTAGTCGGCAACCTTCTCGTCGAGAGCCAGTTGTTTGTGGCGCGGGCGAAGATAGAGATATCCGAGAATGGCAAGCAGGATGATGGCAAGAGCAAGACCGCCAACAATTCCTCTCACAATAGCACCAATGTTATTCGATTTTTTTAATACTGATATTCGATCCGTTGGAAGCTCTAAAGTTGCGGAAGGTCCAGCAGAGGAGGATAGCCCTGTCGACGAGGAAACCCCTATCGATGGGATTGAACCATTCTGCACGACCAGATAATCGAGCGTCAACGGTGTGGTTTGTGTGTTTCCTTGGTACGTAACGACGAGTTTGCGCTGCCCAGCAGTGAGTTGAGGTGTTTGAAAAAAATTCTGGTTATAAATTGTGGTTGAGGTGGCTGGAAGGCCTTTCAATAGGAAAGTAACTGGAATAGCATATGTCCCTGATGTAGCATTGTGAGAAAGTTCCATTGGTATGAAACCGTACCAGCTGAGGGAGATACCTGCAGAATAAAATTAGGAAAATACGTAGACAGGAAAGAAAGCACGCACCAGTGAGGTCAAAGGTGAAAAGCGAGCCCGTCTGGGTTGTCATATTTGCCGAGCGGCGCAAAGCCCCCACATGGACATTTGACAGCGCGGAAACGCCAGGCCCACATATGGATCACGCGTACATGACCACGCTATGGCTAGTTACCGCTGCCTGCGTGCAGCGTCAACAAGACATCCAGAGTGAATGCCAAGAATAAGTTGAGATAAAAAATGATAGTGACTAGTAAATAAGCGTACGTAATTGGTACACAAAAAGATCGGTTTGCATGTACTGCAGTGATTGTGGTGTTGGTATGTATGAGAGGGTATCCGTTGGGTATCCGACAGAGAAACAACTTCATCTAGAAGCTTTGTTTAGGCGGCGGTCCTGAATACCGCGAAGACGCCTAGGCTGCTGGCGTGTAGCCTGGCGGAGGGTCGTCTGATAACCCCTGGGCCCACGCCGACTGCTGCTGCTCCTGCAAAGACGCAATATGCTCTCTCATCATGCGAAGCTGTTCCTTCATCTCTCCCATGCTCATCTCTTCTTCCTCCCCTCCCGCAGGCTGGTCTCGATTCACTATCCTCTGCCTGCGGAATGATTGATGCCGGCCGCCCTTTTCTACTCCAGTGAGATCAGAAGCAAGGTACATCATCTCTTGCTGTGCAGTTCGGAGTCGCTGGTCGATTTCGTTTTGACGTGCCTGTCGAATGGCCTCGACGCTGTTCAACGGCCGCTCTGGGGTGAGAGAAACTCCTTCGTCTGTTCCTGATAGGTGGTCGCCGCTGGTGACAGATCTTAAGGGTGCACGACTACCTCCTTCGATATAATTGACGCCAGAGCTTGACGATGTAGAATTGCCGGCAGAAGTGCCTTGGTAGGCATTCTCGACAGATGAAGGGGACAACGGTGTCCGACTATTTGAAGGCATCGACAATTGAGATGCCATTGCACCTGATCCATTGTCATATCCTTGTGAGGGAGTGTAGTTGGCGGCAGACTGAAACGTGGATTGTGGTACGAAAGGTGAAAGGAATGCAGTTTGTTGGTCACTTGCAGGGCCAATTTCCCCCATCAGTGGCGGGACATAGCCTTCAACTTCTGTCCTATTTCTCGATCGACGGTTTCGACGGCGGAGGCGGAAAATAAGGATGCCTAGCAATGCTAAGACCGCAATTCCTCCTATAACACCACCAGCAATTGCCCCAGCTGAAACCGGCGATTTGTTACTTGAAGAATCGTTCTGTGCAGTTTCTGTCGTTGAAGCCGTGGGTGCAGACGACGATGCAGACAGTGAGGCGCTCCCAGAGGCTGACAACGGAAGTAGAGGTGCGTTATCGTCGTGACTGTTGATGGATAAATGAGCTTTGACAGAAAAACTTTTATTGAGAGTCATGCTCACGTATAAATAGCATAGTCGAAATTGACAAAAACATTGGTGTTAACTCCTGATGTCGATATGACCAAAGTGTGTTGGGCATTGATGAGGTTCGCTTTCGAGAATACCAAAGAGTTGTAGTTGAAGTTTGTCGTTGTCAAATCCGGGAAGTGTTGAAAAAGTTCCGGAGCGTTTCCGTCCAACGTCATATTAGCCAGTGTCAGTGTTGTAATCCCGTTGTCGGCGTTGGCGAGGATGAAGAAAACATAAATCGCCGTTCCTATCGAAAAGGATACAGATCAGGTGAGGATCGGTAACGTAGTGATTGATATTTGCCAGTGAATTGCATTGTGATAGACATCGAACCCAAGCCTGGATTGTATGTTGCAGCGGTATATGTTCCCTTGAACGCTTGCGTAGTGTCTGGCCGAATCGCGCAAACTGAAACCGCACACGTTTCATTCGCCCAGACCCCGGCCGT
Organism: Flammula alnicola; assembly: GCA_015499995.1. Taxonomy (NCBI): domain Eukaryota; kingdom Fungi; phylum Basidiomycota; class Agaricomycetes; order Agaricales; family Strophariaceae; genus Flammula; species Flammula alnicola. Next base: position 20,593 of record JADNRV010000294.1, read on the forward strand.
TGCAGGAGCATAGGTGACGAGCTGGCCTGTCTGGGAGTCTCCGAACGAGTCATCAATTGTCCGATTGACAATTGCTGCGGTCACTGGAGACACACAGAACCAGAAGAGAATGACAGAGAAAAAAGCGCCTGGGCCAAGTAGGAGAACAACCATCTCGTGGAGGAGATGAAAGGAGGCAGAAAGAACAAGACCTCTCGCTGCTCAGCAGCGAGTTGTTTGGAAATTGGTACACCGCCATAATTCATTTGTTAAAAACATTGATGTACTAGTGTTATCCCCGGAGCGAGATGACCTCGAGGCGAAACTCGCCTCGCGTGTCACCCTCAGTAAATCACAAAAGTCCGGCTGACTCACGTATATGTTCGTTCGGAGTCTGGTTTCTGTATTTCAGTCATGTATCGGTCAGACGGTTGCAGACTGATTTGATGGCAACATTTTTTCAAATATATGTCCCATTAACGTCTTGTAAAGGTCCGATAATAGTTGTGTTCTATGGTCAGGTTAGAGTTTGGTAAAAGTAATGAAATCGTCTCGTAGATTGTAATTGTATTCCGTAATGGCCGTACATGTCAAAGTACCATTGATCATCGTCTGAACCTTCTCCGTCTTCTACTACAAGCTCATTGCTCTCAATTCCGCATTCCTCAGTATGAACATCAGGAAAAGTGGAGAATGGTAATCCGGTCTGAGCAATGGTAGTGTTGAAAGGCTCGAAACCTACAGTGAATGTTGGACTCGAAGCCTTCAAGAATCGGAAGATGCATCGAAATCTTCTAAGTCAAATGAAACTCCGACGCACGTGACCTTGTTGATTGTGGTTGAACTTGAAGTCGACGTAGTTTGAACTTGAACTTCGTCTCTTTCAACCACCGCCACCACGATGACAACCACGAAGGCTTGTCCTCATCACTGCGCTGCCCAATGGCAACAAAAAAGAGGTAATGAGCACCCTCGTCACAATCTCGCTGCCCCGTATGCTACCACTAACCCATTCCAACCCCATTTCGTGCAGGAAACAGAGCTTGAGGCTGTCATCTCGCCCTCGCCCCCTTATTTGAGCAGCACAGGAGCAACTACGCGGCCTATGCAGCCCCACCCAATCCCGCCGCCACTTCGGACGACCTGTGAGTACGAACGACGACCATGAATGGAAGGGCCACCGGACAGCAGATACATCGCAGAACGGCCCAGCCCACAAAACACGGTATGTTTTCGGCCACGAGAATCTCTGTATTATGCATACTGATCATAAGGTACGCCGGCGGCGGTACCAGATCTTATTCCCTCTATCTTGAAAGACGCGCTGCTATACTCAACCGGCGTCCATTTGCCTCGAGTTCCAGAAAATGGTTCGTCGAGACTGTCTTTTCACCGTAGCTGCGCTCATTATGTTTTTTTAGCTTGACGAGCGGAGAGAAGGCAAGAAAACCTCATCTGAAAATATAACTTGAGTATCAGACTCCGGAGATTCTTATAGCTGTTTTATTCCTGTATTCTTATGCTCATATTGTTGTTTAATTTACATCTATCATAATATACTTTTGTGCTATGGAATGGCAGCAGTGGGAAAGCGAAGACTATTAACCGTCAAATACCGGACACTTACCGGATTTAAGCTGACTATGACCATATGCATAACTGACTGCGCCCTGACTAGTAGAAACAAGGGACATGACTATACACTGACTTCGAAAAGACAGAAATGAGAGGAACATGACTATAAACCTGACTTCAACTTGACTGTAAGGATGGCCGTGGGTTGCTTGGCAAGGCTTGGCACCTTACGCACCCTGACTTACCCATGAGTATTCTGGCAGAACCCTAGTCCGACTATAGTCGATACAGACGACAAATTGGTCAGGTAATTGTATACTTGACTATTCTCGAACATTTAGCTTACATACACCTGATTTTTGGATTTACTGAGTGTCACCTCGTTGACGACGAGTTGATTCCAAGCCATTACCCCTTTCCACGAATGTTCGCGGCTACAATAGGGGAGCTCAGAGTTGGCCGTAGATTGCCGGACCCCATCTTCTGAGCTTCGTGGTATACGACTCGACCCTGTTACACTTGTACCTGCGCGGGGCATGACTGTGCTTGGGCTGGGCATGCCCGAAGTTGAACGGTGGATCCACGCGGGCAAGGAAGACGACAGGCAACTCCGTCACAAAGGCGATGTCAAAGGTAAAGGCAACATGGACGAACTTGGTAAAGACGATGATGACGAAGAGACCAATGAGGAGCAGGAATGAAATTTGTCCATGCAAATCTCGCCTCGTCGGCGCGAGCCCTTCAGGATCGATCGACTCATGGGCTGCCTCGCCCGCGACGAGCTCCCTCAACAGTACATCCCCCGGCAGCGGTTCCTCGGCACACGAGCTCCTCAAGACCATTGTGCAAGACGTTATGTACGACTTCCAGCAAGAGACCAAGGCTGAGATGATGGGCCTCCATTTGGACTTGCTTAGGATGGGCCGAGGGTGAAGATGGAATTACGGTCGCTCATGGGTGAGTACGTTGGCGATTTACGGGACTTGAGGGAGGAGAATCAGAGGTTGAGGCTGGAGAATGAGCGTAGGAGAGGGGCTTATTAAGTTGCCTGTTCTCCTTTTCTGTATGTGGGCTGCTTTACGGCATGTGCATGCTAATTAAATATTCGTTTCATGTTGTTTATTGTATTAAGTAGGGTTCACAGTCCAGACTAGTACTATGTATCGCGTTATTTGAGTTGCATGTTTCTGGGCGAATTCGCTAGGAAGGTAAAAAAAAAAATTCAAAGATTTTATGCGCGGCAAGATACTTATTGGGTTCGAGCTGTGCCTGTAGGTATACTGTACATGGAGTATACCCATCATGAAGTACAAGAAAGTCGTAAATACAATGCATGGTGAAGATACAAAAAATGATAATGAAGAGGCAACTCGATTGCATTCTCTGAGAACATCAACGTTTCAAGAAAGCGGTAAAATTACAAATCCCAGGAGATTCGATACAATTTGGCGAAGTCACCACACCATCTGATAAGCACATACTCACGGATTGTTTAGGAGGACACGGAGATTTGGATGCATCCCGCCGAGGAGAATTCTTTTCAGATCATCCCCAGTAAGTGTCGTCGTGTATGGGACAGTGTCGACCATGCCCTGCAAAGCGAATAAGCACTGGAGAGAGTGGTAGGGCCAACAGAAACTCACGTTGACGTTTGCGTGAGCAAGCTCATAGAGTCTATCGCGAGCCCCATGATCATTACCGATCTGAACAAACTGGACACCTATGAGATTCGGATGATAATTGTTGTCTGTGATGTGTTTCGCAGCACTTTCCAGCTCGGATTTGCATAAGTCATTATCGTCTGCAAAGTGGATTGAGTATAGAATCTATATATGGGAGGAGAAAAAACCGCACTAGGAGAACCATCAGTGATGATGATAAGATCCAACGGTTTGATCTCTCTGTAGGAAAAATCCTTTCCAGCAACATTGTCAATTTTCCTGAGGTGTTCTTGCAAGCGCTCGCCGAGTCTCTCGCCAGTTGGCGTATTTCCTAGGAAATTAGTGAGTCGTAATTCGCATACGCAAAGGTTTACCCGACATTCTCACCGTTAGGACTGACTCTATCCAAAGCAGCTTTGACCTTTGACTTATTCTATCACTTTGCTTCAGGAAATGGGTGATAGTTTGTCACAAGAGAGGCGCACCGTGATACCTCGAACCTCATCTTTCATTTTAAAGACGGTATCGGAGTTCAAGAAATAGATGTCAATTCCGTCGGTATTATTGTCAATAGCAGTGTTGGCAATCGTAGTGACAGCTTGAACACATTGCTGCCATTTTGTGGGACTGTCTTCTGCCATCTATATGGGGTAGTTATGTACGTTAAGACACTGTCGGGGAGAGAGAAGGAAGGTGGGTGGCGCACAGAACTAGAGTCGTCGATGAGAAAGACGGTGTCGTAGAACCTATCGGTAAACACGGGATGGGTAAGCCGACATGCGCAAAAAAATTCTTAATTTCTTGTAGAAGACGCACATTAAGTAGTTTTCAATTGTGGACGGACGTTTTATGTCAAGAAGAGGGTTGTAGCCTGGCATTGTGTCGGGAGGCGGAGGCGGCGGGTCCGGGTTTGGGTTATCAGGCTCATCGAAGAAATCATCGGCGACGAGGGGTAATCGAATGACAGGGTCTTCACGCATCACGATCCTTGACGGCATAGAGTCGTTTGTGAGTGGAGGAGGCTGCATGCCTCCTTGCCCTCTGCGCCGTTGTTGTTGCTGGAGACATGCATGACCATCGGTTGCAGTTCGTATGGCGGAATAGACAATGGGTTGAGGGATGCCGTCGGTGTAGTCAGCGACCTTCTCCTCGAGAGCCAGTTGTTTGTTGCGCCGGCGAAGACAGAGATATCCGAGAATGGCGAGCAGGATGATGAGAAGACCGCCAACAATCCCTCCCACAATAGCACCAGTGTTATTCGATGCTTTCCCGATATTTGATCCAGTGGCAACTCCTGAAGTTGCAGAAGATCTAGCAGAGGAGGAAAGCCCTGTCGATGAGGAAACCCCCGTCGATGAGGTTGAACCATTCTGTATGACCAGATAATCGAGCGTCAACGGTGTGGTTTGCTTGTTTCCTTGGTACGTAACGACGAGTTTGTGCTGTCCAGCAGTGAGTTGAGGTGTTTGAAAAATTTTCTGGTTATAAATTGTAGTTGAGGTGGCTGGAAGGCCTTTCAATAAGAAAGTAACTGGTGTTTGACCATCGACAGCATATGTCCCTGATGTCGCATTGTGAGGAAGTTCCGTTGGTATACAGCCGTACCAACTGAGGGAGATCCCTGAAGAAGAAAATTGGGAAAATCCGTATACAGGAAAGAAAGCACTCACCAGTGAAGTCAAAAGTGAAAATCGAGCCTGTCTTGGTTGTCATATTTGCCGAGCCGCCCAAAGCCCCCCACCCGTGTCCGAATGCCGATTCCAAATGTGGGTCCAACGAGTCGATGAGAATCACTTGCTGATCCAAGGCCATGCTCGTGGAGGGCACGTATTGGATCTGATCGACCCAAAATGTCTGCGCCTTTAGGACTGTTGCGTTAACGGTGAGTACATGTGGTCCATCCACCAAGGCATCCTGCTCGCAAAATACCCAATTATTTTCTGCAAATTGGAAAGGAGCTGTTACGCCGATGCTGATCTTGTCGACAAAGCACTCCCAGACGGGGTCAAGAACCCCAGAGTCGTTGCGAAGGTTGTTGCTCCCATACACTCTCACTTTCGTGCCTGTAGATTGATTGCTGGGTCTGATTCTCTTCCGACATGAAGCAATAAGAAAGGACAGACTTACCATTGAAGGCGTAGGCAAGGCTGGCGTTCGCTTTCGTGCCATGCAGAGTACTCTGATAGGTCGGCCCAAAGTTCCCTGTGGAATCTTGGCTGCCTGAAGCGTCTTGAAACCAAGGTCCAGAGTATTGGATGTCAGTGTTCATGTCGTCCACGACGACCCATCGCGGAATGGCTGTCGACATCTCGTTGAGCACTGCAGGCAGTCTAAGAGACGTCGTCAAAAACTAGGAAGTCAAGGGCGAAAGTGGTCCTATCTGCCGATTTGAAAAGGCAGAGAAGCAGTGGACTGTTCTCCAAAGTATTTACGTATCCACCCCGGGGGCAAGGCTCGCTTCGCCATCCGCTCCGCCATCCTAATAGCGTGATACAGATGTACTATGCGATAAATATCATTCTTTAATGGCGGACAACATTTCGGTGTTGAAAGGAAAAAAGATAATGAGATGAAGGCGAGTTGTTGGTGAGTTGACGCGTTGACCTGCTGAAATGTGCGCAGGCGCACCGGACCGGCGCCGCCGTTTCCCGCGGGTACGACCTCGACTCCTCGAGAAGACTTGTATCCGTATCTTACGACCACATTTTCCTAAAAAAAAAATATTCCTATAAGCATTAATCACTTTTATCTTAGGAACTTTTCGGATGCAAGTAGGAGATGCAATGGATATTGGCCATTTTAAGACATCTAACTGATAAAAATTTGCCCGTTAAGTATTTGTAGTTGTTTATCCGGGCACCCCTTCAAGGATTGCGAGCGCAGCGAGCAACTTCAACTTGAACCATTCCACTTACAACCGGATAAGCAGGAGCGCCAATGCGATACTTTCTGCGGACGAAGGAGCTTCAAGGTTCAAGGTTCAAGTGTTCTAGACTCACCTGGCTAGCTGTGGTGTACTCCATTACCGAGTAACTGATCCAACCTCGAGTGACCGTCGTTCCGGCGCTTGCAGCTCAAGCAGGGTCGGTGCGGAGACCCTTTTATACGTCTGCTTTTCAACACCTAAACCATTTTCTCAGAACATCCCCCTACGGCAAAAACGCCATTAGTAGTCTCCCATTTGTGGTTATCATTTCAGCTGAATTCAGTCTGGGGCAACATCTATTTTTACCTTGGTCCAATAGTCAACTACATACTCTACCATTAGGCCAATTCCGATTGTTACCCTGGGAAATGTTGGCGCCCCCGGTCCTGTCCAACGCCATGATCACTTCGTAATGGCTAGCTTACTGTTTCTCCAGTTGGATGACTGAACCCCCAGACTTACTTTCGAGCCACGTGTGTAAGCTATTCGACTCTGACAGCATCGTAAGGTCTTCGCTTATTGCTATCATTCGTTCTCATATGACTTCTCTCTAGGTCGTATCTTCCTCGAGCTGTCAATCAGGATCATCCGCACATTCAATGCAGGATTTTCACTCGCGCGGTTCGAAGGAGAAACAGACACTTTTAAGTGTTATTTTTGGACTTCTTGAGATTGCGCCGCCAAATGGATCAGCTGGTTACCTGAGGCCTCTCACCAGCGAATCTAAAGCTTTATCAAACTCTGGAATGACTTGTGATATATATTTGGCTACCAACGCTTTGGGTCTTCACCCTCTATCTTCTCCCGATGGCCTCTCTCTCTGCCTTTGGGTTCAGCCTCGCCTCTCTCTCCCCCTTGGAATTGGCCCAAAGTCCCCTGTGTGGGCCGCTGGGACCAGCTACACCAGACTGGAATGCCTTGAATGCTACGGTTGCGGGACGATTGCACCGCGGTGTGCCATGGGCAAAGCCATGTTTTTCCATCTTCAACGAGGAAGCCGTGCAGCCAAATGACGACGAATGTCTGGATATCCAGTCAAAGTACTTCAACGACCACTGTGAGTTGGTGCTTGCATTGTTGCGTACATTTTAACTGAACATTATATATACTTCAGTACCGCGTTCATATCAATTTGGGGGTTTTGGCTGTGTATGTCGATTCTTCGTTGCCATGTTAACCTCGTTTTAATCTCGCGCTTCCGTTAGACTCAATATGAAATGTGCATGTCCACAGGAGACCACTGCCATCTGGATTGGACGAATGCTTCGAACCCTTTGGCTTTCGCTCCTTCGCAGGAATGTAAACAGGGAAGCATATCGCCATTCTACGTATGTACCCTGCTCGCTTTTTCGTACAGCCCTTTAATCAACGCATCTCTAGATTGATGTGAAAAACAAGGATGATATTCTCGCAGCATACGAATTCACCAAGAAAGAGGGCGTCACTCTTACGATTAAAAACACTGGGGTATGACGACATCCTCAACCAAAGAAACTTTGGACTCATCATTATCAACTGATAGCATGATTTCAAAGGTCGTAGCTCAGCGCCAGGTTCTTTATCACTCTGGGTAGGTTACTCCTCTCTTACTCGGAGCCTTTTCTCTGATAATTGTCTAGATGCACAACCTCAAATATGTACGCTGAAAAGGTTTGGTCAACCTGACCTCTACCGCAATTCTAATCCCGCATTCCATCAGATTTCTCATGACATAAATTTCGTTGCGGAGGGTTGTGATGTCGAGGGTCAATCTGCCATCACCTTTGGGGTACACTATCTTTTAAAGTCATGTACGATTGTTGTTATTTATCACGCCTCATCCTAGGCAGGTACACAGTTTCATGACATCGACAAATTTACGGAAGAAAATGGACTGCAATTCGTCGGAGGTTCCGATCAATCTGTTGGCGCTGCAGGTGGCTGGGGACAGGCAAGTCATTTATTTCTTAATACATACTCGAATATCTCATTATTTTATAGGGAGGAGGTCATTCGCCTTTAAGTCCAAATTATGGCATGGGTGCCGACCGTACTGTACGTTCGACGCAATCAGGTTAAATTATGAGCTAACCGCGCCGTTCCATAGCTGCAATATAAAATTGTCACACCTGATGGTGTTTTCCGCACTGTTAATGCCTGTCAGAATGAAGACCTGTTCTTCGCTCTTCGAGGCGGAGGCGGAGGCACGTTTGGTGTTGTCCTTGAAGCTACTATGATGACGTCGCCAAAGGAGTCGTTCAGGATGTATGTCATTCCATTCGAAATCTGAGGTTTGCTGTTGAACGCGAATTCATAGGGCGAATATTAACTGGCCAGTGGATAAGGATAACCTTAAATCCGTCTTGGGCATCTTCCTCGATAACATCACCTCATTCGCAAAGGATGGATGGGGAGGATATTTCACAGTGCGTCGGTTATAGTTTCTTGTTTTCGTATCTAAATTGAAGCTTTTTAGCCCTCCATTGGCAATCTCGTTCTTATTACACCAGCAAAGCGCGTAGATTTGAATTCTGCGCAAGAATCCATGAAAGCCTTGGTCGATCTCACTACAACTTTGGGAGGAGTGTCGACTGTCACTGATATCCCAACATATAATACTTGGTTCAAAGGTTGGATTGAAGGAACTAACGGCGCTCAGGATGTAAGTTTTGGGCGTACACATATCACAATTATCCCGAGCTAATTATTCCGTCTTTCATAGCCCGTTGGGTTACCGATCGTGCTTACTTCTCGGTTAATCCCTGCTAAGAATCACGAAACTGCGAGTAGTCGAGAAGAACTGAAAGGAGCCCTGTTGTCTGCCTTCGCTAACTCTGCGTTCTCACAACTCCACATCACTACACCTTTCGGCTTCAATGGAACGGATGGCTCGGATACCAGTGTCAATCCTGTCTGGAGGAAAGTGCTTTATCAGGTGATTCATTTCTCCTCCTACTATGCACACGAACGTTCTTACACTTATTCTTAGGTCATGCTTGTGAATAGTTGGTATTGGGACTCGAAACTGGAAGACAGGCAACAAGCCTATGCAGCGTCAAGCAAAGCTGCAGACTTCCTGCGTGAAATCACTCCGGATTCTGGTGCATACGTTGTGCGTATTTGACCAAAATCTGTGATTTGGAAGCTCATTCGTTTGTAGAACGAGTCTGACGTCCATGAGCCTGATTGGCAGGGTAGGAGCTCTGGCGTGCTTTTGCCCTCTTCGGCAGACTAACATTTGTCTCTCTCCCTTAGTTGCTTTCTGGGGCGACAACTACCCTCGTCTTCTGGCAATCAAGGAAAAATAGTAAGCTCTACCATTGCTATTCAGTTGCCCAGCCTTATGGCGATGATGATCCAGCGACCCGGACCATATCCTCGATTGTTGGCATTGCGGTAAGCTTCAAATTTGTCAACGATGATTGTGCAATGCTGATAATATATGTCATTATAGTTGGATGGAAGGGCGCCAGCGACCCGCAATATAAATGCTACATCTAATCTACCCTACCCAACTAACAATCCATTTATTAGTCATTGACCTTATGTTATTTTTTCATGAAGGTGAAACGGGGCTGTGAGGCCGGATTATAATTTATTGAGTATGATACACAGCGATAGCGGATGATAACACATATAAACGTCCTCTGGTGTATATAATGTTGATGCAAGATGCAGCAAAAAGTAACTATTTACGACGAAAACAATCTTCATCAAGGACTATCCTGTAGGACACGTATTAAAACGACCTTCGGCTTTAAGATCATATCAGTTCTCGAATCTGAACTTCCGCCGCGTGATTGTTCGCCAACAGTACGCTGCAAGCCCAAACCACTTGTACCAGCAATATGTTCCATCTGCGACAATGCCGCGGTGTTCGTACGGGTAGTCGTATGCCCTTCGTCCATCCATTTCGCTTGGAAGGGCGTGTCAGGTCCCACCACGGCGAGCTCCAGGCCGCCGCACAGATCCTTTTCGGCAAGTGCAGCTCGGAGATCATAGGCGAGTTTAACGAGAGACAGAATCTTCGCCGAGAACATGCTTGCACGTTGACTTCGCACCTTCAGGCCGCCTAGACGCAGAAGTTGGCTGAGGTCTTTGAAGATATCGCTTACCCAATCAGGAAACTTGGCAGCCATGGAAGTGCTTGAATGCGATTGGACAATCTGAATCGGTTTTCCGCACATGATTTGGGACGCTAGGATAGTCGTCGTGAGATTCTTCAAGACTGAGGGGCGACGAACAACTGACTAATTGCCTTATGCGACGCATTGGCCGATTGCGCAGATAATTCTATCAACAGATCCGCGAAAGACCGCTGCTTAGGGTACCACCCTTCTATGATGGCAGAACACCAATGCGCCATGAAAACCTCCAAGACGACCTGCATCAGGAGGAGACGAAACCCGGGCTTGCGCTCCTTCGCTTGCGTCTCCATCATGGAAGACATGCCCTCTCCAACAATCGCCCTAGCCCGCTCGACGTCGATGGCGACGAGCGCGTTCGTACGCTCGAGGTTCTCCACGAAGAGGTTGGCGATCTGCAATATCTCTTCGTTGAGTACCTCGACCGCGCCGATCACCTCTACGCTCGGCTCGGGCTCCTTCGCGAGCGCCTGTTTGGTGCGCCTGATAAAGCTAGATATGCCCTCCTGCCGCACTTCCAGCTTCGCACGCGTGACGTGGTCGAGGCACCGGATTTGCCGTTCGGCCCTCTGCAGCTTGTGGTGCATGGTGTCTAGTTTGGCTTGCCAGCCGTGCTTCTCCAGAGCCAGTGTATTGAGCTTCGACCTTGTTTTGAACAGTTCGGCGTTGGCTTCGTGCAGCGCGCGTGTTTGAGCTGCTACCTCTTTGCTGAGATGGTCATTCTGTGCCTCGGTGGCTTCAAGACGTTCGAGCAAACTTTCCTTCTCTTCAAATCTTTCCGCCGTTGTTCGTCGTATTTCAGCCCTGGCAGTTTCCAGTTCACGTTGTGTGCGACTCAGAAGGCCTTCAAGAAGCTTCTGCTGATCCTGTACTTGATGGTTCGTGGCTATGGGGCGTACAGACAAGGGTTCGCCGAGTGTGTGGGGGACGGATGGACGAGGTAACGTCGATTCTGACTGTGATTTTGAGTGGCTCGTTGTGCTCGAAGGAGGTTCGGAAACATTAGGGCTGTCGGGAATCGACGTTGAAGGCCCTTCTGAACGCGAAGAAAGATTTTGTTGCGATTGCAGTCGCCTGAGCCTTCCTGTCTCCTCCATCCTTTTGGCATAGCTCGCATTAAGTCCAAAAATGCTAGACGAGGATGATGCCGTGGACGAAATCGAATTACTTGACTCGAAGATTGGCTGTAGCATACTAAAAGCATCCGGCTGCCGTCTCCGAGCCCGTCGTCTGGCCCTCTCTGCATCCTCGGTTTCCGGAGATGGCGGTGAAGGATCGGGTTGCTGTGTATTGGGATCCCCGTCCTCGTCAAAAGGAGGTGCAGGTAGACCTTTCTGATTCGGCAAGATGGAAGAAGATCCCTTGGACGAAGTGCTCCCTCTTGTCAACAGGGTATCGTCCTGAACGTCCTCTACACTTTTGGATCCGGGAGAGGGTGGCACGCTGAAGCTTGTGCTGGGAGTTAATGGAGGAGGTTCATCCAAATCATCGACAAACGAATCTCTTTCATCGTCAACATCTCTGGCTGGCGTCGTGGGTGTAGGGAGGACAAAAGAGCGAAGAAAACTGCTGCTGAACATCGCGTCTGTTGTTGGCAATGGACATAGATGTTAGTTTCCCTTCAGGCCACCAAACACGCTTCGAAAGCATGTACAAGGTAGATAAGCGCCTGGGCACCGCTCTCATGTCGATTTGAAGTGATAGGCAGTGGCATCGTGATGGTTACTAATACGCTACTATTATAATACAAGTCCTTTCCAGGACCCCGGAAAGTTCAGCGAGATGCCTGATCCTTGGCGGGCGGGAAAATTCCCACGGGGTTTCCTTTTAACTGTGCATCAATTGAGAGATTAGGAATGATTTTCAAAAAAACATCCATGCCTAAAAAGCCAATTTTTATCCGAAAAATCCCCCAAAATCGCAATTTTTATCCGAACACAAAAAATGGTCCTTGAGGGCGCATTTTGTGTGTTTTCGCCTCCACTCCGCCTGCGGCGCCTTTTGGGTACGAGGATCAGACATTTGGTAGAACTTTCCGGGGTCCTTCCTTTCCCTGAAGAGCCACGGAATATCTTAGGGGTAAATGATTTAAACAGATTGCCTCGGAGGATGTTCAGGTATATTGGTTTTCTCTCGACGGCCTCATATGCCCTTCCCATGTGACGGACTTTCAGAGACTAACATATAAAGGATCCGCTCCTGTGGGGAAGGCTCGCTGCGCCGTCATGGTAGGTGGGCACAATTAACACTGATTTTTTTGGCACAATACCATTGAATACTGTTGAATACACCCATACATAAGATATCAAATGCGTAGAGGACAAAGCGAGAGAGATATGAAACGAACAAGGCCAGGGAAGGACCTTTGGCTTTGTTTGTCCGCCCTGCTCAGCCCTTAGAGAATGATTAATTGCTCCGTAGCTCGCTGATGGAGAACTTCTAGGCACTAAACCACTCGCTGCTGGGCAGTGAGAGGACTTTTTCTTTCTGACTCCTTTCATCTCCTCCACCGTCCACGAGATGGTTATTCTCCTACTTGGCCCAGGCGCTTTTTTCTCTGTCATTCTCTTCTGGCTCTATGTGTCTCCAGTGACCGCAGCAATTGTCAATAGGACAATTGACGACTCGTTCGGAGACTCCCAGACAGGCCAGCTCGTCACCTATGCTCCTGCAACGGCCGGGGTCTGGGCGGATGAAACGTGTGCGGTCACAGTTTGTGCGATTCGGCCAGACACTACGCAAGCGTTCAAGGGAACATATACCGCTGCAACATACAATCCAGGCTTGGGTTCAATGTCTATCACAATGCAATTCACTGGTAAGTATCAACCACTATGTTACCGATCCTCACCTGATCAGTATCCTTTTCGATAGGAACGGCGATTTATGTTTTCTTCATCCTCGCCAATGCCCACAGCGGGATTACAACACTGACACTGGCTAATATGACGTTGGACGGAAACGCTCCGGAACTTTTTCAACACTTCCCGGATTTGACAACGACAGACTTGGACTACAATTCTTTGGTATTCTCGAAAGCGAACCTCGCCAATGTCCAACACACTTTGGTCATATCGACATCAGGAAACACCAATGTTTTTGTCAATTTCGACTATGCTATTTATACGTGAGCATGACTCTCAATGAAAGTGTTTCTGTCAAAGGCTCAAAGCTCATTCATCCATCAACAGTCACGAAGATAACACACCTCTACTCCCATCGTCACCCTCTGGGAGCGCCTCATTGTCTGCGACATTGGCTGCATCTCCATCTGCGACATTGGCTGCATCTCCATCTGCATCATTGGCTGCATCTCCATCTGCATCATTGACTGCATCTCCATCTGCATCATTGACTGCATCTCCATCTGCATCATTGGCTGCAACTCTATCTGCATCTCAAACTGCCTCTGAAGCTACCAAGACTCCGACGGATTCAACGACTAAGACCGCGCAGGACAATTCTTCAAGTAACAAATCGCCGGTTTCAGCTGGGGCAATTGCTGGTGGTGTTATAGGAGGAACTGCGGCCTTAGCACTGCTAGGCATCCTTCTTTTCTGCCTCCGCCGTCGAAACCATCGATCGAGAAATATGATAGAAGTTAGAGACTATGTCCCGCCCTACCAAGACACTTCTGCCGGCAATTCCCCATCCTCAAGCTCTGGCGTCAATTATATGGATGGAGGTAGACCTCCACCCTTAAGATCTGTCACCAGCGGCGATCACCTATTAGGAATGGAAAGAGTAAGTCCTGTCACCCCGGAGCGGCCCTTGAGCAACGTCGAGGCCATTCGACAGGCACGTCAAAACGAAATCGACCAGCGACTCCGAGCTGTACAGCAAGAGATGATGTCCCTTGCTTCTGATCTCGGTGGAGGAGAGAGGGGCAGCCGGCTTCAACCACTCCGCAGGCAGGGGGCAATGAATCAATACCAGGCTGTGGGAGGGGAGGAATATGCTGCGATGAGCATAGCGGAGATGGAGGAACAGCTTCGTATCACGAGAGAGCAGATTGCATCTTTGCAGGAGCAACAGCAGTCGGCGTGGGCCCAGGGGTTATCAGACGACCCTCCGCCAGGATACACGCCAGCAACATAAAGTTTGTAGATGAAGTTGTTTCTTTGTCGTATACCCTCTCATAAATTGTATGACAACACCACGCTCACTTCAGTACATCCAACACTAGTCTTGTGTATAATTTAAGTGCGCTTATTTCATTCTTTTTATCTCGACCTATTCTCAGCGTTCACTTTGGACTCGTGTCTCGTTGAGTCTGCACGCAGTGGCGACTCTGGCGCCAACCCATCAAAAGCGAAATGCGAAATGCGACGGCGAATGGCGGCCAACTTTGAACCTACCTAATAATTTATAGGTCTAGCGTTTCCGCGCTGTCACTGGGAAATGTCCATGTGGTCCGAGCTTCTCTATATCACCTTGCCTGTGAGCTTCCAAGTTGTTTAAACAGACCCTTCTTAACAGCGACTATCACCTCTATATAGTACGTACTCGTTATCGATCTGACAACCAACCCTGTGTCCGTCTGTGACCGCAATCGCATTAGCCTTACAGACCTTTATCTTTTCTTACAGAAGATGCACACGGACTTGGGGCGTCAGGCTTCAGGATTCTTTTCCGAGAACCTTGCATTCTATAAATGCAGGCACGTTCGTCGAGAAATGGGCACCACAAAATCCACTTCCAACTTCCCAAAGACTGAACCTCCTTTCTTTCCAACAAACCGAATCACAATCGATAGCAATGGCAGGAAAAGCTCTCTACGAACCGATTCAGATCGGTAACATCACCTTGAAGAACCGCGTCGGCATGTCCGCCCTCACCAGGAATCGCGCTGAAAATACGTACCCCATTGAACGGTGGTTAACAAAGTTACTTGTCGGACTAACTTATTCCTGCAACAAGTTAGCTTGTGCTAACTTTTGGCGGGCAAGTTGATTTGTCGCAAGTTACAAGTTAACTTGGCCCCGCGATTATGCCCGCAGCAAGTTAACTTGGCACACCTCGCTTGCACAGTAAGTTGGCTTGGCCCACCTGCAGCCGGCTACATGCTGCGCCCGCCCGACTGCTGCTCTTGCCGCCCTCTTGCCTTTACTTAACAAGTACCTTGTATTAAGTTAGTAGCTACCAATATATAGACCATAAATATACAAAATTACATCTCAAGCTAGGATTTTAAGTCACGAAGCTGACCAGTTAGCTGGTGCATTCCGTAGAACTAACTTACAGGTTGAGCATCAGCACAATGGTACGCTTGACTTAAAAAAAGGCTAACCTGCATTTGTATCGGGTGCATTCTTGTATAATAATTACACTCTTCCACATCCACCAATAGCATGAAAAATTAGATAGATCATATCTTAAAGGATTATTATCCCAGGAAAAAATGAAATTCATGTGAAGTTATGACATGAATTAGCAGCCGTACCAAATGTCGCATAAGTCGTGCGCACTTACGCGTGATCCATGGGCGCTTAATGGGCGCTTGCACGCGCACTCACACAGCATGCGACAACTTACGTCTGCACTCACTCCACACTAACCTGAGCCACTGACCCTCACTGACCCTCACTGACCCTCACTCACTCACATGCACTTGCATGTACTTGCAAGCACTCACACACGCACTTGCACGCACTTGCATGCACTTGTACGCACTCGCGCTAACATACATGCCCTCGGGCTAACTTGCATGCACTTGCATGCACACATACTACTTGGTTGTGATTTGCACGAGCTAACTTGGAGCCACCATGTTGCATAAGTTACTAGAAGTTAGTCTAAGTGAGGGACAAGTTGCAAGTTAGATTGTCGTCAGCGTGGGAATAAGTTGAATATTCATCCCCTGCACCGGCATCTCGGCCACTGCAGGCCGCAAGTTAGCAAGTTGACCCGGAAAAGTAACTTTATTGACAGTCCCCATTGAACTCATGAAAGAGTACTACGTCCAACGCGCCACTGGTGGTGCAGGCCTCATTGTCACGGAGGGCATTTTGATCTCGCATCAGGGGTGCGTAGACATTATTTTGTTGCCTTTTTATTGATATTTACAGACTTTCTTGTCGATATAGAACTGAATGGTACAATGCACCGGGAATCTGGGATGACAAACATGTCGCTGGTTGGAAGGATATCGTTGACGCTGTTCACGAAGCCGGAGGCAAGATCTACGCTCAGGTTAGTTTACTTTGATTAACGACATGTCTTCAACACGACTGACCACTGACCCACATTTTCATTTGCAGCTTTGGCATGGTAAGAATATTCAAAGCACATACTAAGATATATTGCAAGCATCTGACCATTATTCTCCTTTAGTTGGTCGAGCAGCTCACCCGGATGCTCCTGAGCAGAAACTTGCAGGAATTCCCGTTTATGCGCCTTCAGCAATCAGCGCTCGTGGCGGTAAATTTCGCAATCTTCCCGGCAAACCTGGCTACGTTACAGTGAGTTTCTCCAATTGTATTACATGAGCAACGACTGACATGCTATCAATTAAGCCCATTGCGGTCGACGATCCTTGGGTCATCATCAATCAGTTCAAACACGCTGCTATCAACGCCAAAAAAAGCTGGCTTTGATGGTGTAGAACGTGCGTATTAATTAATCTTCGTATTTTCAAGTGATTTAACTAATTTTATTTTTTATAGTCCACGGAGCCAATGGATACATTGTCACCCAGTTCCTCGATAACACCTCCAATCATCGCACAGATCAATGGGGAGGCAGCGTCGAAAATCGGTCTCGGTTCGGTTTGGAAGTTTTGAAGGTCCTTGTAGAGGTCTTTGGTCGCGATGTTGCTATCAAGCTCAGTCCTGCAGGCGGTTACAATGATGTTGGGTATGTTCCTCTGTTTTTCATCACTGTGACTATTTCTCACCGTTCGTTTCTCACAGGATGCCCCTCAAAGACACCCTGGATACCTATTCTTACTTCATCACCGAAGCAGACAAGCTGAACCTCTCGTATATCGTTCTGGTCCGATACTCTAAAGCGTTTGATGCTGAATACGACGGTAAGCCTCCTCACACCTACTGTACCGTCAAATCTCAAAAACTCATTCATCACTAGGCGTTCCTCGCGCAACAAAGCATGACGTGCTCGAGTCGTATCGCCCTTACATCAAGAACGCGAAAGTCTTCCTTAATGCCGGCGTCACGGCGGAGGAGGGCGAGGAGCTCGTTGCGGCTGGAAAGATCGACGGCATATTCATTGGGTTCAATTGGATTACACACCCCGATCTGGTGAAGCGGGTTCTCCATGGGAAGGCGCTGGATAACGTTCCCAATATTCAGCTCACGCAGAGGAACAAGAGCGAGGAAGATTGGTATACAGGGTATACTGACTATCCTGCCGCTGTCTACTAGAGCTATTACTAACCAAGGGATTTGCGTATGGGCTATGAATATGTTTTAAATTTGGTGTTAGAAGGAACGCACCTGCATCTTAGTTCGAACTTAATTATTTAAAACAATTGCCGATCTTATATCGAGTTATAGCAGGAAATGTGTGCACAGGAAGTTGCTTGACTGAAGTATGCGTCCATGAGAGTAGATCAGTTATAGATTCATTGTTAATGGAAGTAGTATGGTACATTATACACATGATTCCATGGAGAGGACAAATTGGCCCTCGCGCATTGGCTAGTGACGCCTTACCTTCTTCCTCCGCTCTTCATCCATGTTCTTGGTGATAGATACAAATAATTCTTCCGCCTTCTTCACCGCTGCCTCCAAATCCTTCGGCTCGATGGATCCATCTCGGTGAACAGGTAGGCCCTCCCTCTTCATAACATTTCTAATCTGCACGTTCAGGAACTCCTCAAGATATATGATATCTTCGAGCTCCTTTTCGTTTCGCTTCATGTCGTCCTCGGAAAACAAAACAGGACAGACTGGGTAGTCTTTGTGGGCCGGAATGTAATCCCCGTACGCGGCGCTGATTGACATCAAACATTGTTCGAGAAGAGGGAGGCCATCACACCAAGAGTGAGAGGAGTAGTAGATAGCGCTTCGTAAATGTCCCAACGGGAGAAGCCGCAGTACGACGTAAAATCGAGGTTGCAGTTGGCGGACAAGTTTGAAAAACGCATGCGAGGGCCAAACGTGCCTGAACTCTTCACGAGCCTTCTCTTTCTCCTCGGCCTCGAGCTCTCCGAAGTTATCTGGTAAAACAGGCTGTTGGAGCTCACCAGGCAAAATGTTAACATACTTCAAATTTGGAGCATCGATGTCGAGAAAGTTGGGTAGTTCAGTTTGAAAGAGCGGACGGACGGCCGCACCCTGCCAGTCGATAATCGAAGTCACTGACATGGAATCATCCTCGCTTACGAATATATTGGCAGCATGCAAGTCGGGATGTGAAAGAGTAGGCGCGCAGTAATCAGGGGCAGGAAGAACCGCTGGAGCGAGAGAGAGCCATTTTTTTAGCAATGATATATGATGTTCCGCGCTATGGTGAGCTCCAAGTTGATTTTGGGCGCTTGGGGAGTTGGAATACGTCTGTATCCACTCAATTTCACAATCCGTGGCAGCCTTGATGTAGGAGTAGATGTCCTCCCCTGTGCATTGCGTTAACAAAAGCTGCTGAAAGGGGTATAGCAGATCTCACATGGCCCACGATCAATCGACATATGAGCCCGTTCGCCTCGATAAAAACATTGCTCCACGCTCGGGCCAATTCGAAATCGCTCAAACAAATCGTCGCCTTCAGCATAAAGGGGCCTCGCTTGAAGGTGAGGAGCGACATCCTCCTTATAATAAATGCTACCGTACTGCGAGAATGGGATGGAGGCCAGGCTACTCAACAGCTGGGCAATATCGGAGACGTAGAGGGAGGAATCCGAGACGGTGTCCAGCCGGTCCTCAAGCGCAGGGCCTTCGCATTTTTCCATGATGATGTATTCGCAGCCAACGTTATTATCTGAGGAAGCATCCCAGGCGAGCACTTTCGGAACGGGGGCACCAAGACGAGATCGAACAAAGTCCATCGTTGCCACCTCACTGCGGGTAAGGAGACTCCTCGGTCCAGCATTACTGAATGGAATACGTGCGATCACATCTTTGCCGTTCGAGAGACCGAGGCGAAAGACGCGGTTGAAAGTCCCTGAAAAGAATTGGATATACTAGTCGCAGGCAAAATTATCCGAATTACCTTCTCCTATCACTTGAATCTCGTTACATTCGGAGGTTCCAGAGGCTTTCGCAGCAGCAGCTCCAAGAGCTTCTATGTCAAAATCGAGGCGTCTTAAAGACATTTCTGCCAGATGATCAACACCTTTTGAGGGGAAAAATCTCGGCCAAATAGTAACTTACGAGTCTCATTGTTATACAGCCAACGTCTTGTCGTAACCATACACTCGGCAAAGTCAGGATTCGAGCCTGCACTAGTATCCGAGGTGAAGCGGGTTTGAAAAAATTTCTTTGTTTGTAGAAGAGGTAGCCGGCGAAGCATGGTTGCAAGAGCCCCGTCCGATTCTTAGACCGTGAAGATTTATGCATTAGAGAACGAATTTGTATGCGAGCAAAGCGCTGGTGGAGCGCTGGTGGAGCGCTTGATACATCCGAGTCAGGGGTTATTCTCACGGGTGACAAAAGCTTTCGAAGCAAACACGGACAAATGTCTTTTGCGGGTCACGTGAAATAAGGATTAGAATTAGAATAAATTTTGGCTGACTACATTACATAAGTAATTCAGGTGACTAAAGCTACCTCGCCAGCGCGTCGTTGGAAGTTTGGATCAGTGAATCGTGATTCAGTCACTGCAGTCTGCAGCACAGTATGCCTCTACGTAATGTCTTGAGGCAGAAGATTCACTAAAGTAGCTTCAAGCTGCCCGGCGCGAATTCCGCAGATGGTGGAAAACACACGCACGCGGTACGCTCAAAGCGGGAATAGAATATGAATAGCAAAGACCTTTAAGAGCCAGTTAGGATGTAGAAAAATAGTGACTGTAGCCTATGGGATGAAAAAGTACATGTCATTAAACAAAATGTCCAAATAATAATAATAGATGGATGAATACGATTAGGAAACGATAGTTCCAAACCGAAGCTAACCGTTAACAACCTCGAGCCATCACCATGCGTTGAGTCTTAAAACTGTGGCAAAATGAGGTGCAGCTTCATGTACAAGGAACGAAAGAATCACACACCCTGACTTGATATGAACCGTCCGCCTTGGTAAGGTAACGGACCCATTTTATACTCTGGTAGTTGCTCTTCTCGAAGACCTTCAGGAAACGTACAATCAACCCCGATGCCGTAAACATGAGTACTTGGAAGTCGACGTCGATAGGAGGCCTTGCCCAGACTTGACGTGTCGTGGTGCTGGTCAGTGCCGCTGTCGCCGTCAGGGTGCACTCCTGGCCTCCTTGCAGTCTCGCGATCCTATACAGAGTTCAAAATCCCCTGAAAAGAATTATGAAAATAAAAGTAATCCTCACTTCCACACAATAACGTTTTCTGCAGGCGAATATTTTGCTTTCCCTGTTGCAACTTTACAGTCCGCCGACGTGGCATTCAGGGGGGTGGGTATCCGGAGCACAATATTGGTCGCTGAGAGTTTGTTATTGAAGTTGGTCTTAAGGGTTATCGTATATTGTACTTGTGTTGTTCCAACTTCAGTTACCGAAGGGATGACACGTAAGGGCAATTTGACATTGGAAGTTGATCGATATCTGAGGGAAGATGAGCGATGAGAAAGAGTCCACGTCTCACTACACACCGCATGAGTTCAAACTCGCCATCCGGTGGGATGAAGCTGATCGTTCGGGTGGCATCGAAATCGTTGAGTCGGACGCATTGATGGAATCGACAATCATCCAGTTCGACAGCGTCGCTAATGCCGCCTTTCTCATTTTTGTCGATGACGAGTTTGTCGTTTAGCCCAAACTTGCATTCTGGCGTTCCGGACAGATAAGCTCGCATTTGAATGTGCCCGTCGACATCCGCCCGAAGGACATTGCCTGATGAAGATCAATAGTGATCCATGCGGACAAGAATAACGCAGAAGCATACCTTTCGCGCTCATACTCAGGTTCACAGTCTCTATCACATCGACAAAGGCCTCATTCTTCTTGTACTTGACATCAGCACGACGCCAACTCGTTGCCCCAGTTGCCTGACTTGTAATCTTCGAAGATTCCTCCTGAAATTTCTGATTTAACCAAGAATCGGTATAAAGAGAGATAACGCCACGTACGGGGATTATTGCTGTTGATACTATGCTTTCTGTTGTAATGTACGACTTGAGCGTATCGATTTCACTATTCTGAGGGTAACCAAAGTCGTTGATTTCTGTCATGAACACGATGTCAGCAATGCTGTGCCAGAGCTTGAGCCAAAACCACGCACCATCGATAAGTTCGTATATAACGACAAAGTTATTCTTCACCGACTCCTCATCAATCTTTCCAAAGTATGCTTTGCATATATTGATGAAACGATAGCAGAACTCGAACACGAGGGCGGCATTTGCGTTTGTTCTGAGGTCCAGTCAGGCTATCACCGAGCCATAAGAGACTGAGGTGCTTACTTCGTAACCGCGACAACATACAAGTTGTTTATCCTGACGTGAAAGAAACTCGTCGAACCCAAAGTGATGATAGGGGACCGTACATCGCTGTTCGACACGACTTGTATCCGGAATACGTCGGCTATCGATCGTCTGTGTATAGCATCCCATATGAGCTATTAATTTCTTGTTACATAGGTGATAGACCACACTTGAAGTCAGTTCGATAGAGTCTCGATATTAAAACCTGGCACATGAAATGAGCATAGTGCCATCTTAAGGTATTAACAACGCCTACCTCTCCCTTCTGATTGAAGATAAAGAAAGCCTAATATTGTGATGGTACTTAGTCCAATGCGTGGATGAATATAGCGTCACTTACAGATATCATGTTGACCCAAGATACGCGTCGTGCAAGGCAATGGGCGTTGAACTTGCTCTGCGGAATTCAATTTAAGATCGTGTGAACCTCAGTTTGACGTCACGTGAGTTGACAATTACAGCAATAGGAGATCATGATGTTGAAACTTGACGGAAATGATTCACAAAACTGAACACTCTCGTATGAGTCGTATCATCAGAATGTCTGATCCCGCACCAACGACGCCAATAAAAGGTTCTCCTCGCATAGTAGACAACACCGCAGTTGAGACCTCGCCCCATGCATCATGGCTCAAGCTGTCATGGGTACATGGTTCCACGAAATTTCGTTCAACACGATGGCCGAACAGATACTTCCCCAAATTCCTAATATCAACGTCGATGCCACTAAGAAAGCCCTCGAAGCAGCTCATCATCTCAGGAAAGCCGGCTGGGCAGCCTTTCCCCAGACGCCTGCTGATGACCCGGACCCCGATATATCCGTTTTTAAAGCTTTGGAAACTGTTCACAAACAGATAGCCGACTGTGCACAATTCGTCCAATCCACGCCAAGGCCTAATCCCACTCTGGGTTATGTCGTGTCCGGGAATAAGGCTCTTACTCACAGCGCTTCTGAGCGTTTGCCTAACACCAGTCGGCCAGATGGCTACGGCCATCTTCAGCCTGACCAAGCAATTTCTTTGCACAAAATCGCCTCAAGACCGCACAAACAACGGCACAATTGGTTTGACATTGCTTATGCAGACGAATATGAAAAAAAAGATGGCCCGCAAGAACGGGACGATGTGCGTTCTCTCCACTCCGATAATCTCTTTCTATTCTTATTCCAGCTCACGATTATTCGTAGAATGTTGAAAAAGTACTCTGGAGTATGCAACACATCATGCGCATCGATGCTCGCCGCCGCTTTACTTTCGGACTGACGATTGAGAATACAACAATACGTGTTTGGTTCGCTAATCGTCAAAGTGTAATGGTTTCGGAGCCCTTTGATTTCATGAAGGTTAGCAGGTTTTTTTTCTTTTATCACTCGCACGCTCAACGCATCACATCTAGGATCAAGACAAATTCATACATCTAGTGCTTTCGTTGACGTTTGCCTCCATCGTTGAATTGGGCTGGGATCCAAGCATGGCACTGTGGTTTGACAAAGACACAGACAAGTGGGGCTACGATATCAAAGTCTTTCATCACGACGGAACGGAGCCAACGCGTTATCGTACCGACAAAATTCTTTCCGGCTTCGCAGCTGATGCACTGCGTGGACGTGGTACTCGAGTCTTTGAAGCCTACCAAATCGATGAACATGGCACTAAGATCGGCCCTAACGTCGCTATCAAAGATGTCTGGATTGACAGTAGTCGCACTGCGGAAGCAGACATTCTTAAAGCCATTTTAAAGGACGCAACCCCCGAAGAGAAGGAGCATTTTCTCACCATCCTTGTGTGGGGAAACGTGCTCATTGACGGACGTGAAGACCATACTGAAGATGTTATGATGCGAGGAATGAAGGTGGACTATGAGAATCGACGTGTCTGCATCGGGTCAAAATACATTCCAATACGACAATATACCCTGGGCCAGAAAGCTGATAGTCAACAACTGTCCGCTGGCACTAGCTGTGGAATCGGACTACCCCCCAGCGCCAACAGATTGCCGCTCGACCTCATCGAATTTCATCAGTTCCATGCTAAACGACATCAACGCATCGTGTTCAAGGAGATCGGAACGACTGTTTACAATCTGAAGTCCATGAGAAGTGTTTTCAGTGCGGCGCGGGACGTCTCCAAAGGTCAGTACATGTAAATCCTCTCGTCACATACTTCCACTGAGTTTTTCGTAATCTCAGCACTCGAGATTATGTTCAAAAATGGTTCATATGTTCATCGCGATGTTAGCCCAGGAAATATCTTGATAGTTGACGGTAAAGCAAGGCTGGCTGACTTGGAATATGCGAAGGTTATGGGGTCTGATGGCCAGCATGACGTTCGGACCGTACGGTTTTCATTTACTTTCTCTCTCGGTTACATACTGATTCATCGCAGGGGACCGTTAACTTCATGGCGGTGGAAGTGTCAAAGCCAGGCTACTTATTTCCCACCACCAACTTCTTGCCCAAGCACCAACTAGTTTCCTTCGTACATAATCCTCTTCATGACCTGGAGTCTGTCTGGTGGATTGTTATATGGTGCTTATTCTGGAATGCAATCGACAAGACACCCAACGATTCTGCCTTCCCTCAATCAGAAGATCAGATCAAGGACCAGTTGATGAAAGCAGCGAAGATATTCAGCTCAGATCAATACTTCACCTTCGCGATCAAAACGATTTTCCTCAAACATTGTATAGACCTCATGGATGTCCAGGATCTCTTTGCGACCCATGCGGAAAATGCGAGGCAGACTTTAGTAGACGCCTTCTCCGATGCCGAGGCTATGTTGCCAAACGACATCGACGTCAGAGTGTTCGCTGATATTCATGAAAGCTTCGCTCAGCCTTTCATATCCGCAATGGAGAACTGCGAGGATTACCGTCTTCGTTCGGGATTAGAGGTTTATGACAACTATAGACTGGGCCACAAGCGAAAAAGAGCTGAGGAAGATGAGGAGGAAGACGACAATCGTGCACTGCTATAGAAGCCTTGCCATTCACCATCTTTGTCCTGTCTTGTTGCGCTTTTGTGACATTTTTTTCTTATGATATTGGTAACTTGAATCATATAATCCTTGGTTGATATGAATAGTACCCGTCCTGATTCTGTTATAAGTACTATAGTGGCAGATAGTGGCCTTGAATCTCGTTCCGCTCTAGTCCAAGACTGACTTCAGCCCTCTAGGCGAGGTGACTTAAGCTCAGCTTGAGGTGGTTGCTGTTCGGCCAATAACTTCAAGACACGAGGTATAAGGCCCTGCAGATGTCGGGTTGAACTCGCCCACACCAATAAATTGACATTTCAAAAAGAACATGCTTGTCAGGACACAGTCAAGAATCTTACAGTGAACTTGGCTGAGCGAATGATAGTATAGTAAACGAGTCACTGTGAATTACACATAAATCACCTCCTTTCCCCACTTGTCTTGGCGCTTCTGAGAATACACAATTCATCAGCAGATTGAATGTCCTAAGTAAGGGTGAAAAAAACTTACAATGCTCTTGGGCTTGACGACATCATCAAGTGAGATTTTGCCTTCCTTCATGGCCTTCTCACAATCCGTGGCGAAGGAGAGTGCTTGCTGAATCTGTAAATCCCGAATGTTTGAGGATGCAGATTTCTCCCAGAACCTCATGACCTTTGGAAGCAACATGCGGATACGCATAACCAGGGGAAGCATGTCTTTCAATTTTTTCCCCTCAGGTTGAAACCAGTAGGCCTCGAGAGCCACTTTGAAGAAAATAAGAACACTCTCTTCGTCCATCGGATAGCTTTCTGCTGCTTGTATGTAATATTTTGCAGACTCTGCAAATTCAGTATTGGCGTCTTCGGCATTATCTGCTGCGAGACCAAGTTGCATATGATACCAACCCAAGATGCTAGAGGTCCAAGGTAAGAATTTTTAACCAAGGACTCCTGAAAAACATAACGAACGATAAAGCTTCTCCTTTGGGGTACATCCAGAAGGAAGCCAGAAACCCCACGTCGAATTGATCATCTGGATTGGGAAGGTTGGCCTCAGTTTCAGCGATAAGGTCGCGGCTCAGGTCGGCCACTTCCTCCATAGTGAAAGGAAGATCATTCATCTTGCTGGCGAGGCACTAAATAGAGACATCAGGGGAACGGCGGTTTTAAGATGTATAGGAATGAACGAACTTCGTACATTGCCGACAAACGCAAGCGCTTTGCCCCTCGTACGAAAGTTTTTTCAAAAATGACGCCACGATCTTCAACAGAAACATTTTGCCACACCTGACGACCCCAATCGAGGACGTCAATGGCACGGGAGTAGTATTCCATGGCGACAAGGCGTCTGCCGGTAGAAGCTGCCAGGAAGCCGCACATCAACCAGGCCCTAAATTGAAGTTGTCGATGCTATTCCCTGAAATGAAGAACAGGAGAACTGACCGAACAGTCGTTGCTAATGCATTACGGACAGGATCCCAGCCTTCACGCTTGAGACGTTGAAGAGCCTCTTGCTTTACGGTTTTGGCTCCTCCATGAACCCAGGCCTTGAAAACTTCTGCTTCGAATATCACTAGGTAAATGTGGTGAGTACTCCCCAGTATGCAACCGAGATTTAGGGTAATACCTTGTTTATTGTACCGATCAATCCAATCGGTAGAATCAAAATTAAATGCTCGAGGGTCTCGCATCAAGCCGTTTGTTAGGTCGACGAGCGCCTATTTGTATTGATATTGAGGGAAGTCACTTAGAAGAAGGAGAGTCGAAGCCTACATCCGGTTTTCCCATCCAAGCCATCTGTCCGTTGACAAGCTTATTTTCTAACGTCTTCATTGTGTCCACTCCTTTCTTGAATTCCTGCCAGAAAAGAAATTTCTTTAGAATTCAAGCAAGATTGTGGTACATTATTTAGACGGCTCACCCGGTGGGCTTGCATGATTACAAAACCCTACAAGAAAGCCAGCGAAATCAGATGACGCACAAGTTGGCCGGAAAAAGAGGTCACAAACTTACACTGGATATTTCTTTGGCATCGACGAGCTCCTGTTCCAATGCTATAGCTTTGTTCCAAGGCATCTCATCCATTTTGCCGTACATCATTTGCCCTTGATCGACAGGTGTATTTGATGCCCTTTCGGCCTTTCGCAAGCCTTCCGTGAATTGAACTCTGAGCTTCTTATCTGTCTCTGTTGACTGGCTTTCGGAAGGAAGACATGCCAGTGCAGTCGTCCACGCATTGACACTTTTGGTCCACAAAGAAAGCCTCTAATAGACCGTAATGCGCGTGAGCAATAAATATGTATATGAAAGCAAAACCTTAGCGCACAAAAGTAGCAGTTCCGAGCCTTGACCAAGCTTTAGCATATTTAGGATCAAGTTCTGTCGCCTATTGGTGGTCACAACCATGACAATCAGAAATAAGGAAGGGTTTGCAATAATATATCAAACCAACCTTTTTGGCATCTGCAGCCGCGTCCAAGAATCTGACAAGGCATTTACAGACCATGAGTCAAACATTCTCGTTGATATATTGAGGTAAGTTCGGAGGCTCACTCTTTCAAACCCAAGCTGCTGGCTGCGCGGTTGGCGTAGTAGATCGCATTTGTAGGGTCTTCTTTGATTGCATCAGTGTACTTGCGATAAGCTGCTTGATATTGGCCTTTCTGATGAAATTCATTGCCTTGGGCTTTCAAACGCTCTGCATTCTGGTTACAAGACTTCGTGCTAGATGACATTGCGTTGCGGTGGGTCTGTTCAGAATACAGATCAGATAAAACACGAGTGCAACTTTGGCAAATTCACATACGGCTGTGGTCAAATGTGACGGGCTGTTGTATCTCCGAAAGTTTGAGACTTGTCGCGTACCGAACGGCTGGAAGTGAGATGTTATAAAAAATTACACAAGAGTGCTTGATACTACTTGCGTGGTGGGATGAAAGAAAAGAGTTCAGGGTTCCTGTAGCGTTTCATAAGAGACTCGCCTGGTGGCAACTTCGAACATGAGATATTATGTAAATTGTACGTATGATATATATTTCTGCAGGCAGGCGATTTTGAGAGGCAACGTCATTTTCTCGCTTCTGCCTCTCTAAGTATTGCAGCTGGAAAGGTTCCAAAACACTCTAAGCACAGCGAAAAAAAAAATCACTAAACATTGCGCCAGAACTATGGACGATGGATCAGAAAAACCAGAAAGTGCTCTGGCTGAGCCATCGGCCCGCCCGCCCCACAGTGTGCGTACCGTCCAAAGACGCCCACAGGATTGCAAACAAACAGCTCTGTTTACACAATCATGACCTGATTTAAGCCTGACTGCTTGGTTCATTTTGCACACGAGATGTTTCGCTACTAGAGTCCACTTACGACAAGGCCCTGCGGGACGTTGACCTCGTATTGCAAAGCAAGTGTAACGGTTTCCTGCGAAGCCAACGATACCAGCCAACTGACCATACCATTCTTCCCAACCGCGGCTTGATCGACTCCCGGCTTATCAGTACCGTCCCACTTAGCTATAACACTCTTCGAGACCTGCACCGTCCATGTCTTTTGTTTTCCCCCTCCGCCTGATGCTTTACTCGAAAGAGACAAATTGTCGGTAAGGTCAAGGCCGGATTGAGCAGCTTAACCTCGATGCGCTCGTCCTGCGAGGCGGGCAGGGCGTCTGTGACTTTGAGGTTGTCAATGGTGCTGGATTTGCTGTTGAAGAGCGTGATGTGTTGTGTGAAGGATTCATTTCTGGTCTTGGTGTAGAAACCCGATTGAGCGGCTTTCTTTTCTCGGGGATGATATGTCACGCGGATAGAGGGATCAAGTCTTAACATTGTAGGTGTTTAGCATGGCAGTCAAGCATTTAATCGATGAAAGCAGAAAAACTTACCCCAGAGGACAGTCGAACACTTCCTGAGGGCTGACAGAAGGAATAGACGTCGTAGCGATGAAGCTTCCGTCGAGGTAGACACTTGCAGAGCCCGGAATAAAGGTATACTCTGATTTGTTCTTGATTTTTGCCTGCACATATAAACGTTAGTAACTGAGGTTACGTCCATAAAACTTACTTGCCTTCAAATGGACTCTAGCATCCACCTTCGGAATGGTATACCACAGTAGAGATGCATCTAGTTCGAGCTTTGCAATAGTGACATTGTGTTTTCGGGCGTCGCTGGGCACGTTGATGTAGCCTGGGATGCGGAACGTAGCCGCGATGCTGCCTTTATTCGATAGGGTGACAGTTTGGTGATGCATTGCTCGGCTGGTCGGAGAACGGTAGGCCCGAGGTGGAGACCTGCTCATGCGCCTTCGAGCTGGAGGCCAGCTACGAGACCTGCTACGAGACCTGCTATGCTCTCGTGGTTGCATGATAATGACAGGTGGTGGAGCACTTGGATGTGAAATCGGCACTGTCGGCATAGGTGTGGAAATAGTGAGGTTCCATGGCCAGAGTTTTGGGGCGGAGACTCCAAATGTCGGGGTGGCTGTCTCCAGTGTCAGAGGAACGCCTTCCCAAGACTGCGGGTACAATTAAGTCGTTACCGTAGCGAGTCAGGGTAAGAATACATACCTCGCCTGTGTTCTGAGCAATAGCAGCTTTGTAAACAATTGTTATGTTCTTTCCTTGCTCTGCGCATCAACTCGAATGTCATAGCTAGGTGTCCAGTCAGCGTTCAGGACCACTGGTAATAGTGCCTATTAGCGAGAGTATCATGGAAGCAACCTTTTAGCCTCACCATATTTGACCAGTATCGTTACTTCGTCGACTTCTCCATGGACATTTATAGCTGCCTGCCATGTCGGAGAATTATTTTCCTGCAAGCTGTCTCTTTCCATCTCAATTTCCTGCTCAATTTCTGAGAGTTCTTTCTCGAGATCGAGAACTTGACTGTCTAGCTTGCGAGCAATGTTGCTGTAGCCGTCTAGCATGGCTTCCAGGTTGGAAATGTCGACTTCGTTGGCTTTTACTGTTCCTAGGTACGAGTCCAGAGTTGCGCGAGCCTCCTTGGCGCTCGCCAACGCCTTTCTCGTCTCTTCACGTTTTCGTTTGAGTGGATTATCGGCATGGGTGTATCCAAGATGGGCGGAATCCGAGTCGGGCACCGTCGAGATAATAACGTCGTGGATGGAAGCATTTCCTCGACCTTCAACTCTACTCGAGTATAGAATAAATCAGCACCTTTTCATAGATTGCATAAGAAGGTTTCTTCACCTGATAGAATCTTCTTGAAGTTTGAAAGGAAGTCCTATAATTGTGACTTGATTCTGTCCTTGCTTGATGGCGAATTTGAACAGGCGAGTGATCTCTGCGCGTCCCGTGTACAAGCTGACATCGGTGATTTTGCTGTCTTGAGAAGATACCAACGAAACGACGTTGGGCGCTGTATTTGAGGCCTCATCCATATTTCCAGTGGTGTCAGGTCAAGTCACTGCAAGCAGATTGCGAGGCGCGTCAAGGGAGGAAGAAGGTCGACAAAACAATTGTCGACAGTTCAGGGTATAAATACCCACATCAGAAGACATTTCATTCCTATCACAGCCAGAACAAACGAAGGAGGTTGGTTACTCATGATAAGAATCAGGGCTAGCTTCAAGTACACCAACAACGACTGGTCACTAGTCTTAGAACTGTTGGCAAGGCCTATGTACCCGTGGGAATTGAGTAAAGGTACGGCCAAACACAACCAAGCGCGTCCGGTTCGCGTGCTCTGTTTGTTTCCCACGATTACGACGAGACGCCTTGTACTCCTCATCTCCGCCGTCCACTAAGTCATAAATGCCGACATCTGCACGCAAGAGCAGTGTCGGTGGCGCTCGAAGAGGGCCGCAGAAGGCTCACATTCCATATCGAGGAGACAACCCAGAAGTGGGCAAGAAGACTGGGATCGCAGTGCAACATGTGGAACGCAAATCCGACGGATTCGAACCTTTCGAGGAACTCTTACAACAGGCAGATGGACGTACACCCCCGCGGCCGAAAGGGCGGAAGAAAAGCCTTGCGGCGATGGACCGCTATCAGGATGATTACGACGACGAGGATGGAGAGATGTCCATGCAGCTCGACAGTGGGTCTCGCAGTTTACTCTTACTTTATCCTGTTCATTAACAAATGTTATACCGTGATTTAGGTCCTGTCCAGCATTTAGCTAATATGCGTCCACCTACTACACCAACCACTGCTGGCCGGAGTCGATCTTCTATTCGTCCTGTGGCACGCACGTCCGACGTCGACTTCGATAAGATTCCTTCGCCCCGACCCCTCAATTCCACCCAACGAGCCAGAAGAAATGCTGGTCCCGGACCATCCAGCCTCTCGAAATCAACACGAGTCCGTGAACCCGAACCTGACTCGGACTCCCCAAACGAAGACGCTGGGGATTATTATGACAACGACATGGATGGTGGCTTCGATGATTACGGGCCACAGGAAACTCCAACTCAGGCCTCTATAAAGCCCACCAGCTTTAGTAGAATAGAGGAAGAAGACGAGGAGGAGGAGGAGGAGGTAGAAGGGGAGGAGGAGGAGGAGGAGGAGCCACCGCAAGAAGCCCGTTCGAAGCACAAGCAACATAAGGACAAGAACAAGGCTCCAAGAGAAGAGTCACAGGAGCAAGAAGAGGAAGTTGAGGACGAGATTGCTCAAGGGCTGGAAGACATTGGAATAGGCCCAGACAGCGACGAAGAGGAGGATGACCAGGAGCCCGAGCCACCTGTGAAGAAGGCCAAGGTTGTACCAGAAAAGAAACCGGCTCGTAAAACAGAAAGTAGGGGGAAGAAGGAAAACCGACGTGCGTTCGTTGTCATACGAGTATTCTTTCCGACTCATCCCTAAATTATCTTCTCTAGCAATAAGGGAAGGCGTCAGGAAGAGCAAACGAGAGCACTACGCGCCCCTGGACTGGTGGCGCGGCGAAAAACTAGTTTATGGACGAAACAACAATTCTTCGGGACCTATTCTCGTGCCTCAGATCAAGGAAATCGTTCGAATACCAAAAGATCAAACACTACCACTACGAGCCAAGCGGAAACGAAGCTCCACTCGTCCACGGAGCAAGAGCAGAGGCATTGAAGCGGACGAAGACGTTATCCCGCCAGCCCTTCCCGTCGTCAATCCTGAAGAAGGCTGGGACGACGACACGGTGGCTATATGCACAGTCCTTAAGTTTACCACGAAAGAAGAGGTGGAACGACGTACGAAATTTTCTATTGTCTTTCTTCTTGCGTTGTTCTGAACATATATGCGTCTTCCTTTTGCAGGCATCGCGTGGACCGCGAAAATGGTCGAGCCCCGACTGGCGTCCAATCATAATTGGTCGTTTGACAAGATTTTCGGAGATGACGATTTTATTGCCGCTGGGCAGTTGATCATACCACCGCGAGGTCGTAAACCGAGTAAAGCGGCCAAAGATAACACATATGTGAGCATTTCTCCATTGGCCTTGATGGAAGTTGAATCTGACACTACTGCAACTAGGTCTTCTATGTAATCGAAGGCGCCGTGAATTTCAAAATTCATGAAACGTCCATGATCCTTGCTACAGGAGGCATGTTCATGGTTCCTCGAGGCAAGTCGCACAAATTTCTTTCTTCTCTTGCCCTGAAAAGAACTGTATAACTAATTTAAATGCACATCCTATCTTATTCAGGCAATAACTACCTAATCGAAAACATATCAAACCGGGACGCCAAGCTCTTCTTCACCCAGGCGCGCAAGGTGGAGATGAACGACGAAGAGCAGGCTGCGAAGGCGCTGCACGTAGCGGAGACGCAAAAGCGGAAGTCGCTTGTGCGATCGTCGTCTGCAGGAGCACCGACGAGCGCCAAGGCTGCACCGACGTCCAACGGCCGTGCAGCGTCGCTCGCAGTATTTCCTTCCACGCGGAATACGTGATGCGGGCTGGGCCGCAGAGAGGGGTTCTCTTCACCCTTTTATGAGTATTGGACGCCCTTGTATTCACAACCTTGGCTGGATGTACGTCGAGCATCTCTAAGTCTCTGGGTCTTTGCCATGTTCGTTGCTCAGCTGGATTGCTTTGTATCTTTATTTCGTTAGTTTTTCATCATTTTCTATTTCTATTCGCTTTGGTTACCTGACATTGTATTTTATCTTCATCGAGTTTGCAATTATATATGCTTCATGGCATAGCTGTGACTTTCCTGAGCAGCCGATATCTAACGGCGTAATAGAATGCGGGATATTACTTCCGTCCGAGTTTTATATGATCGTCTTAAACCTTTCGAGCGACGACGCTCGCAGCAGCAGTACCGTTCTAAATACATCGTCAACTTCGAGCGTGCATGCGCACGAACCAGAAGATGACCCGAAAGGTAGTGATATAGATGATTTGGGGGAACGTCGACGGTTGAAGCTAATATCGGTGTCTCCACGGAACATACAGACGAGGTTAGAAACCCGCCCCGTCCTAAACGCCTGAGATAATTGAAACACAAATAGCTTCCGGCACAGAGAACTGAGAAAAGAACGTCAGCTGTAATAGATCAAGGACTGCAGATTGAACTGACATTAAATTTATAATCAAAATGTAAAAGTGATTCTGCAAGTATCGGAAGCCATGGCTTCTCTTAACGGGAATGGCAGATCTAAGAGGCCGCGCTGATCACGCCGGATCCTAGACACCAATCATCGTCCCATAAGGCAGCTACCTGTCCAGGAGTTACGGCGTGTTGGGGTTGATCGCACGCGATATTCAATTCATTATCCTTAGTCCTGCAGGACATTAGCCCGCAGAGAAACGCAACGAACAGATGACGCCCACCTCCGAACTGTACAAGGAACGGGGTCCATACGATATCGATGCATGAGATACAAACGACAACCTTCTGGAAGGTCAATCCCTGCAGGTGAAGCGTCTCGCCATATCCACGTAAAATCCGTTACGTGGAGGACGCGGCTGAAAAGAGATTCATGGGTACTATAAAATAATTAATATAGGCGCCGCTTTGAATCACCAGGTCGCTTACCTTCCGGGAACGAGGTATATCGTGTTGCTCTCGATGTCTTTGGCAGCGACAAACATCTTCTCAGGCATGCCTGGTACACGAGCATTCTGTCCAATTGTGAAGTTCCAAAGTCCGGAGTGTTCTCCGACAACCTTTCCCGTCAACTTGTTGAGAATCGGCCCAGAATTCGGTGGAATGTAAGCAGCTACGGGAAACTGTTAGCAAGAATTTCCTTTTGTTTTAAATCGCCAACATACAGAGGAAGTTATTGAACTTCGTCTTTTCACCCACAAAACAAATTCCAACGCTATCGGGACGTTCTGCCGTAGATAGTCCATGCTGTTTTGCCAGCTGTCGAACTTCCGGTTTTGTAAGGTGCCCAATGGGAAAGAGCGCACGTTGAAGACCCGTCTCTGAGATGGCAGACAGAAAGTATGTCTGATCCTTGTGGCGATCGACTGGGCGAAGTAGCTTAGGACGAGGACCCGTTATGGAATTTGACCACGATTTTGTCGCGTAATGGCCTGTAAAATATTGAGTCAGAGATTGTAAGAGAAAAGGTAACGTGTAATATACCAGTAGCGAACCACGCGTTCTTGTAGCTTTCAGAATTCTGGGGTAGCCTTTCCAGTAATGCGCCGAATTTGATTTCTCTGACCGGATAAGCACGGCAGGCCAAAATGTAGAAAGAGGAAGAACGAACTTATTGCACCAAACATCAGGATTCGGGCTAACACCGAACTCCCATTGCCGCAATGACGGTTCGAAAACACGGTTCCAATATTCTCGAGACAAATCAATCTAAATCCCTGTTCATCAGCAAGATTTAAAGGGCTCCAGCGGGTAACGCACGAGTTCACAGGGAAGGTCGAGCTTTCTGCAAACGAGTTGAACATCTTCCCAATCCTTCTCCCATTCGCATCCTTTGTCGGTGCCAGATTCGTCTCGGGTGTCCCAATTCCGCATATAGACAGCAGATAGATCATAGTCCTAGGTACTGTTAATTTAAACAAATGTCCAGGAGTAAAGAGAGCACCTACTTGTCGTGCCAGAAGCATGGCAGAAACTGACGAATCTACACCACCTGACATCCCAATGACGACTGCTACAAGTGAATTTCAAGGGTTAAGAGGTGGCTTCATTGACCACATACCTTTCTCTCCTTTCCTGGGCACATTTGTAGTCGACTCTGAAGCGAAGGCACGAGTGAAATAGCCATGTACCGCGCGACGAGCACAAGTTTTGGATAGTCTTTTCAGCTGGAACATACACGGTGAAAGGTAAAAACGCGTAAACACCAGCAAATATCTCCATTGTCAACTCACGCGAGGTCGCACTCAGGATTCTCGTCATAACCCGAACAGAGCGGGTTATGTGAATGAAATGTCGTCTGATAAGGGTACATATACCCTGAACTGTCAACAACTGTTTTTGCCACCTTCTTGAGGCACCTCGGAGTCTGCTTGCACTTGACCTGACGCCACTGGAAATATGGATCAGGCCTCAGATACAGCGCCCAACGTCATCTCGTTGGTATCTTCTCAAGACAGCAAAATCACCGATGTCAGCTTGTACACGGGACGCGCAGAGATCACTCGGCTGTTCAAATTCGCCATCAAGCAAGGACAGAACCAAGTCACAATTATAGGACTTCCTTTCAAACTTCAAGAAGATTCTGTCAGGTGAAAAAACCTTCTTATACAATCTACGAAAAGGTGCTGATTTATCACATACTCGAGCAGAGTTGAAGGTCGAGGAAATGCTTCCATCCATGACGTTATTATCTCCAGGACGGTGCCCAACTCGCATTCCGCCCATCTTAGATATACCCATGCCGATAATCCACTCAAACGAAAACGTGAAGAGACGAGAAAGGCATTGGCAAGCGCCAAGGAGGCTCGCGCGACTCTGGACTTGTACCTAGGAACAGTCAAAGCTAATGAAGTCGACATTTCCAACCTGGAAGCCATGCTAGACGGCTACAGCAACATTGCTCGCAAGCTAGACAGTCAAGTTCTCGATCTCGAGAAAGAACTCTCGGAAATTGAGCAGGAAATTGAGATGGAAGGAGACAGCTTGCAGGAAAATAATTCTCCGACATGGCAGGCAGCTATAAATGTCCATGGAGAAGTCGAAGAAGAGGTAACGATACTGGTCAAATACGGTGAGGCTAAAAGGTTGCTTTCATGATACCCTCACTAATAAGCACTACTATCAGTGGTCCTGAATGCTGACTGGACGCCTAGCTATGACATTCGAGTTGATGCGCAGAGCAAGGAAAAGAACATAACAATTGTTTACAAAGCTGCTATCGCTCAGAACACAGGCGAGGTACATATTCTTAGCCTGACTCGCTACGGTAACGACTTAATTGTACCCGCAGTCTTGGGAAGGCGTTCCTCTGACACTGGAGACAGCCACCCCGACATTTGGAGTCTGCGCCCCAAAACTATGGCCATGGAACCTCACTATTTCCACACCTATGCCGACGGTGGCGATTTCACATCCAAGTGCTCAACAACCTGTCATTATCATGCAACCACGAGAGCGTAGCAGGTCTCGTAGCAGGTCTCCAGCTCGAAGGCGCAGGAGCAGGTCTCCATCTCCAGCCTACCGTTCTCCGACCAGCCGAGCTATGCAACACCAGACCGTCACCCTATCGAATAAAGGCAGCATCGCGGCTACGTTCCGCGTCCCAGGTTACATCAACGTGCCCAGCGACGCCCGAAAACACAACGTCGCTATTGCGAAGCTCGAACTAGATGCATCTCTACTGTGGTATACCATTCCGAAGGCGGATGCTAGAGTCCATTTGAAGGCAAGTAAGTTTTATGAACGTCCCCTCAGTTACTAACGTTTATATGTGCAGGCAAAAATCAAGAACGAATCAGAGTATACTTTTATTCCGGGCTCTGCAAGTGTCTACCTCGACGGAAGCTTCGTCGCTACGACGTCTATTCCTTCTGTCAGCCCTCAGGAAGTGTTCGACTGTCCTCTGGGGTAAGTTCGTCGACTAAATGCTCGACTGCCATACTAAACACCTACAACGTTAAGACTCGATCCCTCTATCCGCGTAACGTACCATCCCCGAGAAAAGAAAGCCGCCCAATCGGGTTTCTACACCAAGACCAGAAATGAATCCTTCACACAACGCATCACGCTCTTCAACACCAAGTCCAGCACCATTAATAACCTCAAAGTCACAGACGCCTTGCCTGTCTCGCAGGACGAGCGCATCGAGGTTAAGTTGCTCAACCCCGCCTTGACCTTGACCCAGCTGAACAATTCGTCTTTTTCTACTTCCACCCTCAAGAATAAGGGGTCAAGCGGTGGGGGCAAGCAGAAGATGTCGGCAGTGCAGGTCTCGAAGAGTGTTACAGCTCAGTGGGACGGTACTGATGAGCCGGGAGTCGATCAAGCTGCGGTTGGGAAGAATGGTATGGTCAGTTGGCTGGTATCGTTGGCTTCGCAGGAAATCGTTACGCTTGCTTTGCATTACGAGGTTAACGTCCCGCAGGGCCTTGTCATTAGTGGACTCTAGTACGGAAGCATCTACTGTATTTGTATGTGGGATGAGCCCATCACGGCAGCGGGTCCCAATTCATGTCGTCCTGTTAACCACTCGGGTGATCTTGCCGTGAGGATAATGAACTTTCCTTGAAGGAAAACGAGAGCGGTTTGTTTGTTGTACTGCGGGTATCAATGTCAGAAAGAATCCTTCATTTCAATTGCTTGTCGTATATTAATTATATAGACATGAATTATGATACAGGAATATGGATACAACAGTTACATTGCTAATTCAAATTTAAAAAAGGACCTCAGGCTGTCCAGCGGCCCAACTTGGCAGCTGTTTAGTACACTGCGACGGGATAGTCGGTATACCCGGTACTCCAATTGTTCTCGCTCTTGTTCGTCTGCAAGTGTTTGATATCGGGGACATTGTCCAGTGCTTTCCCATGGAGAACGCGCTTCACCAGATCTGGGTGCGTGATCCAGTTGAATCCGATGAAGATGCCGTCAATCTTGCCAGCCGCTACGAGCTCCTCTCCCTCCTCGGCCGTGACCTCGGCATTGAGGAAGAGCTTCGCGTTCTTGATGTAGGGGCGGTAAGACTCGAGCACGTCATGCTTCGTTGAGCGAGGAACGCCTAGTGAATAATGAGTCTTTGAGATTGACGGTACAGTAGGTGTGGTGAGGCTTACCGTCGTATTCGGAATCAAACGCTTTAGAGTATCGGACCAGAACAATATACGAGAGGTTCAGCTTGTCTGCTTCTGTGATGAAGTAAGAATAGGTGTCCAGAGTGTCTTGGAGGGGCATCCTGGGAGGAAAAGGTCGGTGAGAAACAGCTGCATTAAAGGAAAATATAAGAACATACCCAACATCATTGTAAACCTCCTGCAGGACTGAGCTTGATGGCAACATCGCGACCAAAGACGTCTACGAGGACCTTCAAGACTTCCAAACCAAACCGAGAGCGATTCTCAACGCTGCCTCCCCATTGATCTGTGCGATGGTTGGAGGTGTTATCGAGGAACTGGGTGACAAGGTATCCATTGGCTCCGTGGACTATGAAAGTAAATTGAGTTGAGACGCTTCAAGATATCGAGATTAATACGTACGTTCTACACCGTCGAAGCCCGCCTTTTTAGCGTTAATAGCAGCGTGTTTAAACTGCTCGATAAGGACCCGAGGATCTTCGACCGCAGTGGGCTTAATTGATATTACGTCAGTCTTTGTTCGTCCAATATAACCGGAGAAACTTACTGTAACATAGCCAGGAGTGCCTGGAATATGGCGGAATTTACCGCCACGAGCGCTGATGGCTGAAGGTGCATAAACGGGAATTCCTGCAAGTTTCTGCTCAGGAGCATCTGGGTGAGCTACCGACCAACTGAATAAGGATGATGGTTAGATGACTGCGATGTATTCTAGGGGCTTTAGATTTCTTACCATGCCAAAGCTGTAAATGAATATGTGGGTCAGACATGCTGAACATGCGGTCCCAATCAAAATTAACTAACCTGAGCGTAGATGTTGCTTCCAGCATCATGAACAGCGTTAACGATGTCCTTCCAGCCAGCGACGTGTTTATCATCCCAGAGTCCAGGAGCATGAGGCCATTCGGTGCTACGGTGACAAGAAAATAAGTAAATATCCACGAAACAAATCAAACCTCGACGTACCCTTGACGCGAGATCAAAATGCCTTCCGATACAATCAGGCCTGCACCACCATTAGCGCGTTGGGCGTAGTACTCCTTCATGAGTTCAGTGGGGTAGGTGTTCTCAGCGCGATTCCTGGTGAGGGCAGACATGCCGATGCGGTTCTTCAAGGTGATGCTACCGATCTGAATAGGTTTGAAGAGAGCCTTTCCTGCCATTGCTGTCGATGGGATTTTGATTTACTGTTAAGAAATGAGGTTGAGACGAATGAGTCTTTGAAAAGTTGGAAGGGGACGTCGTGGTGCCCATTTCTCGACGAAAGTGTCTGCATTTATACCATACTGAATGAGCGCTGATGCATGATGTCTTGAGGAAGAATGATAATCAGCGTGGCCGACAAGAAAAAGTTTGTAAGGCGTTACATGAACACAGCTGTTTTTACACAACATAATCGCGTAAACCATATTACATACGCTACTTATGCACAGCCACAGCCACGGTTGTTGCGGGAGCGGTCAGTCAATAAGCCAAGTTCGTTCTTGAATTCGAAATTGAATGTGCAACAACTGTGCTTTGACTTGTCCTTGACAATTGCGCAAGCACGTTGTTTTTTTCAACGGTAAAACAACAATTTATGGGTGACTTCAAGCCGACATGTGTGGGAACCCATCCTTTGAATCCTACGTTTTTGGTCGAACGGCACCTCAGTCACCTTACTTATTGTACCGCTTCGGATCGTGGAATGGGACGTTGTCGAGGTATTAA